>CAMZMU010000042.1:50821341-51262814 GCA_947311845.1 Poa pratensis | reverse complement strand
TGGCGGAGGTCTTGGAGAGAGCTAAGACCGCCAGCCATATCTCTGGTGTGGTAGGACACCTTGTCCCTGGGGGCGGCGTCACGCATCTCCAATATGCGGACGACACCATGATCATGGTGGAGGGGTCGGATCTTGACATCATCAATCTCAAGTTCCTCCTCCTTTGTTTTGAGGCCATGTCGGGCCTCAAAATAAACTTCGACAAAAGTGAAGTCGTGATCATTGGGTACTCTGAGGAGGATCAGCGGCGGATTGCAGATAATCTTAACTGCCGTCTATCAACATTCCCAATTACCTATTTGGGGATGCCGGTTAGAGATACGAGGATCCTAGCCAGAGACTTGGATCCGCTAGTAGAGCGGGTTAAGTCGAGGGCTGAACCCTGGCAAGGGAGGTTCACCTCTAAAGGAAGCAAGTCTGTGCTGATTGACGCATGCATGACAAGCCTCCCCATGTTTATGATGGGGATGTATATCCTGCCGGAAGGAACCCACGGGAACTTTGATAAGGACCTGTCCCGGTTCTTCTGGATGGCGGCGAATGGCCACCAAAAGTATCATATGGTGAAATGGGCTGATGTATGCCCCAAGGAGATGGGGGGCATAGGCATCCTGGCCTCGAGGCGCATGAATGAGGCCTTGATGCTGAAATGGGTCTGGCGTATTCTTAGAGATGAGGGGGGACTGTGGCTACAGCTTATTAAAGCCAAGTACCTGCGTGGGTGCCCCCTGCTGGCCTGTGATCGCAAGGATGGATCCCAATTTTGGTGATCTATCCAGGCCATCAAACATGAGACTCGGCTCGGGGTGTCCTTCTCCGTAGGCGACGGAAGAGGCACCCTATTTTGGCTAGATCCATGGCTTGATGGATGTGCGATCCGGCATGAGTTCCCCCAACTCTTTGCTATATGCGCCAATCCTATGTTACTAGTCTCCAGCGCGTCCTCCCAGGGTAGATGGGAGGTGGGTTTCCGGCGGACTTTGGTCCTGCCGAAGTTGCGTCTTGGGAGCTGCTCCTGGTAGGCTCCCAACATCCCGGGTGGCATCCTCGGATAGCGTTTCGTGGACGTTAGCCCCTTCGGGAGGTTTTACGGTGGGCTCTGCGTACAGGGCCCTATTTAGAGGGCCCGTCCTCCCATGGACTTCCCCATTATGGAAAGCCCCGTTGCCATTGAAGATTAAAATCTTCGTTTGGCAACTCCTTAGAGACCGCCTCCCGTCGGGCGTGGAGGTGGTGAAGCGGTTGGGGCCAGGTGATGGCACCTGCCCCTTATGTGCGGTTCCGGAGACGGGAATCCACATCCTTTTCTCCTGTCCCGCGGCGCGCTTCCTATGGAGCTTCGTATCCGAGTCGCTTGGGCCTGCCTGGCAGGCCCGAGACCTAGGCGAGTTCCTGAAAGTTCAGGCGAACCGTACCGGCAAGAGGAGGCGCCTCTTCTGTTAGTGTTTGACGCGATGACCTGGACCCTTTGGACTATTCGCAATAAGATGGTTATCGAGCGTGTCTTCCTACGACGGGCCTCTGACTCTGTGTTTAAATTCTTGGCATTTTTGCAGCAGTGACACCGTTGTGTAGATGGCGGGACAGGATGCGGCTAGACGGGACGATCGAGAAGCTCCAAGTGGCGGCTCGCCAGCTTCATGCACCGTCTAGGCGCTGAGCGTTACTCCTCTTGGAGTTGTATCGGTGTGTGTGCTTGTTTGGGCTTGTTTGTGCTGTGGCCCCAGCAGGTTATGTCTCTCATTTCGAACTTGTGTGGATGAACTCGTTGTAAGACTTGTGGGTGGTTGCTTTATTTATAAAGCTGGACGAAAGCCTGTTTCGTGGATTGACAAAAGGACATGAATGACCTGAGAATGTCACGCGCTGTCGCGCTTGCAGCAGGCGTAGCTCCTTCCAAACTTGCTTAACATTTTTGCACTTATGACTTAACAAATCAATGCCCTTGAGCCTCATGCAGCCGGTTACAAAGGAGGCACGGGTGATAATCAATGGCGATCCCGTGGCGGCTAACCTGAGAAGGTTTCGGATGCAGGAGGTGACGGCGAGAACGCGCATGGCAATGGCGAGCATGCCCAAGGTAATTGTATTGCTCGTTTTTTTTCCTGAAACTAGGCAACTCTGTATGCATGCGTCGTTTGTGCATGTCAACTCAACATCACGGTGCTAGCTAGGCTCGGCAGGCAGCAGCTTAACGAGCTCGACTCGACGGCCAAACGCTCCACCGCGCGCGGCTCCTCGTTGTAGACGGCGGCCAGGCCATCCACCTCGCGCGGCCCCTCGTTGTAGACGGCGGCAAGGCCATCCACCTCGTCGCAGATAGAGAGAGCTCAACAACGAACACGTCGTCGTGCGGTCCTGGCCAAGTTCGCCGTCAGCCTCCTCTGGCTCCTGGAATTGATGTATTTCCAACTTTTTTCGGGTGTTTTTCTGTAGTTATGAGGATAACTGTCCTAACTTTGGATGTGTACTTTGTAATCTTATTTTTTGTTTGATATTATAACCCAGACGTTAGCCTAAAAACCATTTTGACCATGTAAAAGAGGATGCTGCAGGAATTAATACGAAAGCTCCATTCGAGTTGAAAACTGACACACAATGGATATTTAGCCAGACACTGCATCAGAAGGAAACCCCACATATATCAATCATTCATACTATGAGATATCTCAAATTCGACTATATTCACATGGGAGCAGCTAAAGTTAACACGTACGTAAATATCTCTTCAGATAGTGCGGCTCTTTCAGTTAATTAACACTTTACTGGATTTCTCTTCTTGTATAAACAAACAAACTTAGTTAAATTTGTATACTCCATAAACTTGACATCAAGAATCCCAGATAGGGCCAAACGCCGGGATGCCGGCCTTCTTGCAGCCACTCACGACGTCCCTACTCCCCTCCGGGTTGCTTGTCACCACCACCGCCTCCGCGTTCCACCGTCGCGCTGCGTCCACGGTTAGCTCCGAGACGTTCGGCCGCCCCATGGTCGCCGTGTCGTGCACGATCACACGCCCTGCAAGGATCTTGCTGTTCGCCACCAGCTCACTCATCCCGCCGAAGTTAGCCTCGACACCCTTGGCGACCCACACCAAAGATACCTCCGCGGAGCTCGGTTGCATCAGGAAGGACATAAACACGCATATGCCTGAACCCGTCGCGACCATGGTCACTCTCTGGTACATGCTGATCAGGTAGGGCAAGCCGGCGAAGTGGACTCTACGCACCCACAGGTGGCTGGGCGGGTCAGAGACGAGGCCTCGGGTGAAATCGCCGACCGCGCCAGCAAGCATGGAGTGCGTGTCCCCGTCGTCGGAGATGATGCCGAAGGCGTGCCACTCGGAGAGCGGGGAGCGGCTGATGCGACCAAGTAGGCCGGCCTTGATGCCACCCTGGAAGGTTATGATGGACGCGTGGGTGGACGGCGCAGTGACCGTGACCGGCACGCGTCGCACGGTGAACCACGGGAGGAATGTTAAGAAGGTGATGGCGGCCGTGAGCCATAGCTCCTGGCTCTTAACGAGGGTGGCGACCGTGAGACCGGAGTAAGATCTGGTCGTCGGGTCGTAGCCGGCGGAGAGCACAACGAAGACCCAGAGCAGCGCGAGCGCGGTCCAGCCGGCGAACCGGTGCGTGCGCTCGAACACGTTGTGGTGGAGGTGGCGCACGAGCGGGAACGCCGCGAGGCAACAGAGTGCGAGTAGCGCGAGTATGGCGGACGCCACGCCCACGATCTCACGGGGCGTCACGTGGCTATCCTTGAGAGCCCGCACGAGAGCGTACACCAGCCACGCTAGCGACGACATGCCGCAGCCGCTGTGAATCCCGCCGACGGACTGGAGGATCGATGTGACGCCCGTCTTGACGGCTACAGGCACCCATGGCCGGCCGAGTAGAGCAACCGCGAGCCAGAAGACAGCCCGTAGCACCGCCTCGGAGCGGCACAGCGTCAGCGCCAGGATGTTCCACATGGCGAAGAGGGCAGCGTGACGCTTGGCGTAAGGGAAGTGGCCGGTGGCCGCGGCAGAGAGCCCCGCCGCGTTCAGCGCGACGCAGAGCACGAAGAGGCGCTTGTACACGGTGAACAATCCCTGGTCCAGCAGTATGACGCCGAGTCGCGAGTGCCCTTTGGCCGCCGCCCTGACAGGCTTAGCCGACGACGTGAGAGACCTCCTGCTCCGGCTCCGCACATCAGAAACGACGGCTGGTGCCGTTGCAAGAGCCATCTCCTCGTCGTCGTCGATCTCGCCGGCCGCGACGGACTCATCGTCGTCCGCGTCATCGTCGTCGTCGCTCTCATCAACGTCACAGAAGTGGCTGCTTGCTCCACGGCTGAGCGACGAACGCAAGATCGTAGAGGAGTGTTCGCGGTATGCAGGAGGAGGGAACCAGACCCATCGGCCGCCGTTGGTGACGGGCGGCGGCTGATCAGCAGCACAGCTGGAGTCTGGAGCGAAGGGGCTGACCTGCGACGGCTTGATCTCGAAAGCAACGCCGCGGCAGCTCGAGAACTTGATTGGGATATGCTTTACTGGTGGCCCTTGCTTGTCCATGGCGCCGATCGGGAAGTAGCCTGTGCTCTACACGGTTGTACTATTGGCAGCGTAGAACTGTTTGCATGGGGGGTCAGTGAGCTGTGTGGAAGATAACGCAGTTATGCGTACGTATTTATAGGCGTGCAGCTAGCTATCTCTGTGTATCGATCATCCATCATACAAGTGACGACTTATGCATGGGAGATGGGACCAGAACTCCAGAAAGAAACGAGTAAAATTGGTCAAAGCTATGACTGTTTCAACTTGATTGGAGGGAGGCCCTGGTGTGGGGTTTTCAACTTCTCGGCCGGGTTCTTCTTATGTTGACATGCTACCACGACATAAAACTTCATATAATTGTCTAATTGTTTGTTTGTTTGTTTTTTAGAAAAGACACCAAGGCCTCTTATATTTGATATTGCCTCTGTTTCTCAAAATAAGGCGTATATTTTGGGTCAAAAGTCAACATATACTACGTTTTGACCATATAGCTAGGTAAAAATTTGAACATTTAGAGTACCAAATGAATACATAAGAGATAGAACTCCAAACAACACAATCAATACAAAAACAAGAATACACCTATAACCATTCTAACAGTCGTCTTGTTTCTTCTCTTTGATTGTTCTGTTAGGTTGATCTCCTCCCGTGTGACCCAACGGTCACACCGGACCCTTGACCACGCCCTGATCGGGGGCGTCCAACCGCACCAAGGTTGGTGGGCCCCTGTGACCCACGCTACATAAAGGGTGGGGGGGTCGGTAGCACTGATTACGAGGTTCACCTGTGCGCCACCGCCCCACCACATCCCCTACCGATCGAGGGTTAGCGCGGTGCTCACGGAAAGCACCACCGACACCGCAACCCACTGCTGTCATCGCTGCACACCTCTACCATTGCCGCTGCACCGGGATCATCTGCTCTAGGAGAAGGTACTGGTCCTCCTCCTAATCGATCTCGTATCTACCCGAATTGATCTATCCTAGTCGATCCCGTGGATCTAACAATGGTATCAGAGCAATCCTAGGGTTCTAGATCTCGTGTAGAAAAGGAAAAGAAAAGCAAAGAATTCCCTCCGAAAGAAACCCTAACCCTAATAAAAAGAGGGAAAAGAATATCTCACCGGGAAAGCCCTCGGGCTCGCCGGAAAAGAGCACAGCAGGGCCACGGGCTCGCTGCAATGGAGCACCGCGGCCTGACCGCTCGACGGCGGCGCGCTCACCGCAAGGGAACGCGCCACCGGCGAATGGAAAGGCTACGGCGCCATGCAGCCCACACATCTGAAGAGAAAGGGAGGTGGGGGTAGCCGGGCAGCAATCGCCGCGGTGGGGCGTGCGGCCGTCGCCGGCCGCCGGACCACCGGCGTCTCTTATCCACGAGCCCGCCGGCAAAGGGGCCAGCGGGGGCGCCGCCACCGCAGTTCCATCTTCACCGAACGCAAAGGGGCAGAGGGTGCGCAAACGTGCCCCTCTATAGTCAGCGGTGGAGGTGGATGGGAAAGCAGTGGAGAGGAGAGCAGACGGTAGGGCGTGGGGCCGTCGCCGGCCACCGGAGTTCCTTCAGCCGCCGGACGCGCGGGAGAGAAGTGAGGAGAGGAAAAAGAGAGAATGGGCTAGGGTTTCGGGGTCGGGCCGCAGCGCTGGTTTGATCTCGCGAGGGACGCGCTGGACCGTCGGATGAAATCCGACGGCCAGGAGCAATCGGAGTCAGCGCGAGCAGGCCGTGGGCTGGGCCGTTTCCGGCCGAAGCAGACTCGCTGCGGCGCTCGCAGAGCAGGCCGTGGGCCATTTACAGCGCCGCTCGGGCGGCAGATATAAACGGCCGCACAACAGGCCTGGGCCGCGTAAGCGTCGCTACGGGCGGCAGATAGAAAACGGCCGCTCAACAGGCCGTGGGCCGAGCGGGCCGAAAAGAACTTTTTCTGTTATTTTTTCCAGGAGCTTGTTTTATCTGTTTTTGTCCAATTTTTGGACAAATTTAATACAGTTTTTCTAATTCAAAATTTCCCAACGAAAATTTTGTTTAGAAAACTGAAAAGTGACAGAAATGCTTCTGAAAAGTACAAAGTTTATGAATTTTATTCATTTTTCCGCTGCAAATAGTTAAAAGTAATTGCTTAAAAAGCAATAAAGTGATAATTAAAATTTTAAAGATGTGATAAAGTGAATATTAAAGGTCATTATGGTCCTGTTATTTTATGACCAACGTTGTTAATGACATGATCATGATAAAATAGAATTAAAGTGACAATTAAAGAGAATGTTAAAGAAATTATTGAAACAATTATGATTATGTTATTTTATGACCAACGTTGTTAATAACATAATCATGATTTGTTAAATGTTGAACAGTGCAATGTTTGTGGAATACATATAATATTTTACAGTTTCTGCTGTAAAGTAAAGGACTCTCCTCTAATTAAATTGGAACCAACGGGAAAATTTAATTAGAGAGGAGGAAAAAGAGAAATACTTGTTTAACAGATTAATTATGGTATTGTTATCTTCTGACCAACGTTGATGATAGCAGTACTATAATTATATGAGTTCTATAGTCAAAGGGCTAGATCTCTGATAATTTTGCATGAAAGTGATCAATTTTCAGAGAAAAGATAAAAGATCAAGAAATGCTCTTGAACTATAGAAATATGTATATTTCATGTTTCCGCTGAAATAGAGTTGATCATAATGTTATTTTCCAAACAGAGTTCTTTATTGCAATAGAAATATTATCATCATATTGTTTATGGGTTTTATACATTGATTCTATTTCTGCCCAACGGTGATGTAGAATTAGTGTAAAAAGATGATGTTTTATTCTAATTCTGCCCAACGGTGATTTAGAATATAGAAGAAAGTTTTAAAGATTTAATGTGCATATCTTTAACCAGACCAACGTAGGGTTATTTTTATGCTCATAATTGTTTATTATTATTGAATATTCAGTTTTTTGTTTAAAGATTCTCTTGTTTTTCATTCGTGAAACCAAAAGAATGGGTACTTGTGACCCGAAAGATGACCAATAAAGGTCATAAAGTGAGAGAGTATGTTCTCTCTAAAGAATGACTGCAAAAGAAAATAATTCTTGGATGTTAATCCAAGAATACAAATAGATCAGTCTTGTTTGACAAATGTCTTTCATGTACTCTCCATGCAGAAAACAAATAAATCATTCAGAGTTTTGTTTAACGAATTTCTTTCATGTACTCTATATGAAGAAATTTTTTAAACGAGCAACATGAATGCTTAATTTGACTAACGTTGGATTAAGCATGTGTATAAAAGAGTATTCAGATTTATTTCTGAATTTGATGATTGAATATGCAGTCTAAAAAGCCAATTGTGGCATCTATGTCTCTTAATTACCCGCATGACGGGAAAAGACGACAATAATACCCACGTGGTGGAAAAAGTCTGGGAAAATACCCGCATGGCGGGAGAATTTTTTTTGACAAAGGACTTATTCTGTATAACAGGAGAAAGATGTGATGACTCATGTGTTTTTATATCGACCGCACACCTTATGTATCATAGTTATAAAGCACTTAATGAGTCAAAAAGAGAATAAAGTTACAAATGAACCTAAAAGATAAGAATGTTATGCAAGTGTGACTTGCAAAAAGTACCATTGAGAAAGAACTCTTATGAGTTTTGAAAAGGGAAAGAGGAAAAAGTACTCCCATACGTTAAAAGATAACTTCATATTGAATAAAGCAGATAATCAAAGTTTTGAAATTGTGGCAAAAAGGTTCTTGCCACATTTCGAGGGGGAGATAGAGAATGTTACAGGATAAACTCCCCTATACTTCAGATAATGTGATGCATATAATGCATCTAAGTGATCTATGATGAATTGTGATCGTCTGGGGAGTACGACGGTCATAATAATGATACCCCTAAAGTAAAGAAATAGATGTATTCTTGGATATTTTACATCTCCGAAAGGAGACTAAGGACGGTACTCAAAGTGCCATAAAAGAAGACAGATTGACAGGTTAACAGAATATGGTATGAACATACCTAAGGCTCGAATAGATTTTATCTGGGGGAGCTTGTTGCTTTATAATAGAGATGAACAAGTAAACATGGATCTTGTGATTTAGGTTCTTGTAAGAGCTATTGCAATAGAAGACTACATAATTAATTGCCTCTAGGCAATGACAGAGCAACAATATCCCCATATGAGAAAAACAGATGACTATATAGTCTATATCAGAGAAATTTAAATGAAGGTTGATCCCACCTCATTTACAGAATTATAAGCAGCGCTCAATCGATTTTGACAAGTGTCTACTTGTCTTAATGATTAGAGACTATGTGAATCCCGACGATGTTTGGGACTCATAAGTAATTTCCAATGGAGCCAAAACAGTAGGCTATAAAGGGTCTACAACGCCAATGTGACTCCAAAGGAAATATGTAAAAAGCGATTTTAAATCGAAAGATTTGCGCTAAGAGAATAAACAGATTATAATGAGTGACAATGGCACATAATGATCTGAGTTACATCAGATGAAAGTAAAGAACACAAGGGATCTTACGTACTAGAGCAAGTCTCTAGAATCAAAAGTTATTTTGGGTTAAAGAGAATGAGAGGACAATCGTTTTTCTACAAACTTATAGAATGGGAAATTCATTCTCTAATCCTGTGTATGTGGATGATATCCTACTTTCTAGTGGTGATGTCAATCTACTACCGGCAGAGAAAAGAAGTTCTTGTCCTCAAAAGAGTATTCTCGGTAGAGTGTCTGTCGTTAAAAGTATCGAGATTTACTAAGAAAAGAAGAAAAGGGGTATTAGAAATATCGCATGGACATGCTGAGAAGAAGTCTCTAAAGCATGCATGTCGAGAAAATCTACGCCTGTTCTTATTGTCAAGGGTAATGGAATTGAGAACTTTAGTGTTCCAAGAGATAACTTAGAACAGATCAAATGAATATAGTACCATATGATTCAGCTGTTGGAAACTCAATATTACCCTGACAATTCACGTATCCGGGTTGTTTTGGCAATGTCCAATCCAGATATAGATCACTGGAATGGAATCAAAGATATTGGCCTCATGCTAAAAGAAACAGAGTGCTCTCAAAAGGTTGTGAGTACAAAGATAGATCTATAAATGTGCTCTCAAAAGGTTGTGAGTACAAAGAAAGAGTTTGTGAAATGTATAGCGAAATCCACAATTGTCGCTAAATTTCACATTTGGAGTTTTTGTGTGGAAAAGCTCCAGAGAATGAAAAGATTAACATCAGTGTGATGTAAAGACATGTTATAGCATGATATGAGGCTGAGGGACAGGCAAAATGGTTAAGAAAACCTGTACCCGGAATTGATAATGGTTGACAACAGCAATAACCATTAAGTAATTCACTCCTAAGGCAACGAGTCAAGTGTGGTGCCAAACACATTGACACAGAGTTATACGTTGTAAAGGAGAAAGTCCGGAATTATGTTGAAATGCTTGGAGCATAAGAGGAACAGATAAAAGAAACACACAAGTGTTCGCAGATCTGCTAATTAAAAGCTTACCGCCCAGTGTGTTTTGGAGAACACATAGTCGACATGGGTTTATGGTATAGTCTATATTATTTCCGGACAATAAAGAGGCCCAAAAAGGATTAAAGAATCTATTTCAAAACAGAGACGTATATTGTAGCTGTCTGATTCTATCGGCAATTGAGCTGTGACGATGAAACATGCTCTATGTATCGATCTGTGATGAAACGAGTAAAGCGAAAAGTATATTTAAAAGTAAAAGTTGAGATCAAGGGGGAGAATGTTTTGATCTCCTCCCGTGTGACCCAACGGTCACACCGGACCCTTGACCACGCCCTGATCGGGGGCGTCCAACCGCACCAAGGTTGGTGGGCCCCTGTGACCCGCGCTACATAAAGGGTGGGGGGTCGGTAGCACTGATTACGAGGTTCACCTGTGCGCCACCGCCCCACCACATCCCCTACCGATCGAGGGTTAGCGCGGTGCTCACGGAAAGCACCACCGACACCGCAACCCACTGCTGTCATCGCTGCACACCTCTACCATTGCCGCTGCACCGGGATCATCTGCTCTAGGAGAAGGTACTGGTCCTCCTCCTAATCGATCTCGTATCTACCCGAATTGATCTATCCTAGTCGATCCCGTGGATCTAACATGTTCAACTTCTGCTAGAGCCTGGAACATATGCTGAATAAGAAAAACAAAACTAATACATTTGTAAACGCCCTCTTTAGTTAAGGTTTTGAATACCCCTAGTGTCAACAAAAATATAGCATGCGTATTTCGAAATTTTGTCAATCTTCTCAAACCATTGGTTATGTGTTCGCCTGAGACATGAAATTTTTAATTAATTTATATTGATTAGAACATACCACGCGCGTTGCCACAGACCTCTTTTTAAAAAAAAATCTATTATGTGAATGAAAGGGTATGATGCATGAAATATGAAGTTGTGTACAGGAACATCCAATATTCTATTTTGTGAGAATAGTTGAGAAACCAAACATTTAAATGGTTGTGTATTATACCAATTAATTTGATGATGCATGCAAATTAATTCAAGCCATAGATAAGATGAAATTGACATGCTTAAGAAACCGATGATGTGGAGAGATTGCATAAAGATATGCCATGTATGCTGACAAATAACCATTTTGGATGCTTAAATGGCTAGAGAAATAGTTTTGAATAGTAGTTAAGATGTTTTTTTCTCATTAATAAATGATTTTCTTGGTTGGTTGAAACGATTAAGACTAAAATAATGTGGTGTTTGAGTTGTGCATAATTTAATGGTACAATTATGTTGCAAGATGAAGTGATCTTATGAATCCGATGGCTAAAAGATGCGAACAATTTGATTGCTAAATAACGGATGACGTGGATATCTCTTGTATGTGTATATATAATTAAAAGGCTAATTTTTTAAAAAAAATGCAATTGCTGTTAGTGGTATGAGTTGGAAAATTTGATGGTTGAAAGTGTGGATGAGATGGACAATTGGATGGCTGAAAGGATGAAAGATGTGTATACCTTGCATGTTGTGACTACCTATCATTAACATGTCAGTGGGGTTTTCTTTTATAGGAGATCAGATAGATTGCCCTCTAGACTATTCCATATAAACTTATCAAAGAAAAGCCATGCTTATGTCTATTTGATCCATGAGAAGACACAGTCAAGGTCATGATATGTTAGACAATCTAATAACATGTAAGTATGCATCTAAGAATTCTTCGGGCACACGCAGACCATAGTCACAACCTGCATCATGTGTGTGCGTGTGTGTGCAATCTCTTCCGCTTATATATGCTACATGGAGTTTTCACATGGACCGGTCATAAGAACCATCCACTTGTATACCTACTGGTCTGAATCTTTTCCAAGTTGCTTCGACCGACTAACTCGACCAGCTCCATCCACTGCATGTGCTCAACTTGTGTAACTGGATGCAGTATTGCAGTGTGAAGCTCCGAGCGCCTACATGACCAGCTGCACCCAGTGCATGTGCTCAACTTGTGCAACTGGATGCAGACTGAAGCCAGAATTTCCAAGGCCTGCTCCTTTCACCACATCACATCATTCCTGGTTAGCAGCCACAAAGACCAGCGTGGGCATGCCTGTCGGCAATGATCATGAAATGACTGTAGTAATAGTAACATTATTTCATGATCGATAAACCTCACGTTGCCTTCAAAAAATTAAGACCGAGCCCAAGTCATAGCTGCAGCAGAAACAAGGCAAATTGGATTGGATTCATCACTGGGCCTAGCTAGACAGTTCTCCAGGACAACCTCTCAGCAGATCACAGATTCACACGATACAGAAGAATGCTACACGACAAAAAAAGAATGCAGTCAACATCCTCCACTTTCCCACACCATATAGCACACTGTGACAATGTACATGCCAAACCCTGTGAATTCCAACGATGGGGTCAGCGACGACATCACAGTCGATGGTAAGATAACTGACCATGTGGCGGCACCAGGTACTACGACTACCTGGAGTCTTTTGGTCTCCCCCTGATCTTATCCTTTTCCCTGTTCATGACAGTTACATGCTTATTTCGCAGGAGAATCTCCAGGTTCTCTACTATTCCAAGACAGAATTTCTCCTCTAGACTAACTTTAGTAACCAACGTAGACCGCAGCATTGACAATGTAACAATCGTCGTTTGTATCTCCCATTGCTTCGATGCATGTCCCACTTGAACAGATCATCCCACCGTCAACAACCTCGCAGCTAGTGATCTCACCGCTACAGACAATGAGCATTGTAACTGTCAAAAGGATAATTTGATATATGTGTTAAATTTGACGTTAGATTTCAAGGACCAACAAACAAAAATTAGTACATGTATTATGTTTGAAAATATGATGACAGCAATAAACTTAACTGGAATGCTCACCGCTGACTAAAACTGAAATGCATTACCAACTATTTAGTTTTTTAGTGGTGTTCAGTTTATTTGAGAGTATATGTATATAATACCAAAGACGTGCATAATCTTGATTAATGGCACTCTAAGTTAATATGTGTCATCAATTTCTTCAGATTTACCTGACAGGCTTATATGGCACTCCCCATTATAAGCATTTGAGGAGTACTACAACTATAAAACAGGGAGTACCTTAATTTGAAGGATAGAATTGTCCTCTAGGAAAGCCAGACTCGGATTCAAACTTGATGTTTGCGAAGTTATTCCCGCAATCAGTTTTTTTTATGCGGGATGCATGCATCCATCGACAGCTACGGCAAGGTTGCTTGGCTGAGTTAAGATACATTTTTTATTCTTGAATTAGCGACCCTCGAGTTACTTGATCACAAGATCAAGCACAAAGCAGTGGACGATCCAATAAAGATTTCTTAATCACGTTAGTTTTCCTTTCATCAATACTCTTTGATCTTGATTAAAATATGGGAAAGTCATTATCGACAACTGAGCAGGCAGCAGTGAAGCTAATCATACGAGCGCCCGCTCAGTAGCTCGTATTGGCGGTGGCCGATTTAAGAAACAGAGAAAACCGGCAGCTTATTTGATCGTAGTGGCTGCCATTTTCAGAAACTCGGTGGGATTATGTTAAAACAGCACCGTGAACTGTAATACCCTTTGGTATCAATTGTCAGATTTAGTTAGTACTCCACGCTACCCTATAGTGAGTACCAGGGTGCCGTAAAAGAGCTGAGACTCATACCATTTTCTACATGTGCAACTGATAGCTTGGACTTCTATATATTCAACTGATTGATAATTTCTACATTCTCTAGATGAACTGGCTACGCTACACGGAACTATTAGTTTCCGGATCATTTTAATCCTTTTTCCCTTAACATTCTTACATTATATAACACACCTGGTGGTTAAAAAAAAGAAAAACCCAGTGCTAGAAGCTCCCACGCCAGGTGGGGTCTGGGGAAGGATTATACGAGTCAAACCTTACCCCTGCAAAGTGTAATGCAGAGAGGCTGGAAAACAGCACAAATACTCGACCCGGAGAGGAGACCACTGACCAATCTCCGTCCATTTTCCCTAGACTTTACCCACCAAATAGTAAAATCCAGCAACTAAAGCAAAAACAGCTCCCATAGAAAGTACATAATGGAAATGTACAACCACATAATAAGTATCATGATGTGACGAATCCAATCCAATTTGGTCTCGTCCTGTGGCTCGAACCCAGCCTCTTGTGGATTCCTCCTACTCTATGAATAAAGGGGGGAGTATGAGGAAGGGCGATTTTCTTTCTATATGAAGATGAAAAAAGGATGGGCATCTTGGCAAAAGTGGGGAGTACTTCACCACTGCGCCCTTCATACCGTACCTGGTGGGTGATGAGAAAAAAATACATAATACCTACGAGGCTACGATAGTCATTATGTTTTATATAGTTCTCTTATTAATAAAGGAATATTTTCCTTCACATACTATTTTTTAGCTGCCTCCAGGTCTGGTACACCAGCACATAATTTTTTAGCGAAAACGCAAAGGACCTTTGCATTTTGTTTCGTTGGAAAGGTAGAGTTTTTACAGTCCTCCAAAGAGGCGAAGTTTCAGATTACACCAGCACATAATTATCTATTCTATTGGGCAATATGAACAACCGTAGCTTTCTTCATTCTAATTATGATTATTCTATGCAGTTCCATTTTTCTATTTGGCAGATGGTTCACCTTAATTAGTCTACACAATATATCATGGTGTCTATGGAATAGTTTAAGTGTCCAATAGGGAAATGTGTCTGTTAAAAAAAATCCATTTATTACTTATGAAATGGTATCTTTTGTCGAGGGGCGATTCAACTTCCCATGCCCCATGTGTCATGTGCAAGGAATTGTTCATCGGATTTTATTACAGAGTTCTAGATTACTGTATTATAAAACCAATAGTCAGATGATTCTATTTGGAAATTTCTAAAGTTCATCTTCTCAACTAGTCATTTAAGTCATATGATTGCTCTCATGGATACATATCCATATAAGCTGCTTTCGTGTAGATCACATCACATTGCATAATGCAACTATTTGACATTCCTTCGCCCAGCCTCACAATGTTGAAGAATTAATGAGTAACTACTAGCAAGCCTCGTTTCATTTCTGTGACAGGTTATGTTTGCTAGCCGAATAAGATATTTCACGTCTGAAATGCATGGTTGTGTGACTACACATACTTCTGTTCTGTTGCTTGATAAACATTTTTAACTTATTACCTTAACTCAACAGGGAGATACACGATCTACAATACGGAATAATATATAGGTAACTCTGATGCCTGAGTCAGCGCACTAACCTAGTCACCGTTGAAATTTTTACTTGTGATAAATGAGAACCTGTCACACAGTAGTATTGCACTTATCTCTAATTCAGCCCTTAAATGATTAAGTTTGAAGATTTGACGGAAACAGGTACTGTTTGCTGGCTGAATAAAATCTTTCACGTCTGAAATACATGGATGTGTGTTGTTGACTGCTTAAGCATTCCAAATCCTCCCACTTAGTACAATACTGACTACACATACTTCTGTTCTGCTGCTTGATAAACATTTGGCAGTTTTGCCATAGGCAGTGTGATAACAATTTTAACTTATTACTCCCTCCGTTTTTTAATATAAGATGTTTTAGGTCCCTCACATATTGGCTAAGTGCAAACACAAATAAATGTACATACACATTAAAATATGTCCACATACATGTATATACATTTGAATGTGGACAAAAGCTAAAACATCTTATATTAAAAAACGGAGGGAGTACCTTAACTCAACTTGAGATTTACATGATCTACAATAGGGAATAATATATAGCTCACTCTGATGACTGAGTCAGCGCTAACCTAGTCACTGTTGAAATTTTTACTTGTGATAAATAAGAATCCGTCTCTCTGTAATATTGCACTTATCTCTAATTCAGCCCTTGAATGATTAAGTTTGAAGACTTGACGGAAACAGGTACTGTTTGCTGGCTGAATAAAATCTTGCACGTCTGAAATGCATGGATGTGTGTTGTTGACTGCTTAAGCATTCCAAATCCTCCCACTTAGTACAATACTGACTACACATACTTCTGTTCCGTTGCTTGATAAACATTTGGCAGTTTTGCCATAGGCAGTGTGATAGCAATTTTAACTTATGACCTTAACCCAACTTGAGATATACGTGCTCTAGAATAGGGAATAATATATAGCCACTCTGATGACTGAGTCGGCACTACCCTGGTCACCGTAAAAAAAAATACTTGTGATAAATGAGAATTGGTCACACTGTAGTATTCCACTTATCTCCAATTCAGCCTTGAATGATTAAGTTTGAAGATTTGACGGGTACAGATAAAGGCAGATAGAATGCTCACTAGGGGAAGACGGCCTTGATTCTCTCAAAATCCAACAGATGCTGCACCGGCCTCGGCACACCCAGCTTGATCTGCAGCTTCATCTGCTCACTGTTCACCCCTGGTATCGACCCTGTAGGCGCAGTCCACACCCAAAGAAGGCTTAGTTGGTGAGCTCAGTTCAAGATTCAAGTAGGCACCCTGAGTGCCTGCAGTGTGTTCGACGTAACGGCTGAGAGAAACAGGTAAGTGATTGGTTTTACCACGGCGGAAGGCGGGGATGGAGTTGGAGGAGATGGCGTCCTTGCAAGCGCGCACGGCGGCGGCGGTGATGTCCTGGCCGTGCTGGTCGTACCCGACGCCCATCTCGACGAATAGCAGCTTCATGGCCTCCCCCTGTGGGCCATCGCGCGTCTGGGGCTGGGCTGCCGCCATGGAATTGGAGCGGAGGACTCCTGCTGCGCCGGCGATTGGCCTCTTGGTCTTGGGGGATAGGGTTCCAAGGTGGAGGCGGGAGCGAGACGGCGGAGGGGAGGAGAATGGGGGCTGCGGTGTCCCTGATTTTGGCCGGCAAAGGCGGCTGCTGGGGAATGGAGCTGCCGATGCCATCGTCTTTTGTCTGATTTGGTGGGTGAGCCCGTCCTGGTTGAGTGTGCTAGACTGCTAGTATGTTCGTTCACGGTTCACTGCGTCATCCTACTACAGTAGTTGCAGAGTGGTCCCTTCGTCAGTGTATTTCTGCCTTTTGTTTATAGGTCAAATATTGTTAAGTTTGATCAACTTTTTAGAAAACCAATAGCAATATTTACAATAGCAGAGTAACATCACTTGATGCATCTTGGAGCGTAGTTTCATAATATACTAAATTACTGTCATAAATATTGCTAGAAAGTTTGATAAAATTGGTCAAATTTTAAAAAGTTTAATTAGATGACGAAAAAACTATTTTGACGCAGTTTTTGTGTCCATTTTGCAATTTGATGCTTTGATAAGCTTGATTCACCATGAGGCCAAGAAGAGGAAATGCGTAGATGGGTCGTTCGTACGACCCATCCATATATGCATGCATGCCTTCAATTTTCGTTATTCAGAATCCATACAAGTTGCAGTTTGCATGGTACTGTTGCTGATAGGTTTTTTTTTTACAAGGTTGCTGATAAGTTATGATATACATCGAGCGACTGATGTACTCTACTAGTGTTTGATTAGCTGGCCATGGTCGGGTAGTAGGCGTAGGTGGCGATGCCGCAGTTCGCGCCGTTCCCGCGAGCGATGCGCATGTAGCCCGCCTCGCCCCACCACGTCCCCCACTGGTTCTTCAGCACCCAGTACTCCTGCCCGCCGCCGTCCGCCCCGTATCCCACCACCGCGACGGCGTGGTTCAGCCTCTGCCCGCACGACGGGCTCCCAGCGTACACGCCGCTCCTGTAGTGCCTGAAGTCCGGGTCCGTGGCCTCCAAGCCCACAGCTATCGGCTGGCTGGCCGCGAGCTGCTGCAGCGCACCCTCGTCGCCGTACAGGCGCGCCCACCGTGGGGCGCCGACGGAGGCCGCCGAGTTGGGCGTGGCGCCGCCGCCCCGGCACGCGCCCTGCTGGCCGACGTACGCGTAGGCTGCCTCGGGCTGCAGCCCGCTGCTGGCGGCGACGTAGCGGAGCGCGGCGTTGATGTCGCCGCCGCTGCAGCTGCTAACGCCGCCCGTGCAGTCGAGCACCTGCTGCTCCGACATGGAGATGAGTTGCCGGTGGCGATCTTCACGAGACCCTCCGTCGCCGCCACCGCCGAGAACGCCCAGCAACTCCCTGCGCAAACGCATGCACGCACGTGTAAACAAACAAGCATTCATCTACCGATCTAGTACGAATGTTTGGGCAATGTTATGTTATGAATGCATGGCCAAATCAAGAATTTTACCGCAGGAGCCTTGGTTCTTGATTTCGGTGACCGCACCCTGGGCCCTCCAGTCCACGCTATCAGGCACGTACTGCGACTGGACATCGTTCAGAACGGCACTACCCTTGGTCATGTCTACCGCTGCCTCCGGCGTGTTCTTCTGGTGCCGGTACCCGAGGTGCGCCTCCAGGAACTCGTCGTCGGTGAGGTCGGAGAACTGGTTGAGCCCGAGCGTGTACGTCCGGTTGCCCACCCGGTTGACGGCGTCGACGTGTCGCACGTTGGCCGCGAACACCTTCTGCCGGCGCGCCTTCTCGTCGGCGTCCGTGTACGCGCGCCCGAACCTGGCCATCCACCGCTCGTGCCGTGCGGCCAGCGCGCCTCGGCGCGGCCTGGCTTCCCCTGGCGCCGCAGCGGCGTCGACGACGACGGTGGCGGCCACGAGCACAAGCACAAGCAGCGCGCCACGGATCAGGCGGAGCGAGCTGGGAACCGGCGCCATTAGTTAGTTAGTTCGCTTAGCTCTTCCTGTGATTGTTCACGATCGAGCTAACTCCAGTGGGCTACGTAGCAAGCTCGGGCATGCGCTCCTATTTATAAGCGCGAGGACGGCGAGAAGGATCGATGGAGCATGCGTTTGAGCGGATACTTTTCGGTGGTGGATCGATCGGCTAGAACGATGGATCACTGGCGCGCATGCAGCAGCATTATTGCAGACGGAGTGCGTTCATGCGCCGCAGTCGAACGTATTGATTGCGAGTCCATGGATGTTCATATCAGGCGGCTGCTCGTGCTCGGTAAAGATATTTTTTTGCTGTTTCAGGGCTGGGCGCCTGGGCGGGTGCGGCAGAGTGCTCTGTCCGCCACTATGCATGCGCAGTGGAGGAGCTGCTGTCTGATCGGAACGGGGATCTCCATCGGCGTGCAATTTCGCTTGCTTGATGCTCGTCCATTTTCTGATCGGGTCAAAGGTGCCATGGCCTCATGCTGAAATGAGAGAAATCGCGGGTATCGACTGCCTATTTCTCGCACTCGCGGGATTTCTAGGCGTGGAGAAGAGATGTATCCAAATTTTTGGAACAGATAATCTATCTGTAGTCTGTAGACGGCTCCCGTCGTGGTCTTAACCAGCGAGCGTGCTTTTCCTGGACGTCACGCTCTGTAGAGATTGAGTAGTTTATGTAAGCCACGCACCGGTGCCAGGATGGGGTTAGTGCTGGCATGCCACTGTTTGACGCCGTGATATCTCTCTAGTGGGATCATTAGCTTTGCATGTGAAGGTTAATGGACACGGAGCCTTGTCACGATGGATTGATGATAAAAACGCCATATGAGGTACTCCCTCTGTTCTAAATTAATTGACTCAGATTTAGTACAACTTGTACTAAATCTGAGTCACTTAATTTAGAACAGAGGAAACGCCATATGAGGTACTCCCTCTGTTCTAAATTAATTGACTCAGATTTAGTACAACTTGTACTAAATCTGAGTCACTTAATTTAGAACAGAGGGAGTACGTGCATGTCGGCAGTATGGTTGTATGCCGTTTTCAAATTTGTGAAGAGTGCTTTGATGTACAAAATTCACACAATTAGTGTTAAATGATTCAAATAACTACATAAAAAGACAGTGCTATAAATTATTCATGGTGTTTTAGGGTTAGTGTTGTTCAGAATTTTTATTATTATAATCTCTGCTATTCCCCTATATATAAAAGTTGGTGGGATTCACCCTCCAATCCAACGTCCACGTCGCCTTTTTTACCGTGCCCGTCCGATCGACGTGACCAACGGTCTGGATTGCTTCAAAATTCGCACGAGCTACAGTAACACTGTAGCAGTTGGATTTCTACCAATCGAGCGCTGCCACGTCGCGCTCCAGCCCGTCATTTTACAAAAAACCGCCCGCAAAGGACTACTTTGCAATTTACAGAAACGCCAGGGGCTTCCGAGCAAAAACGTTCGCAGAGCTATCTTCTTCTCTCCTCTCTCTCGCACGTGCCTGTGGTCGCCACCGCCGCCGACGCGGCGTGCCGCCGTTCCGCTGCTCGCTGATCAAATCGACGGATGCCACACGCTCCGCCGCCGCGCCCTCTCCGTCTCCGCTGAGTTTGGCGTGCTGGGACGGCCGACGCGCGCCGGAATCGTCCACGCCGCGTTCGGCGGCGTCCGCACGCCGCTGGCGTCGCTCCGGCGACTCAGACGCGGCGGCGTCGACCACGCCGGCGCCGCGTCCGAGCGAGGTAGGATGTGGGAAAGCGGCGCTGGCCGGAGACATGGCCTCGCGAGGGCTGGTGACTCGCTGTGCCGTGTCTTTTTGAACTCTGACTGCTGGAGCACAAGGATTTCCGCGTGGGTAGGGCCAAGGGCGCTCGGATGCGATGCTTCCCGTGCTTCGGCTCGAGCCTGAAGGTGGAGGAGAAGAAGAAGTGGGGGGGGCGCCGCCGCCGCCATGGAAGATGCAGCGGCCCCTCACGACGGCGGATCTGGTGGTTGGGCAAGCTTGGCAGAGCTTCCGTCCTGGCATTCCTCCACCGCTTGGAGCTCCTCCGGCTCCTCTGCTTAATTACCAGCAAGCACCATTGCGACCAAGTGCCCAGCTCTCATCTATTCTCTGAAGGTAGCAGGTTGATTTCTCCATCTCGTGTCTTTTTTTGAAGGTGGAGGTGAAGAAGAAATGGGGGGCGCCGCCGCCGCCATGGAAGATTCAGCGGCCCCTCACGACGGCGGATCTGGTGGTTGGGCAAGCTTGGCAGAGCTTCCGTCCTGGCATTCCTCCACCGCTTGGAGCTCCTCCTGCTCCTCTGCTTAATTACCAGCAAGCACCATTGCGACCAAGTGCCCAGCTCTCATCTGTTCTCTGAAGGTAGCAGGTTGATTTCTCCATCTCGTGTCTTTTTTTGATTGAGGTCTGCATTTGGAAATGACTTTATTAATCTGTGTAGTACTCATGTGTATAATCCTTACATGCTTGGACTCCATGTGCCGATCTGTTGTGTAATTTTGTTTTTCTCATGGATGGATTATACATCATTTGATAGAATATTTCTGGTACTATATGTTATAAAATCCCCTCTTTTGGATATCATAGCTTCTAAATCAAAATAATTCTATGGTGTATCTGTGGTTAATATGGATCGGATTATAAAAAGAACGGAATTTATAATATGTGTTCATCTATACATGCGATTTTGAAGCTAAATGTTGTTGTGCAACTCTGTATATGTACGTGCCTAGCAGAGTTTGGTATGGAAGGATCGGAGAGTCTTTTTCAGCAATTAGCAGGATGCGAGTTGTGTATGTTGGTCTTTGCAAAAATTAAAATGGCTAAAAAACTGCATTGATTTAGCTTGGTAGTTTTTAGGTCAGCTTTGCCTACCAAATTTATATCATTTTGTTTTATCGATTGCGCTTTCAAGTGCTATCTATGCTTACCTACTGTTTAGTCGATCGATAGATGCATGATAGACATTGCACTGCAGTATTGTCTTGGTATCTTTTTTATGTTATGTTCAGAAATCCCATGCATGATGGATGCTTGTGCGCTATGACTTATGAGATCATCATTAGGCTATTGTTCGTGGCCATGGTTCAATTGAAAACTATTTGTTGTCCCTAAAAACATAACTAATTACATTCTTCGTCTAATATTTGATTGAGGTGGTACCTCCTACGGTTATCAAGGAAGAGATGAAGACAACATGAACACCATTAAGAGCCTATTTTAGGGGTTCACCATTATGCAATATCATGAAGATTGAAGGAGCGCACACATATTCAGAAATGCTTTTGTTTGAGTAAAATGAACTTATGTAGTATTTTTTTTAACCTAGAGAGAACCTTCTTTGCCTTAACATATGCTGGAACATTTCGTGTCCATACTCCTATGCGGTCATTGTTCGTCATATATTAAACTTTAAGATCGTCCACATTTTGTCTTAATGAAAATTAGATGTTTAAAAATCTGAACCTCTCTCATAGTATTATCAAACAAGATTTTTTCTTTGTTCCATAACCTGGTAGATATTTGTGTTATTTGTTATGTGGTTTCCAACTGGAGAATTTAATGTCGTTGTTTCTGTCTTGCTAGAGTGTAAGAATGATGGATTTTTGTGTCATCATGTTTAGATTATTTTTTTCCAATCGATTAGGTGATTTTATTTTTTGTGTACTCGGTACTAATTTTGCGTCGAAACTCTCTTTGGTTGAATCCAAAATTTCAGCGTGTGCCACTTTGGCTGAACTGTTTCAGTGTGAAGTCAGACTACAGACTCCACTGTGTTGACAAGGCTCCGTCAGACATGCTACAAGGTACTTCATATACGTTGGTGTTTGGCATTCCAGTTGTGGCAAATCTTACCAAGCTAAGATGTGAATATTTTGCGGTGCTAATATTGATTTTATTTTTGACCTTTGGATCTCAGAAGGAGCGAGGATGTGGCTCATATAATTTTCAAGTAAAAGGAATCCACCTATGTCTGATGGTAATTGTTTCCGGAAGATATTAGAGTGCAGCTGATTGATGTGTATCTCCATTTAAGTTCTGCAACACATAAGGTGTTTTCATGCTAAAGTAGGTCTGAATACGCTTGTGTTGTGAGCGAGAAATCCTGATCACCATTGAAATGTGCCATAACGTGACCCGCTTATGCATTTATCTGGAGTATCACCGCCACAACTCAATATATAACCTGTGTGTAAATTATGGTCCAGGTCACGACCTCAAACTGAGTATCGATCATGCCTTCTTATATTATGATGGAAGTGGAGGCTGGGGTGCAGTTTTGACTGAGGTGAACTGTGTATGGTCGTGGCAGGAGACATTAAGGGGTATACGCATTAAGAGGCTTCAACTTGACAAAGGGGGTTCAAACTTCAAAGTATTTCTGACATGGGTGTTTCTCAACTTATTACTATGTGGTAAATCTTCTTGATGCAAACAAGATGAGGTGTTGGATCTTGGACAAAATGTTGTAATTTTGAGAGAGATAGTAGAGCTAAAGCGTGCAGACCTTTATCCGGTGCGATAGTTGGAAGAAACTGTATGCTGAAGAGTGCATTGCCATTATCTCTTTATTACCATGCTCTGCCTTTAACCTGTTAAATTTTGAGAGAGATAGTAGAGCTCAATGCATGCAAATCTTTATAGTACATGATAGTTGGAAGAAATTGTAAGTGCATTTCGATTATCTCTTTGTTATTCTCATGCTCTGCCTTAAGATGCGAAATTGAAACTAAATCTCTCGGGAGGAGGCATGTCAACACATGCACCTTCCTCTGGTTTGTTCTGGACGATCACACCAGGCGGACAAGCAAAAATAAGCCTTCACTCTATGCCGCTCTATAGCAGGAGCATCGGAAGGACACACATTCCACTAGGATGGAGCAACAGTCAGTTAACAGCGGGTCATACTCAGCCCAAAACACATACAAACATCTGCTGACCACAGCATGCAAGAACACGAGGAAAGCGGCGCGGCGAAGCGCAAACGACTTTGAAATCTCACCATTGTACAAAGTAAAAATAACCTAGCCATTTAATAAACGTGTAAATATTTCAAATCTAAATAACTTCCCAATTTGAACACTTTTCAAAATCTAAACAATCTTTTAAACGTAAACTTTCTTCCAATTTCATTAATTTCCAAATATTCAAAAAATTAAATGCCCACATTTCCAAATTTGAATTTTACCCACACACGCGCGGCATCGCCGCGCTAAGTTGCCTAGTATAATATAGCTAGAGGTGGTGATGGTATGGTATGTGTTTTAAAGTTCCGATTATGCCCCTGCGAGTTGGGAGATATTACACGTTTTGCCACCGCCAAGTGAAAAAACAAAAATCCCCAATTCCCAGGTATGTCGTTCTCTCTCCAATCCCCCGCGCCGCCGCCTTCGCCGCTGCTCACCGCGGACGCCGCCGCCACTGCTCACCCCAGGCCTCCGCCGCCGTTGCTCATCTCTTCCAAAACCGCTCCGACGACCTCGCCCACGAGCAGACCACCGCTGCTCATCTCTCCCGCGCCTGTCCGGAAATCCGATAAAGTCGCCGGCGCCCGGGGCCGACGATGCGGTCGGAGCCCTCGACCTCGACGTCTCCCTTGCCTTCCCAGCCCAAGGTCCCCGCGCCACGCTGCCCTTTCCCTCGAGCTAGCCCCCGATCTGACACCACCGCGCAGATCGCCACCTTGGCCGCCCTGGCCAACCACGCTTGCGACTGAGAGCCGGAGAAACTCAGCTGTTCTTGGCGTCTGGAGCTGCCTGCTACGTGAGTTCTTTGCTGGAAGAAGGAAGACCTGAAGGGTCTCGGAGAGGAGCACATGACCACCGAGGATGACGCACAGCAGCGTCGGCGACAGAGCGACACACTAGGTAAGGATGCATCAAACATTTGAGGTGGCTTCGTAGAAAGACCTACAGTTTACAAGAACTCGATAGATTCTTCAAGCAAAATACTGACGTAGGACTAAAGACCTAGATCGTCTCATGTTTTATTTGTATTAGCTGTCATAGTGCTCTTACTATTGTTTCTCCACAAATATTGTCACATTTTATAACTGATGTAACACTCTGTTCATAGACTGAAAGTAGTATGCATCCATTCCGTCTAGCTTAGCATGGTTCAGTGCTCTATGTACACTGACAGAAAGTAAAACCTATTCATGATTAATTTGCAGGAAGGAAGAAACAAAATTCTAAAACAGTTTTGATTTAGAAATCCGAAACAGATTTTGCATGCACGGAAACATAATTGGAGTACATGGCTGAAACATAAGTGTGCAAACGTGACCCACTTTTTGCATGCAGGGAATATGGATGATAATTTTGAAGCTGCTGATACATCCTGATTCGAAGTTATGTAATATGTCCAGCTGTCTGGTTGCCTCATATTTTGCTTCTTTAGAGAAGAGGAAACGTGAGGTGAAGTTGGATCCCACTTCATGGTTTGCTCATATTTTGCTTCTTTAGAGAAGACTAAACGTGGGATAGAACCGGATTTAGTCCTCCCTCTGGTACCTGATTTTGATAGGTATGACATTTCAGGTGTTACTATATTCCATTTCCTCGTCATTCTCTTTTTTACAGGACTACATTTGTCAATCTTTATTTAGTTACTTATGCTGTATCAAACACAGGGAGCAACACTTGGAAAAGAGGGGAGTCAAAAAATCAAGAAGGTATAGCACTATAGCGCTTATGTAATGAGGCGTGGTTGCTGCGATTTTGCAGGAGTGGTTACGTCATGGATACATTGTCTGATGTTGACCTACTGCATGGAGAAGATGGGTCGGTTGTTCACCACCGGATTCAGCCTTCTGTCCAGATGTTCATCCCTGGCACCGATCTGTTCGTCCTCCAGGGATCCTCTATCTCGGAAGGTCGGTCAGCCATTAATGCCCCTATCTAAAGCCTGAAAATATCCCTTTGCAAATCTCTGGAGTGTGAACATTGTTAGTATTTCGTCATAATACTTTCTGTAAATTGCAGCATGTAGAAATGAACTTGGTCTGTGTTGACTTGGTGTTGATTTGATGATGACTTGAACTTGCAGCTTGCTGGTTCAGAGCTTGTGATCATGGAGCTCTACCTTTACTATGGACCGAAAGAGAGTAAGCAGCAACTGCCGCAGCCGTCGAGGTACCGCTTACTGAACATAAGAGCTACTATGTTTTCTGCAAGGTGGCACGTCTGGTCTCCATCTGTTCGATGCACTACCCCTTTATTTTTTTGTTTCTTCCCAACCTCGCGGTTTGTATTCAGCTGCTTCAGAGTTGTTATCGTGATTCAATTGCAGGATAGGCGAAGAGTTCTTGAGATACACTTCGGCAGCACCGGTGGCGAGGTTAACCACCATACGTGGATTGATTTTGAATCATGCATTCATTTGGAACGAAATATTAGGCCTTCTAATTTTAGATGTTCATGGGAATATTTGATGGCCAAAAGGTAAAATCTTGCTCCTGTTTTGAGGAAGGAAATAATAGATTAGCTAATTAGGCATTTTTGCTTACTCATGGTTCGTACTACATATGTCAAACTGAGCCAGATTAGTTTAGAGTTCAGAGAGAAAACGACAGCCGCTTATTTTTGCCCTTCTAATTTTAGATACTGAAATCGTTGCATTTTATCATGATTATATTGTTGTTTTCATATAGTTATCTACTACGACTTCGTACATAAATATGTTATCGGAGAAGGAGAAGGTCACATAAACTAGAGAAGTGGGAGTTTCTCGACTAAAGGATTCCTACGAGGTAAGAGGCTGCAGCATGAAACGGTGCGGAAGCAAGATATAGAGAAGAAAGTTCATGTTGAGGCAAGTGACCACGGGTGTTGGTTCGTACAAAGAATGTAATAAGTTAAATTTATACAATGTACTGCACTAACGCACTATAGATTAATGTGCATACAACAGTGAAATGTGAAAAGTTTAAAGGAGGGTTGTCTATCAGGTCTTTGATTTCATTTTCTATAAGCTATATATAAACGCAAATTATGTCCCATCATTGTTTTACCATATTTTGAATTCGATCTATTGTTTTTATCAACACGTAGAGCATGGGTATTCAACTCTCTTATTTGTCGTTGGAGGTTATAGGAACATCTAAGGGCAAATATTTACTTGAGTTCAAACAAATAAATCGGTGTCATGACAAAGTAGATTGATGACTCATGAGCCAAATATTTTGTTCCAAATGAATGCATAATTCAAAATCAATATTTGCGTGCTCCGTAGCAACGCACGGGCATTTAGCTAGTATTAGTAAGATTTGTGTAGGCAGTAACAACATCAATGTTATGGTGGTAACTATTATCAATACAACATAAAAGTTACTCTCTCTGTCCCAAAAAGTTGAAATTGTAGGTTTTTCCTTTGCCAAACTAGTTTAAGTTTGATTAATTTTGTAGAAACATATAACCTCTAGAACACCAACAGTTTTGTTGACACATTTTTCTTTAACTTAAGAGACGTTTTGACTTGGGACAACCCTTTAATTTCAAATATTTTGGAATGGGGGGAGTACATGGGTGCTATGGTGGTACCTGTTGCCTACCAACTTTGGTAAATACGTTCATGAAATGGTATCATTTTTAATTGTAAATATTAGGTAACTCTGTCGTGGTATGATGATAGCTATCGCTACAACAAGTATGGTAATTAAAATAAGTGTTATGGCAGTAATGAATGTGTAATGTGTAAACTACAATAGTGTTATGGTGGAAATGTAAAGGTGGTAAGTGTTATGTGAATACAATGGTAGCTAAATCGGTATTGTGATGGTACTTGTTTACTTCACAACTTGCATCATCTGTTCATGGAGTCGAGCCATAGGGCTGCACAAGCTAACATGACAGTGATTTGAGATGTAACATAACACTGCATTGGTAAGTACTACTAGCCCTTGTAATTTTTTCACGCACTCTTCTCCAAACATCAAACGCTTGGTACATGCCACCAAAAAGGCCATAAGGCTAAAATGGTACTATTGATTACAAGACATATTCAATTATCACAAAGATACAAGTATCTATATGATGTACAAAAAAAATGAGTATTCTAGATAAAACTTACTTGCTTTGTCCCGTTTTATAAAACATTTTAGCAAGGTTAATTGGCTTGCCAAAATGTCTAATAAAAAGGGACACAATGCACCGGGACTATCATAAGTGTCGCATTCCCATATGTTTTAATCAGCATTTCCCAATTGGTTTTCCGACAGAAGTGTGACCTAGGGAGTACATCTAGCAACCAAGCAGGCCTGAAGTCATGCAGAAACATCACCATTCACCAGAAAACCTACTGAAATAAATGATGGTTCTTTGGAGAACGAGATTAGAGGGTACTCCAATGTAGTGCAACCTCTAGGTTTTCCACTCAACGGTGCCATTTGGTGCAAACTAGCTGAAATAGGGCTGCTGACATGATAAGAATAGGACTGGTATATTATGTACCTGAAAGTACATCATTTGGAGAATCAACGTACAGACTTCACGTTTTCAATTAAACGGTCAGGTTCAAGGACACATTTATCCATATGCTCTGATATCAGACGGGTCAGAGCTTGGATCAACGACTGTGAATCAAATATGACACCCACTTTTTCGTCACGCACAGACTGCACTGTGACCTGCGACATACATTAGCACATTAAAATGACTGACTTCAGTAAAAGCGTGGTGACTACAGAAGCCTGTAAGTAGTAACCAATGACATACAAACCAAGAGTCCAAGTATCCTAGCTAGCAGTGTATCAATATCAGTCATGGTTAAGGAAAGGTCTAAGGCGTGACTGAAAGTTGTTTATCATATTAAATTTTGCAATGTACTCATTCTAGTAACCTAACCATCATAAAGTCAGCCGGTCTAATAACTAGATTTTTCTGAATAACGCCGCAATAGGGAACAATGCAAAATCTGCACTACTTTTTTTTCAATACTTACTGTAATTTAGGATGAAAATATATAAATGACATCGGATTGTGTAATGAAAGCCTAAGGAGAGAAACATTGAAAAGCTAACGTAGCAACAGTTTAAGATGAGCTTTAAGGAATAATAACTAGTTAGCGCCTTCATGCAAAAGTTAGTTAATTTACAGCACAAAAGGTAAAAAGATCACATACAGAATCATACGAAATACGGTACCATTTTCAGTAAAAGTCATCAATAAGCACCGCTGTAGCCAATAGAATAGAACTACATACCACATGAAAAATTCCTTTAGATGCCAAATTTTCAGCATCTAGAGGAATTTGGCCTCCTTCAGGAACCAATATGGCATTCACGTAGTCTTTGGGCTGCACAACAATAAAAACATTATGCAAGGAAAATCTTATACCAAATAGAATTAAGAATTAGCATCTACATTCACAATGGAATTAGCATCTACATTCACAATGGAATTAGCATCTACATTCACAATGGAATTAGCATCTACATCTACTGTCAAATAGCATTGCGCATGAATGGACTAGTCATACGCTGACACAATGTTTTTAGCCATTGTCACAAAACTTACATGATTCTTTAGACTTTTGTCAGGATCACCATATGTCCGATTTAGAGAATCGGTAATTGCTGTCACAAAGCCAGAAGCATACAGCCCAATAGTTTCTCTATCATGTGATCCATTTAAAAGAAGTACCTAAATTCAAGAACATTTTAGTGTGAGATCCACCAACACTATGGACGGCAAGAGATTACAAAGACTACAACAAAAGAAAAATGCAAGCATCAGTTCATCACTTCTCCATTCACTCAATAAAATACTCCCTCCGATCCGTTATTAGTTTCAGAGAAAAAGACCTGCATACCTACACCTCGCAAGTACAAGTCGCGACATTATTTTCAAAACGGAGGGATTATCAAATAGACCTATGACACATGAAGTTTATGGATTAAGGAAACAGTAAATGTTGTCATAAGGTCGCTATCAAACCCATTCAGAGTAAGAGGACATTTATCTTACTAAGTGGCAAGCGCTAATCAGGTATTGGTAACAGCAAGGATAAGAGGACAAACAATGAAACCAAGACAAAGAGACCAACAGAATACTGTAGTCAACCATTGGAAAAAAAAGGTTAACCTGGCTAAGTAACTTAGTGTATAGTTACCTTGGGAACAGATCTTGACGCTACAGTCTCACCAATACCCCGAAGTACCTGCATATATTTTTCTTCTCAGAACACAGGTCGATGTCAGAAGAGAAAGAGCATTAAAAGGCTTAAAGCCAAGCCTAGTCAAATGAATGTGCATGGATATGTCTTGCCGCAGTTAAGTATTCCACGTCTTAACAGAGAGTACATGGTCCAACATTCCCGTAGAAACATGGTTAAACACAGGTCAAACCACTACTAAGAGGCTGACATCATGAAAAGTATGGAAGAAAGACATATGATGGTATGCTGAAGACCGTTAAGTAAATATTGTGATCTAATCATACTGTAGAGGAGCAGGCATGGGTGATGTTTCGTGATTCTAGCCTGTGGGACTTGTTACCAACCAAAGCGTTCTTAGGCTACTAATCCAATAATATTTTCTTATCAATGCACTGAGAGTCTTGAGACACAAAGATTTGCGTTTTATCGAGAGAAAAAACCTATTGTAATTGTACCATAACACAAAAGGCAGAATGATACCAGTGATGGACAAACGGATGTAAATAGCGATCCCATGGCATATACAATGCAATCCACCTTACTTAGCTGCTCCAAAACTGTACGGTTAGCTTCAGGAAAAACCTAGAAAGCAAGGCAGTATCAATAGTTAAGTTTCATAAGAATGGTAGACATAATATATAACTTTCAGATATCATGTTAGAATGCCAGTTTTACATGATAATGAACAATCATACACACTTTTAAGTCCAAACATTAAATATTGCCCCATATTGATATAATAGGTATTCTATTTTATTCAAATACATGGAAAAAAGATATATCCAGCTCATTGTTCGGAAAATGTATCAATGGTGGATCTTTATTTTTTAGATGTCCTTACTGAGTCGACAGAGTGCAACTGCAAAAGAACTACTCCATGGTGTAATACTCACATTCTTGTACTTTCATATCATGGCATGGTTGACTGGATAAGCATCAGAAATATACGTCATAGTATCTGATCATCATTTAGAATATAAAAAAAATACAATAGATTAAAGTTGACGTGTCGAATAAGTTATTGTAGAAACTTTGTGATATTTTTAAATAAACTGAGAAGAGTTTATCACTATTCACTTGCATTGTTTATAGACTGCAAGGCATAGGCGAGTCTAACTATTCAGAATAAAATTGATGTACCAACCTCATGCAACAAGTTGCGACCTTCACTTGACATGTAAAAGACACGCTTGATGCTTGAAGGAAGTGCGGTGCATGACTTACAGTCCTTTTTTGCAAAAGTAAAAAAACAAAAGATGTAACAAAAAGTGAGATATTAGCAAGTCTATGAGTCAACAACTATGTACAAATAAAAAGAGGAAATCCAAATCCCAAATATCATTTGATTGGGAAAAAAGTGACATCTGCAAGAAAACATAGCAAAAACGTAGCACTTGACATCACAGTGAAAGTTTGGAGCCTTAGCTTTTAAATAAGTCAATATTTTTCCCTTTTTCAGATAATAATAATATTTTCCCTTTATTTAAAAACACATATCAAGACTGAATACCTTTAAGATGTATTTAAGAACACTTAATCCAGTTGGCACAAGTGAAAATATGCATGCTGCTAATTTAGGTGCTCCTTTTTTCGACTTTCACCTTTTTATTCAAGTTGTGCTGATTGTGTATGTGGGGGATATGTAGGCTGTAGTTGGACAGAGTGAATTGTATGGATGCTATTTCCACTGGACCTATTGCAATTGTCATTCGAATGTTACTTAACGCCATTGCACAGTGAAAGTTAGTGTATTTCAATCTTTTTCCTTCATTTGCTCTCGTGAACAAGGCATGTAACGTATACTTAATACCTCCACGGAACTTAGGTTAGGTATGCATAAACATGAAACCGTTAAGTCCAGACAGTATCATCAATCCATTATTGCAACGTAAACTCATAAAACCTATCTTCTCCACAGGGGCGGAGCCATAGTGTTAAACACTATGTTCAGCTGAAGCCAATGAACAACTGAGTTCAATAGAATTCAGACATATAGTTGCACTTTTACCCCCATGATAAGAACCAAGTGAACCCTATACTTATGTTTCTGGCTACGCCCCTGCCCTGCTTCTCTAACAACTTAATGTGAAGGAATGGTAGCCACAAGGAACGTTATGAGCCTATTGTAAACAAAACTGAATGATTTTTTTAAAGATGATGCAAGATTTTTTCTTGAGATAAAAACTGGTTCAGTAAAGATATGGAAGAGCCTAACAAAATGAAGATAAAAACTGGTTCAGATAAAAATGTTTTTGACAACCAACAATGTCGTACTAAAGTCTGAAAATAAATGGCATACTATTCAAAGTACCTTGTTAACAACTTCTCTACGGCCATTGCTTGGATGTGATATTTCATTTTGGCCTCGAATGATAGTTCCGTCCTGAAAATGGAAAAAGATTGAAAACGGATGTTGCTTATTGAAAACAAGAAGTAAGAAGAAAATTTGTTTAGAATTACTGAATGTCATATTCAGAGGAGTAATGTTCAAAATAAAAGACAGTCTGCCAGCAGTGATCTTAAATAAACTTGAAAGGGTGCAGATAAATTATCGCCAGCAAAGGGAAAGTAATAACTTGTATTTTGTGAACAAAAAATTGTAAGTGAGATTACCCATAGTTCACATCCAAGTGTAAGCCTGTCATTTGTGGATATCACTGGAAGCACAAGACTTTCTGCAGGGATTTGTGATACACGTGAAAACAAAAAAATTGCAGCATCCAAAGACTGGAAGAATACGCGTGCGCCAGCAAAAAAGAAATTCCCAATGCTGCAAGAGTTTATAAACAGCCGTCAGTGATAAGACAAGCTGGGGAAACACCAGCGAAATGATGCACCAAATGACTAATATAATGTAAGTCACAGGCAACATTAGGTTACATTATGTGCATCATTCCTTTGAATACATACAGCAGGCAAACAACAGTTTGATGTAAGAACACAATGGCAAGAATATGATTTACTGCAAAATTTCACCTTAGAAGAATCACCTGCCATTGGTGAAGCAAAATGTTTCAACTGGTCGCCGAAGGATCTGCAGAGAAGAAATTATGTGTTACAAATACAACATGAAATACATAGGTCAGTCGCCAGCCTTTTGAAAATATGTGCCTTCACAAAACCGATATGCTTCATAACTATACTACAGAGGAGCATACCTCATTATGGAAGTAGACCAAAAATGCACGGATTGTCTCTCTGTAGGGACGAGAGACACCATCCCATAAAGAGTGCTCTCCTTCTACAATCTGGTACCTGTCGAATCGACAACTGAGCATCACTTGTTCACATGATAGAAAATTAAATTAGCTAATTATCCTGTAAGGTGGAAATTATAAAGAAAATGTATATTTTGATCTGCATTAGTAGGAGTAAGGATCAAATTGCTACCACTCCATCTTTGCGTCCGAAGGATTAAGAGGCAAACGGTGCCCAAGCAATCTCCGAACAGAGAGGGCTTCCAAAGTGCTTTCATCGGACAGTCTCAAGCATCTTGATCTTATGTCTCCCACAGCAGGTCCGCCTAAGATAGGAAGGCCAACATTCACCATCAGAAAATATTGGATTGCTATTGTTGTTCTTTAAGCTATTATTTCAGGTCAGAGTATTCGAATCTATTGTTTCAGGTTAGAGGCAAATGAATGATGATGTAGGAGATGTCAACCTACCGAGCACACGAACAATCTCCGCTGTGCTTCCGCCGTCATCAGAGACTGGTAGGACATGCGCAACCCGAGTAGTCACTTTCTTCAACTCTTCCACGACGCCATTAAATGCTGTTCCACCTAGATCAAACCCAAAGTATTAATATATAACAACGTAAGTGTGCACCCTCATGCCATAAGGTGGGAGTCAACCAGAAAAGAACCGAAACAAATAGTGTTTATAACCAATAGAAACTACCATAACTGCCATGTGTCATTATAACACCCAATTAGTAGAACAATTTCGAACATGCTTTCTCAGGTGGTTAGAAGTTAACAGGAAATCGCTTTTATGTTAATGTGATTAGTCATAACTGTTAGGTAAAGGTATGTTCCTCAACTACACACAATCATAATGCTGCACAATGACCACATTCATTCCATCAAATGGAGATGCTATGAATTGGAGACAACTCTGCTAGTCTTGCCGAGACAAACAGAAGGATCCATGTCCCAGGTATAACATACAACGACTGAACTAGCAGAAATGACAATCTACCCCCAAAGCTCCAACAGTATATTGACGGGGACTCGCCCAATCGTAAGCGGGGCATTTGATGATAACCCCCCAAGCCACTTAAACCCCACATGTCAGTGACACATAAAAGGGCCACCCTCTCGCACGCCACTCGCAGTCGCAGCATCGGTCGTGAGAAGCGGGGAGTCACCTGAGAACACGAGCAGTGAAGGGGGAGCGGACCCGCCGGTTGCAGCAGACGCGGCGGCGGCGTCGGCCATGGCGCGAGGGAGGCGGGTGGAGGCGGCGGCGGATCTCCCTGGCGCGCGGAGTCTGGAAGCGGAGGCGGGGCCCGCTGTCGCCGCTGACGTGCGCGCCGTTTTATAGGGTGGGGTGGCGATGAGCGCCATCGGGTGGTGGTGCGTGGTCGCCTGACCGGGGCGGAGGAAGCTGCAGCCAGCCGCAGCGCATCAAACAGCGGGCGAGCGGCCACCGCTCTGTGACTGGCACGGCGACACTTCCCCGCCGTTCGGGATTGGGCGCACGTGGCCGCTGCGTACTGGCCGTGGTTTGTTCATTGGTTCTGGGCTCGACAGTCACACTGTAAGTTGGACTTTGGAGATTATTATGGGCCGAAACTGCACCAAAGTGGGATTTCTAGTGCTTTTTTTTGAAACGAAGACAAAAGTTTTGACTTATCCATGAATTCAAAAACTGCGACACTTTTTATTGATCGGAAGTAGTACTTACCATCTTCCTCATAAGACTAGTCCTAACCGCCTTCTAGAGTAAGTTTCTACTCCTATACGTCCGATCTCTTTCATCATTTTTTTTAAACATGGAGATACTAGATTCACTATATATAGGTTCATCCGATGATTTCTATGGTAAGATGGGAATTTTGAATCATGTGAGCATCAAAACCCACTTTTCGACAGCTCCCAAAATTGTATTTCCAAGTTCATAATAATAATAGTAATTATTATTATTATTACTACCTCCGATCCGAAAAAAGCGTCGCATGCCATACGTACCAGTTATACTAGCTAGGTTGTTTTCGTACGAATCTTTTAAGGGATCGGAGGGAGTATTATAGCATGGTCAAATTGGATGACGGGTGATTAAAGGTGTCTCATGTTACGTTTGTAACGAGTGAGTAGGGGTGTATACGTCGGTCTTATTACGAAGATCGTTGTACACTTTGGAGGGTTGGCACACCGATAAATTTTAGTAGGATGGGATATCTCGTTGGAGCGTGGCTTAATTCTATGTTTACAAGAGTGTTGAAGAGTTTGAGTATGGACCCAGGGCCGAACGAGACTTCTCGAGGCTCGGCCTAAATCGAACGAAACTAGATCTCCTTAGACGAGGCTTGAAGATCTAACTCTCTCGTTTCTATTATATGAGAAGTGAATGATCTCTCCGCCGCGACCACCAAACTTTGTGGGGGGCATATAGATATTAGTGAATGGGTCCTTGATGAAAGGGCGAGGCTACCCTTCATGATGGGACATGGGAGGGGTACAAAGGTAAAATTTAATCTACCAAGTCTACAAGTGAGATAGATAAAGGGGGGGGGGGGGGGGGGGCATAGTCCATTGTGGACTAACTCAACTAATGTCTCCACCTAATGGTTTTTTACTTCATGGTTTCATATTTGATCATGTCTTTTTATCTTTTGTCTTGATCTTTGATTTCTTGATCATGCCATGACCATACCTTTTGTTTGTTGCCTTGGCGCTTGACTTTGGTCATGTAAGCACCTAGTAGGCTTGCGTTCTCCATAGGTAGACAATATTCATTCCTACAACAAATGGATACGTGTGCATGTAAATTATGATAAAATATCACCATTTGTTTTTGCAAAAATCACAAAATACATACGAGTAACAGATTTGAAACATCAAACGACGAGTTGTGATTTGCATTGTTCGCGAATGGTTACAACTTCAAAAAAAATACAAGAGTAAGTTCCTACCCCATGCATGCATGTTTTTTTCCCTAAGTTTTTTAAAACGTAAAAAATACAATTTACACTAGCTTCAGTAGTTCGGTTTCATGTACTCGGTTGAAACAATGATTTATGATAACTAGCTGTCGTCGCGTCAGAAAACCTGACTGAGATTCGAATTACTTAAACCATGCATGTGTTGTGCGCATCATTCAGTCACTCGCCGGGCCGAGAGGCCGGAATGATGGTTGTTTCCGATGGAAGCCCTCATTGTATGCACTAGGCTAACCTGCAAAGGCGGGATGATGCTGCCCCCTATCTTGGTATTGACAATCAAACATTACCGATCCTTGAAGCAATGGGCACTCTCACTCCCGCGTCCTGGACCCAGGATCACTCGCATGAGTACATTCGCGAAGCACGAAGACTCGATCGGGTCGAGTAGCTGTAGATAGATCACCAAGGAAAGGATACGAACAGCAGCATCAATGGCACCAGACCAAAACCCCAACCCCTTCTCACCAAGACAGCACTGACCCAACCAAAAACCCACCTCCACGCCTTCCTCACTCCGTCCGTCGTTCTGACCATGGTTCCTCAGTGACCTCTCTCGCTCCTATAGGACCCCAGACTTTTTCGCCATAGCCAGCTCGTACTAGCAATTAGCTCGCCGCGCACCGCAGGTTATGGACTCCGTCGCGCAGAGATGGGCTCTCTGCTCCCTCCTCTGCCTCTGCCTTTTCTCGGCGGGTCTCCTCCTCGGCTCCCGGCCGTTCTTCCCAATGCCAAGGCCGTGGAAGCACTTGACGAGGGCGCAGCGGCTGGCACCCTCCACGCCGCCGCCTGCTCCTCCTCACCTTTCTGCAACTTACCATGATCGCGACGTGGTAGCGCCGGCACCCATGGCGAACGGTGACATCGGACACGAGGAGGAGGAGGACGTCGAGGAGGAGGAGGAGCTGGCACTCGACAGCGCGCCGGCGCCCGCGCCCGCGCCGGCATGGCAGGACGGGGACGGAGAGGAGTGCGACCTGTTCGATGGGAGGTGGGTGCACGACCCGGCGGGCTACCCGCTGTACGAGGCGGCCGAGTGCCCGTTCCTCAGCGACCAGGTGACGTGCCGGAGGAACGGCCGCCCGGACACCGGCTACGAGCAGTGGCGGTGGCAGCCCAGGGGGTGCGGCGGCGCGAGGTTTCACGGCGCGGAGGCGCTGGAGCAGTGCCGGAACAGGCGGATCGTCTTCGTCGGCGACTCGCTGAACCGCAACATGTGGGAGTCGCTCGCCTGCATCCTCTACACGGCGCTGCCCGACCGGTCGCGGACGCGCATCCAGGACGTCAGCTCCGAGTACAGGATCTTCCACGCCATGGTACATCTTTTGCTTGTCCTCCAACCATTTATGCCTGTCACTAGTGTCACTCATCACTACTAAATACGGAGTACTATACTAGTACTTCGTTTCATGTTTTAGACTTTCTACATAGTCACATGTACACCTATGTATCTAGACACATTGTTATGTGCATGTTCACACTTTTTAGTCCGAATCTAAACAACATGTGTAACACCTAAAACATCTTATATTGTGGATCTCTATTCCAAAATAAAAGTGTGTCTAAATACATTCCTATTTGACCAAACCTAAGACACTTATTTTCCCCTAAGAAACATGGTGAGTACGATTGACTTATGAGTACACTTCGGCCTTGTTTACCCTTAAGATTTTTTTTTAAATGATAAGGATAGGATGTATTTGGCTTGTTTTCACCCAATCCCCCACAATCTCTACAAATATTTTTTTCTCACAATACACTAATTTCATGTAGAGTTTTTAGTTCAGTCATAAGTGAGATGCTTGGTGGGGATATCTAAGGACTGTCCCTTCTAAAAATGGATAAGTAAACGAACTATTTGGTTTCGGGATCTGGGATAATTTTCTCCAATCACTAAAATACACTCCAAATACATTAAGAGGCCATTTGATAATTTGACAGCCATCATTTTGAGCCGGATTCATGAAATCCATTTGTGATTCCATACCGGTTTGCTTGTCTGGCATGAAATTGAACATGTCATTTTATTTGAAATTCCACCAACTGGCTACCGTATGTTATGGTTACTATCCATATAACCCTGTCATTTCACTTTCCAAAATGCAATGAAATGGTGCCATTATTTCATTTATGTTAAATGAAATAAAAATAAATGGCTACCAAACAAGGTCTAAAATTAAACAAGGCCTTTAGGGGGGGGGGGCGGGAATCCGTGCCTTGCTGCTTGGACTGTTGGACGTTGATCTACTTCCTTTTAGCAAAACGTTGATCTACTGATTGAGCCGGCACATGGTGTAAGAAGTGCGAAATATCTCCCGCTCGATGCCCAACCCCAATGAGCTTAGGATGGGAAAACGATACCCGATTATCTCACTTTTCTGCATTTTATGCATAGCTAGTACAGAATTTTGGACTAAAATTTTACACTAGCTATACACAAAATGGAGAAGTGGGACAATTGGGACCCGTTTTCTCATCTTAAATGAGCCATCATATAGGTTCTTGATTAGTGCGTACAGGTTCTTGATTGTCTACATTTCTTATAACTTACTTCATCTGTCCCAAATTATAAAACATTTTGATTATAAAACATTTTGGTAGGCTAATTAAAGGTAGTAGTATTTAGGTCCTCACGCCCGAACATACATAGGAGTATGTTCATTTATATGTTTCAGTTATCACAAACGCATATACAGAACAGTTGGGAACAAACAACCTAATCTTATATCGAAGTATGGTTTTTGGCACTATGCGTTGAAGTTTCTTTGATGTAAGCTTAAAGAGAACTCTTTGAACTCAAGATGCATCCTTGCTACAAACTCTTTCAACTCAAAATACACATCCTTGCTACAAATTCTTTCAACTCAAAATGCATCCTTTCTACCATACAATTGGGGAAAAAAATACAGGATTACAATTGCTCGGTGGAATTCTTTTGGAGCCCATTCCTCGTGAAGCTTGAAACAAAACAAGACCAGACCAAGGCACTCAAGCTTGACCAGCTCCCAACCATGCTTAAGCAAGTGATCGGCGCAGATGTCATTGTCTTCAATACAGGCCACTGGTGGACACACACCGGCAAGCTCAGGGCGTAAGTCTCTACACAAATTCCATGATGTGTTCTCTCCTTTAAGCAGATGACTGACAATTTGGCTGCAGCTGGGATCACCTAGAGAGGAATGGTGTGCTTGTCGAAATGGAAGGAGAGGAAGCATTCAACAGGGCACTAAGGACATGGGCCAGATGGGTAGATCACAACATAGAGCCAACCAGAACCAGGGTCTTCTTCAGAAGCATATCACCTGAACACAAGAGGTACATTTCTTGCAGCACAGTAACCAGTATGCATTTGGGCTGACCAAACCTAACACACATTGCCCTCATTGCAGTGCAAATTGGTGCTACAATCAGACAACTCCCATTACAAATGAAACAATCATTCCATGGTTCCCAAAAAGCATGATATCTATCACTGAGAGGAACATACACAGCATGATGGCACCTGCTACATATCTAAATATCACACATCTATCAGAGCTCCGAATTGACGCGCATCCATCAGTATACACCACTAACAGGGATGGGAAGCCTCTATCTATGGAGCAACGTCAACAGCCAATCATATACGCTGACTGCAGCCACTGGTGCCTACCAGGGCTACCTGATACATGGAATGTACTTTTACTTGCTTCGTTAACGAGACATCCATCTAATGTACACTTGTAGTATAGTATAAGTGATGAAATTCTTCTTGGAGCATCACAAACAAGTAAACTCATACAGACTGATTGGATTGGGCTGATATATTCTAGTAGCATTAGTTACGAGGCTGAAGTCACTTGAAAAATCAATCAGAATAAAATAGCAAAACCCTTCTACTACAGTACATCAAATGGAATCATGGCAACCGAATTTGCATGCAACAAATTATCGCCGAACACAATTGTGTGCAAAACACAAAACTTACGCGCAGCACCACGCATTATTACCAAACACATTTTTCTTTGACAAATAACAGCATATACAGCTCTCAACACAGATTCTTGAGTTACAAACAGTAGTTCAGACTCAAGAACACAACCAACTGATAAAAATGTAGAAGAAACCACCCAAACAACCAAACTTTACAGACATCGGCAGTTCAACATGATTTAGAGCCTGAAAGCATCACAAGCACTTAAACCAACCCAACAGACATGCAAAATCAGATATCACTCATACATACGATGACTCCAGCGATTAGCAAGCAAAGTTCCAATAGTAACAAGCCATACAATTGCGGCACCATACATGATCATAAACAACTGGATATCATGATAGTACACAATAATTTAAAAGATAACTCCATAGACAGAAAACTGCAAAGCAGTCATAGGAAGTACATGTCTAGCGAGAGATTTCTTAGAAACAGCTAGTCTATCTTGATTTATCTCTTAACAAAGAAAACTGAGCAAAACTGATTTCCAGATCAGAGGTAGCCAGAATATGCAAGACATCCATGTAAGCAGACAACACTTCCGAATTCAGCACAACCATTCAAAGCATATATGCTCCAAGAGTTGTCACAACCTGAGTCACACATTCACTAGAATTCAATCAATAGTTCATCTGAGCAAAAAATATAGAGACAAAATACAGGTAATATACAAAGAAAGGGCGGTAAAATAATATACTTCTTAATTCATCGTTTCCCAATACGTGACCTAATACTTATACATGTGATAAAATGCAAGACAAAAATGCAATAAATTATGAAAACTTTGGAGATTACAAACACTAAGTTGGGCAAGAATGAGTGAAAATAATGCAAGTTACTCAATATAGAGGGAAAATATGAAATAATTCATCAACACAAGAGCATAAAAAGATCAGTAAATCTAGTTCAAGTGTTTGACAAAAGCAATAAATATGCGAACTAAAATTACACGGTGATAGTGAAGAGCAAGTTATTAAGGGGATGTGAATGGTTATGTTTATGATTCAGGCAAGAATTGACAGTCACCCAGAAAACGATAATAAAGTTTAGGATATCACATGAGACGTTTTATCGAAAACGAAGTTTCAAATACCGGATGAGACGCCTTGTGTGCATAGGCAAATGATGTGCAAACTTAGTATTCCCTACGTTCACTTTTATAAAGGCATTCTAGATACCAGATGAAAGTTTCAAATACCAGATGAGACACCTTGTGTACATAGGCAAATGATGTGCAAACTTAGTATTCCATCCATTCACTTTTATAAAGGCATTCTAGATATTTCATTATGGACTAGAGATCAAAATGAGTGAACTAACACAGTAAATATGTCTACATACGTGTATTTTCGAAAAAAACTAGAATGTCTTATAAAAGTGAAGGAGGTATTATTCCTTGATGTATAGTAAGTGCTACATAGGACAGAAAGTATGGACAAGCATGGCATAACTATAACAAATAAGTAGCATTGGACAAAAATCTAATTGATCAAAAAGCGTATATATACAATCCATCATACAAGATCACAAGATCATGGAACAGGCAATTGCAGACCTAAATTTGCAACGTGGAAATCTCTAATCTCAGGTTTTACAGAATGCACTAACAAGTAAGAACTCGCTTATAAAACGATTAAGTGAATTAAAGGAAATCGGAAAAAGAACAACCATGATTAGAACCATGGTATCTCCAAATCAGCAAAACTGAAGAACATATTTGATAACATATATATGTGAATAGGGTGTAGGCCCTCATCGCAGAAATCGCCGATTCAGATGATAACGACATCTAACATGGACTCGTTACAGTACTACGTAAATAACAAAACTGCCCAAATTGTTCACCAACAGTTGTCACTCCACCTTTGAAGGCTACAACCAAGCGCAGTCAGATCAAGGCAATACCTCACAGATACATATGATCTGTCAGCATAACCAAAAAGCAAAAACAAAGAAGCTTGATAATCCAAATACAATCACCTTGGCAACAAATCAGGTGTCACCTTAACACAAGGGCATGCCAAAAAAGAAAGAAGGGAAGAAAAATCAACTTGCTAAACAAATACGGGAAATGCCAATAAAGAGTGAAGAGTGCATATGACCATATTATTATGCTACAAAACACCGTTATGCCACAAAAGTAAGTATACACCCTAAGAAAACCAACACATAGCAAAAACTATAGCAGAAGAGTACATATAATGATATAACATCACATAAGATATCCTACATATTTTCATTACTTACACAGAAGCAATCACACATTTCAATTACATCACATATTCACAAACAAGCAGAGCACATCGTGACAGTGATCAAACAATCACAAAGTGCAAACAGAGGCAGCGCATTTGTCAAGCATAACACGATAGCACTTCATTACAAAATAGCGAAAGACATCTATGATACACCCACATATTTTGCTACAGAAGTAACTAAAGACATGCTACTTCAAAACAAGCTCATTCAGCCAAAAAAAAGTAACAACTACAGAAGGGGCGGAAAATTACCTTAGAAATAAGGTGGCACGTTAGGGTACATCGGAGGCGCCCTACCACCTGGTCCTGGTGACATCACTCGAGGGTCCTGACCCCGGAAGCCAGGGTAGTTTCCACCCTCACCATAGCCAGAGGGCAGGCCACCTGAACCCTGTTGCATCCGGTAGAGTGACGAGGCTCCGCCCATGCCTAGACCACCATAAGGACCCATCCCAGCAGCACCAAACTGAGATGAGCCTCCAAATGAACCACCACCCATTCCCCCGGGCCCAAATGCACCAGCAGGATCCATCCCAGAAGGCATCTGGTTTCCCAGCGACCCCAAACCAGCTGCACCGCCGCCACCCATGGAGGATGGCAAGTTTGCATATGGATTGTGACCACCAAATGCACCGAATGATGACATGCCACTCCCAGGGCCACCATACTGCCCACCCATCTGTGGTCCACCCATCCCAAGCCCAGGACCCGGCATGTCCTGAGGGCCACCCTGGTGCATCTGTGCTTGCTGTTGACCGGCAGGCCCAGGTTGCTGTGGTTGCTGCTTCCCCTTCTTCCCCTCAATGGCTAGCTTGCAGACGAGCTGGTGCCCCTCAATCACCTTCACAGAGTCAACTAGCGAGGCCTGAGCGCCCTCGGGTGTCTTGTACACAAAGAGCGCAAAGCCCCTAAACTTGCCCGTCTGCTTGTCGAATCCAAGGGGTCCCTCCTCAATCTCGCCATAGGCAGCAAAGTGCGCAAGGAGGCGCTCCGATGGCATGTCAGCGGGGACGTTCCCGACAAAGATCTTGCGAAGAGAGACGTCCGCAGAAGGGGCACCCCCTGCGCCCGCCGTCCCACCGGACGGGCCGCCAGCAGCGCCAGCGGCGGCGAGCTGAGTGACGGTCACACGGGCGTCGATCTTCTTGGACGGTTCCTTGAGGGCGAGGACGGCAGAGTCGGCGTGGCGGAAGGTGACGAAGCCGTAGCCCTTGGATCGGCCGGTGGCCTTGTCGCTGATGACCACGGCCTCCTCGATGTCGCCGTAGGCGGAGAAGATGGTGCGGAGCGAGTCGGAGTTGGTCTCCCAGCCGAGGCCCCGCACGAAGAGCTTGCGGAGGGCCGGGTCGCGGTCGGCGGCGGCGCGCACGGCGTCGAGGGCGACCCCGGAGGCGAGCGCGGCGGCGGCGGTGATGTCGGCGAGCTGGTCGCGGGAGAGCGGCTCGAGGAGGCGCAGGACGTCGTCGCGGGTGAGCCCGAGCGCGGCGGCCCCGGCGGCGGGGGAGGCGGCGAGCGCGCCGTTCTCATCTGGCTTGCGCTTCTTCGACGAGTAGGGATCCATGGTTTGGGGGCGACGGGGAGGGGCAAAACCCTAGCTAGGGCTTGGCGGCGCAGAGACGGGTGGGGGAACGGAGGGTTCGACGCGACTTGTGGGTTGGGATTGGGATCCATCGGGGGCTTTTATCGACTTGGAGCCGCAGGATTTCTCGGTCAGGAACTCTCCTTGCTGACGTGCGTGAGACGGGCTGTAAGAAAACGGGCGTGAGACGGACACGCTCTTCCGTACGGTACTCCATACAATTACAAGTAGGATTATAGGACACTGAGAAAATTTCAAAATACATCTAAGTCATCCATACAAAAATTCTGAAACTAAATCCGCCTACTGTTTGTTAGTTTATCTTCACGTTTTCGAAGGAGAGAAAGAGGATAGTTAGAACCTGAGTCGTCCACATAGAGTTGTATAGAGCTGTAGAGAGAAGTTTCTCATAAATGTCGTCGTAGTAGGCACCACCGTGTACGATGGGATCTACAAAAGAACTGAATCTGCAATGGTGTGTCCCTGCCGATGGCTGTATACCCACGAGTCGAAACAATCTTCAAGAAAGATGAAAACGCTGCCGACAAGACCAACATGTGGACGACCAGACCAACATCATATAAAGCCGGATCTCAAACCCGGTGACGATAGAGATAGTGGTGACCCAACACACCACTGGTGTTGCACTACACAAGTCATCGATCGATATAACAGTCTTGAAACACCATTCCTCCAGTAATACATCCCTCACAAGTCACAACGGTAACAACAAAAACATTGTGGATCAGCATGTGGACGACTAGACCAACATCACATAAAGCCGGATCACAAATGACGATGAAGATTGTGGTGACCCAACAAACCACTGATGTTGCACTACGTAAGTCATCGATATAACAGTCTTGAAACATCGTTCCTACCAGTAATACATCCCTCACGACGGTAACAACAAAAACATTATGGATCTAAACATTATACACTTAATATTAATAGCCAAAACTCTTCAAGGTAATGCTCTTGTGGAGTTTAAGTAACTCAGATTCAACTAGGCCTCTGACTTAATAAAAACCAGAATAAATAGTCTTAGTATCATACGACATCAAAAACTTATTTATGAGTAAACTAAGGCTCCTCGACTTGCCTTCTACCACTAAATACGTCTACAACTCAAACTTCTCGTCATTACATTCTGTTTTACAAGTGATGATGTAGTTTACGCCTTTGGATTATCGGGATAAACCCAACTATTTGTAGTAGACATTCGTGAAGCTCTGGATTTCGGATCCTTCACAATATAGAGTCTAGCCAAGATATTTGAGGAGGAGAGAGAATAATATTAAATGTCTAGATTATCTAGTTACTATCGCAGGTGTTTGTTATTGACAAAATGCATGTTTTGTAATTATTCTCAAAATATAAGTTTTTATGTTGAAAAGTATGTATGTCGCCCTTCACGTGTTGTTGATGATGAAGATTTTCCGAATGGAACAGGGTAAGCAACACAGTCTACACAAAAGGCATACATAAATATGAGTTTGAAGAAGACTGATAGTGCACGAAGGTGAAGGCTACAAATGGAAACTCAAAAGAAGATGGCGTTGGCTTGTGCAATTGGTTCCAACCCCATAAACCACCCTGACCGCAAACTAAGACAACCAGACTCTCTAAGAAAACAACAAACATAGAGAGTCAAAATTACCATGATAGAAGGATCGTGTCAACAACTTCACACTAATACATCAGTGCTGGCGCTACCAACATCGAGAAGTCCCATACAATACCTCCTCCTAAGTTAGAGGGTCGTCCATTTAACCAATCGGACATCGCAGTGCGACTGCTATCTCCCCTCTTGTTTTTTTCTCGTAGTTTATTCTTTCTTTTCATAATCTCTCACCTCTTCTTTCCCACTTCGGTCTTGATTTGATGAATCGTTTGTTCGATAAGATTAACACGCTATCACTCGTTTGTTACATTTCCCAATAAGTTTTTTCTAGAAATTCACTTTGCATTTTTTTAGAGAAAAGAAAATTCACTTCGGGTATTTGACACGAGGCTCGAGCAGGTACCGGGCCCAAACTCCAAACTACTGTGAGCGAGACCGGCGGGCCGTGGGCAAGCGCAACCGCTCACCCAAACCCAACGGCCCGACGACACTTCCCCTTCCTCCCACCTTCCTCGTCCTCAGTCTTCACCCCCAACCCAAGAATTCCCCTTCACACTCCATCTCGCCGCATTCGGAGCTCGGATCTAACCACTGCCGATCCCGTCCAAATCAATACCCCACTCGATTCGCCCCTCCCCGGCAAAGAGAGGTCTAGACCCCTCACTCGATTCGGCGGCCGGCGCCATGACGAGCGGCCACGAGCAGCCGCAGGCGGAGGTCGAGCCCGAGGCGGTGGAGCTCGTGCTGTTCCAGGTCGCCGAGTGTTACGTCTACCTGGTACGCATGCCCTCGTCCCCTCACAATTTTAGTGATGGGAATTCATCGAGCACTTCCCGTTCATGAATGTGTTGCCGATGACCTGATGTTTAGTTGGATTTATGGCGCAGATTCCTCCTAGGATGACGGCTGCTTCGTACAGGTACTTCTCCTTATAGTTCATCGAAGAATCTGATAATGGATTGGTTGGATTTCTGTCTGTTGACTGTCATGGTGAATGACGTCAGTAGCTAAATCAACTACCGAAATCTCAATTTAGCTAAAGGCTGTAGGAATTGTTTCGGAATCTTTTGGTTCCATTCTCACGCTCCAGTCTCAACTGCAAATATGATGGAATTATTTGGTTCGACAAACATATCATTTGTTCACCACCGCCTCATTGCTTATAGACACAGTGATAGTAGGGAAAAAGAAAGACTAAGAAGAAAATCCTACATAAGTCATCCATATTAGGATTAATCTACTCGTTAAAGCATATTGCACCTTTCGCGAATTATGGCAAATGTGTATGTGACATTAGTGACATCCAGGGCTGATGAATGGAATGTCAACAAATGGGCCTGGGAAGGGGCGCTTAAGGTTGCCAGCAAGGGAGAAGAATGTGTTATCAAATTGGAAGACAAGAGCACTGGTACAGTAGTTTCCTTGGTGCTGTTGGCCAATGCTTGCAGCGTTTGTAATCCTAATTTTTTTTATTCTCTTCATTTATTCCAGGGGAGCTGTATGCTAGGGCATTTCTCAGAGAAGGCGAACCACATCCAGTGGAAGCTGTAATTGATAGTAGCAGGTCAGTATTTATTAATGCCACAGGGCAGTCTAATCGTGTGGCAAATGTGTGTCTGTAGTTCTATTTTGCATTAGATACCACAGAGAATATATAAGCAGAACCCGAAATGATACTTGTTACTTCAATATTTCGATTGCAGATATTTTGTACTCCGCGTCGAAGAGAATATAGGTAATTACCTGTCTTTTCCTTGAGTTATAAGATATTGAATTTGCATTGAGACTTTACTTACTGTTGAGTTGGTGATCAGTTGGTCATAGTATTTGATAGTTAGTGCTGAGTTGGTGAGCATAGTATTTGGTTAGTTGTGTTGAGATGGTGAGCATAGTATTTTACAAGCAATATGAGATGACGAACATAGTACTTGATGTGGTTAGTGCCATTTCTCGCAATGGTTCATATATAGAAGCATAACAGTTCTTGCTATGTACTGCAGATGGGCGTCAGCGTCATGCTTTTATAGGCTTAGGCTTCCGGGAAAGAACTGAAGCATATGACTTCCAAGCTGCTTTACATGACCACATGAAGTATGCTTTTGTCCATCTTTGAACACAATATGTAGCATCTCATGTAGAAAGTCACACCACTTCCATGCAATCACTTCATGACCTGAGACTATGTATGTGGAATTCCATTTGATCAAAACCAGTACATGTTTTGCAAAATAAATTATTATTTAGAAACTTAACAAATTGGTCATGGGTTTATAATATGAACCCAATCAGATCATTTAGCTATGATACCAGAACTATAAATGTACTCCCAGTTGGCCAATGTTCCTTATAAGCTATGTGAAGTATTTCTGTATTTGTTCACGAGGAAGTCACACAATATGTAGCATCTCATTTGGAAAGTCACACAAATTCCATGCGATCACTCCATGACCTGGCTATGTATGTGGAATTCCATTTGATCAAAACTAGTACATGCTTAGCAAAATAGTTTTTTTTCTTCGAAATTTAACAAATTGGTCGTGGGTTTATTATATGCACCCAATAAGATCATTTAGCTATGATATCAGAACTATAAATGTACTCCTAGTGGGCCAATGTTCTTTATAAGCTACGTGAAGTATTTCTGTATTTGTTCACAAGGAAGTAACTTTTCTTCTTTCCTGTCTCGTCATTTTTTGCAAATGTACTGGTGTATGTTACTAGGGTTATACATTAAGTTGTTTATATAATTTCTTGTTCTCTTACATTATCAAAGATATCTAAACAAGAAGAAGACCGCTGAAGAGATGGTGCAGCATTATGAGAATACATCATCAGTGGATTATAGCCTGAAAGAAGGGGAAACTTTGGTTCTTCAACTAAAAAATGTAAGTTTCCATCTGATTTATTTTGCCAGGATGAATGAACTAGAGCCTGATGATGGATTTTTTTACTGTCTCCAAAACAAGAATATAGGATTTTTTATGACCTAGTAACGAGCAGTACACTAGTACAGAGGTTGCTTACGCACCGATGCATGGCACCAGTGGAGCAGAATATTCAAACGTTGGTACATCATTATTTGTTGACACAGTGAGATGAATCTTTGATTTAGAATTTGAGAAATACCACATATAGTCCAATGTTACTTGTGGATTGGTGATTATAACATGTCAATCGTATATATCATGTCAGCCAGGTTCCAAATTGCAAATAAATTACATCATGTCAGCCAGGTTCCAAATTGCAAATAAATTTATAGATGGCCAGTTTCTCAACATGTTCCAATAATAGACAGCTCAAATACAGGAACCTGAGCTATGTTGATCTATTTTGCCCTTGAGTTATTCTGTACTCAACCTCGGCTTTCCATGCATGCATATGTTTCATTGAATTTGAATTATTTACTTCACCTAGAAGCACGGTTTTGGTGCATCTTCAAGGATCATCTAATAACATTTGGGAACATTGCATACCATTTCCTATTCAGAGATATGCCAGTTTGAGATGCTCTTGAAATTTGAGAACGAACTGGGCCTTACTGAACTACATTGAGGAAAATTTTCAGTCTATGCAAGACAAATTGCGTTGATAAAAGTGCCTCTTCATAACTTTTTCTACATGGCTTTGATAACTCTACTTGACTTATCTTTTTTTTCGTTCATATTTGCATAACATGTCCCATGGTTTGGTTTCGTTTTGCAGAAAGAAAGTGGCACGAAGACAAAATCTGCATTTTTTGAGCAGGGCCTTAACAAGCTTTCGTTCAATGAAAAAGCAAACACCAAGGAGGGCACGGTGTCCCTCAAACTCCCGCCGCCTCCCCCGTCACCCGTTTCTCCAACCGATTCTGGAGTTGCCGTGTCCCCTTTCAAAGCAGAATTTCCTTCTCAGGAACAATCAGCGGTGGTCAATTCTGGAGACGCCGCTCCATTCAAAGCAGAATTCCCTTCCCAAGAACAAGCAGCCTCCGGGGCTCCCCCTTCCAAAGCAGAACCTGCTCCTCACGAGCAACCATCTGCAACAGAGAAGACCAAACAAGGGAGCACCGAAGATGACTTTGACTTCGGGGACTTCCAGGCTGCAGCATGAATCATGTATCTTGTACAGACATCATGTTTATTACCTGGATCACTCCTTTCATTTCTTCTCCATCGGTTGTAACTTTCTTCAGGCACCTGAGTTGCTGTACAGAGAACTATCATAAGCCGTATAAATACATAATATAAGACGTAGCAGTACATGGATACAAACTGGTATGCCCTCCTTACCACGAGATAAATGGCCTGGTGGCAGGAGCAGGACAGAAAGGAATGTTTTTCTTATCACTTCTTATCAGTCACGAAGACCCTTATTGGGTTTTATAACCTTTTATAGTCACGAAGATAGAGAGGTACTCCCTCCGCTCCATTTTAATCGACTCCAATATAGATGTATCTAGTACTAAAATATGTCTAGATACATCTGTTTTGAAATCAACTAAAATGGAACGGAGGGAGTAGTACGCAGGACCAGTAGCTACTTCTCCAAAGCACACCCTAAGCCACACCAGCAACTAAAGAGAAAGACAACCCAGCTCCAGATTACATCAAATTTGCCAAACATCAAAAGTTAATCCAAGGTAACGACTCCAAAATATTCATATCTTTTGTCCTGCCTACTACCTCCTGATCTTCCTAATCTCAGTCGCTGAAATAGAAGCCACATCTTCCGGTCCAGGAGCACCGCCCATCGCTATGGAAGTAAAGCAACCTGGAACATTGCATCAGTAGAGTGCCCTAAGATTTTTAGGCATGTTCCACAGCGCCCACCGAACGGCGGCAACACCACCCTTAACACCCCAGTCTCAGAGTAGTTGTACTGCCTTGCCTTAGTACGTGTTTTTTCAAAAAAAATAAAAAAAATAAATAAATAAATAAATAAATAGATCAAATTTTGCATTTTTATGTTTCCAAAAATTCGTAAAAAAATACAGATGTAGATAGTAATATTATAGTGTACAAATTTTCAACTCGAATTTCGTTATATTTTAGGCTGGACAAAAATGACAAAATGGGTAGATCTTAGTACACAGTTACAGATATTTGAAATTTTACCAGCTTTATCTTTTTTATGTGCAAATGAGTATGAATTTTGGACTGAAATTTGCACACGTATAGATATTGAATTTTTTTTTTTTTGAGGAAAGGACCTGATTCATAAAAAAGGAAGCAGAGTACACATTACAAGGCGATCCAACGAAGAAGCGAAAATACAAAGGAACCCCTGCAAAAATGCATAGAGCACCCCAAGCCTCCAGGAACGATCACAATCAGGTCCACCACCACTCTCCCGAGAAACCTAGACGCCACCGCCGTCGCCGTACCACCAGTCGCCGGAGAAGAGGCACCACCACAAGTTGCAGACGGCCGCAAGATCCATCCGCCGCCGTGCGACGGAATCTGAGCACGCTGAACGGACACGGCCAGAGCACCCTCTCTCCAGGTCCACCTTTCTTCCAGCCGACGCAGCGCCGACGAGGCCCACCCGCCGCATCACCCAAACTCCGGCAAACACCGCACCCCTCGCCACCACGGCCGGCCGGTGCAGAGAAGCCGAAGAAGAAGAACACCACCACCAGCTACCACCACCAAAAGCAGAACGCCGAACACCACCGCCTCCTCCCCTCGCCACCACAGCAGGCCAGAGGAACACGGTCGAAGCACAGCGCCTGACGGAACACCTCCACGACCTCCCCGGCCGCGAGGCCGGAACGGGGAAGGAGGGGGAGGACGAAGCCCTATGTACCAGCGCCTCTGCCACCGTCTTCGTCGGCGCCAACCGGGCACACACACCTACTACTACCCTAACTACACACACGGACGGATCCGAGGCTCCCCCCCCCCCCCCCCCCACCTCGCGGCGCCGAGACGGCCGCCGGAGGCGGAGGGGAGCAACAGATCGGCCGGCGGAGCTCCCGGACGCGCGGTCGCCTCCTTTTCGCCTCGAGGCACTGTAGCAGGGGAGGGGAAAGGAGAGCGAAGTTGAGGACTTGAGTTGCAACCAGATATTGAAATTATCTACATGTAGAATTTTTGTTTCGAATTTTTGACACCCAAAAATGCCGATTTTGAATTTTTAAAAACGAGCTACATTATCACTTTCCGCGTTACAACCGGCTATTGCTGCCATTGGCAGTACAGCCTCAAAATGTTGCTAGGAACATCAACTACCGAGAAAAACAGTCCCATAATAATCAGACAATACCTCGTGCAAACATTTTTTCATGATACAAGCTACAAACGTTTGACACACCAGGATTCAGGAGTGCTACTGATTATACGGTGGGTGCTGAAATGTTGAGAAAAGCTCAGGCCATTCGAGGATTTTTATTCACAACCATCAATCGCATTCATCGCTGTGCGTCGAAACTATATTTACACTTGTTATAGACATGGAATCATGTTGATACATCAGATGTCAGCGAATTCATCGTCGTCATCGTCATCATCTACCCATTCCACCCTAGAATAATCCGCGGACTTCATCAGCTCTGTCAGGCCGGTAAGGTCTTCTAGATAGGTTGGTTCATTGATCACCTGCATCACAAAATCCAGTCCTCTGCTCCTGTATTCAGACAATACCTGCCATTGTTTTTTGCACGATATCAAGTGAATGAGCAAGCAGTACGGTATCAGCGAAGTTTCAAGACAGTCATGCAAAAACAAATGTTTGCTTAAACAAATGTTTGCTTACCGCGTCGGAACATGCAATACAACTGCTTGAGGAATACCCCAAGAGGGTTAATAAATTGTAGTTCGATAGTGATCCTCGTATCTGGTGTGGCAATAGACCAAACGGACGTTCACTGGTCGTGCCAGCGATATCTGCTGGAGCATGTATCCTGCAAAATATAGCAAATCAATGTCAGTTTAAACTGTTTCCCCGTTACTGTATGTATCTGCCATCTTTCAGAGAAACAGCAACACATGACTTCATGCTGTTCCAAGTGGTTCAGGTGCTTACCCATCTGGATGATTTAACATTCTTGCGAAGAGGTCTGCAGCATGGCCAGATGCAATGGAGGCCAGTCCAGGTCGTGTTACAGTGCACTGTTGGTCCAGAGTCCGGTTGGAGACCGACTGCAGAAGATCATAAAACATGATATATGATGGTTGTAGTAGATACTATATCTACAAAATGAGTATAATTTTAAAAAGCTTGGGCAACAAACACTACATCAACAGGAGCAATAATGTCGTTGCAGAAATAGCAGCCCAGTCTTTGACGACCAAGAACATCTTGTGGAGATAGCTTAGTCATGCCACCAATCACATTTGAACCTCCAGAACTTGCTCCTGGACCAGCTCCATGTCGCATGGCAAGGTAGCTATCGTATCCTAGGGCTGCAGTAATAGCAATCTGCAGTAGGATTGAGAGACATTAGCATACTTCCCAATGTGTACATTATTCAAGAATATGGACAGAGTTTACCTTATTTTCATTCGCACAGAGAAGTGTTGGAAGCCACCTACTTTCCCTTGTGTCCGTCAACAAGAACACAACATCATGTGTAGCTACTAAACTCTGGAGTTCCTCACAAACTTTGCGCACACGATCTGCTTCTTCATCAGATGATACAGGATGCCCTGGCATCGGTATTTCCTTTGGAACTGCTTTAAAAACCAGTTCACCCTACAAGGCAAAAATTGAGATGAAAATGTTGTCAAAACTATAATAAAATGAAAGTGCTGTTTCAAAGGAAAGGAAGGTAAAACTCACCTCTGACGGATATCTCTGCTTTAGACGCTCAAGTATTGCTGTTGCTTTTAGGGCATTGCAGTCATCACGTGTTGCTTTTAGGGCGTTGCAGTCATCACGTGTGTAAAGTGATTGTCTTGCCAAATTTGACACAACAACACGACCACTGTCAACGACTGTTAGCTTCCGAACACCATAATCCTGAAAAGTTAGTATCCATCATGATAAACAAGATGTTCAGTGAGTATATGTCTGTAATTCAACATAAAAGTAGCATTAGTCATAACACTAACCATAAGAATACGAGCAACATCACACCCAAGAGTTCCAGCACCTAAAATTAGACATTTGACACTCGACAACTTCCCTGAATTTACAGGGAAGCTGGCAGGCAAATTCAAACAAGTGTCCGACTTTATCAAACTATTAGATATGCCTGTAAGGTCCTTTAAATATGTTGGCTGGTTGATAACTTTCATAATAAAGTCCAATCCTTCTCTTCTATATTCAGACAGTACCTGAAATTTTAGCAAGGAGAAACATCAGAATATACAAAACTCCTCTAATGTAGCATTATGTGTACTACAATCTGGAATATCACGATCAACAAATCTTATAATGTAGCGCCATATGTCCTATAATTTACTTACAACATCAGAACACGCAGTACAGTTGTTTGAGGAATTGCCTATCACAGTTGATAAAACACACTTTGGAAGTGACCCTTGCATCTGATGCGGCAATAAACCAAGTTGATGTTCAGTATCCATACCAGCAATATCTCTTGGAGCATGCATCCTGCAAGAGGTATGATACAATCCTTAAGGCACAATGTACATGGAACTGATTAATTTTCTTTTGTTCTAGCTTAATCAGCTACTTTTTATAGAAATCACTGATAAGTTAACTTTCGGGTTATTTAGTAGTTTACCCTCTGGATGATGTAACATCCTCGCAAAGAGCTCTACTGCTTTGCCAGATGCAATCGAGGTCAGCCCAGGTAGTGCTACTGTTTCATTAGAGACTGACTGCAAAAGAATACAATCAAGCAAATATGAAATTAAGCAACTGGTGTCAAAATTGAAGATATAAAACAAAAACAACGGAGAACATTTCCACAAATGTAAGTCTTAATGTAGGATACATTGAAAAAGGAAGTCTTCTCGTTGCAGAAACAACAGCCCAATCTTTGACGACCAAGAGCATCTTCAGTGGACAAATTATGTATCTGAGCAATCACGTCATCCATACCGCCACTTCTTGTTCCTGGACGAGCACCATGTCGCATGACAAGGTAACTGTCATATCCTACTGCTGCAGTGATAGCGATCTGCAAATCCCAAGAGCTCACTATGTGATGAAACAGGCAGATGGGGGAAACATACTCAATTAACTGAGCCACATGAACAGAATATATTAATTATCCATTCAAGACACTATGCATTGACATTTCTTTGTCATCATGACCTGAGAATTATTGCAACCCCACATATGAATAATGTGTCTGAGATTTACCTTGTTTTCGTTTGCACACAAAAGAGTTGGAAACCATCTGCTCTCCCACGTGTCCGTTAACAAAAAGACCACATCACTGCTAGCTACTAATGTTTGAAGACGCCTGCAATCATCAAGCACACTTGGCGAAACCGGATTCCCAGGCACTGGTATTTCCATCTGGATGCCTTCGACCTCCTAAATGACAGCAACTGTTGTCAATAAGCAGATCTGCAGAAAGCATAATATTGAAGAAAAAGGTAGCAACGACTTACCACCGCAGGACATCTCTCTTTCAGATGTGGAACTATTGCAGTAGCTTTCGGGACACCACAATCCTCTTTTATGTAGAGTGATTGTTTGACTAGATCAGGCATGGCAACACAACCACCATCAACCACTGTTAGTTTCCGTACACCCCAGGTCTGAAAATTTGGTTCCACCATAAATAAAGTTAGAAAGATTCTTATGTGCATATACCATTGAAGTTTGTTGGCAGGGATACTATAACAGTTCTGTTACATAGGAACATAGATAAAGTAGTAGCAGAACGTACTAACCATGAGTAAGCGAGAAACTTCACAGCCAAGAGGTCCAGCACCCAACAGAAGACATTTAGTGCCGCGCAACTTGTCTAAATCCACAGGAAAATGCCGCCATCCCATAAGCTTCAAGTGCATCAGCTGTTGTTCTTCAATCTTACTGTGTATACCATAAACAATCGAATAAATCACATTAGTTGTTGATGATGTGCAGAGGAAGGTAAACACTCTTCATCTACCTTTCTGGGCTCTCTGATTTAAGATCGATCGATTTCAGTTTCATTTGTTTCATTCCATCCCCAGGCGTTTCTCCTTCCCATCCAATAACTTCAGGCACATAGCCAGAGCCATCCCAGCCTGTAATCACAACCAATGTTAGAAAATAAATTACTAGTGAGTTTGTTAAGGTCTTATCAAGATCGATCATAATACCATGAGGTGCTGCAAATGATGCTTCACCAATAAGGGACTTCTCTATATCGAGCCCTCCCCGTCTACTTTCTCGGTAGCAGAAGAACTGAACTTTCTCGACTTTCCACCGCAGGCTCAGGAATGCGATGTAGTTTCTAAGAGCCCAACCAGGGCAATCTTGATGACATCCATGATCATAAAATCCAAACAGGAGCTGCATTATAGAAAATAAAAGTGTTGAAAATGAGCAATGCACACTTGGAAGGTTCTAGAAATATTGAGGAAGTTGCAAAAAGTTTCTACAATATTTGGCGTAATATATATGAGGATAATTGTGGAGAATCCTAACGTAAAGATATTATCCACAATAGGGTTTGGATAGTTGACAAGGCACTAATCAACATTTTAAAACAACTTATTTAGGCGACCTCCCCTCCTACTAAGGCAAACAAAGAGAAGAGGAGCTACAAACATGAAATCTTAGAATGGCCATATAAGAGCCATAGTGTAGAGAGAGAAATCCAATAATATGTGTGTCTGTGTGTGTTCCACTAAATTTGTAGTACACTAAATAAAGAGCTAAATTGTCCTTATGAGAATGTAATCTCCACAGGTGTGTGAACCCTCAAATGATGTGTATAGTAAGGACGGCCATTGATATTTTATAATGCATCTATACACACAAAAAAAGAGTATTAAGTTTTTAAGTAAGAGATTTCGTTAATAACATATCAAATATGTGGTCACAAATATTTCTACGATGTATGATCTATGACACAAGCATACCTTTTGACCACCACTCTGGCGATCTTTCCATTCCTTAAGTTGTCTTACAACAACAGAAGAATCTGAGGATATATCGACCCAAAAGAAGGGATGAACTACAAAGAATAAAAACCGTTGCAACAGAAGTATAGCAAATTAGGGAAACACGTCCAACTATAAACAAGCTGTGGAATACCAGTTTGAGATGACAATCATTTTTCAACCTGTTGTTTCATTTGAACCACGCCACTCTCCCATTGATTTAGATAAGGATGTTGCCTGGAGGATCAAATAAATAACATTTACTACCAACCATAAAAGATTTAAAAAAACCTTGTGTAATATTAGGTGTACAAGATCATGACCTCTTGTTGGCTGAGCACCTGGGATGCACTATGCAAGCTGAGCAAAGTCATTCCAGAATGGAACAATGAGGGAAACACAACATTGTGATAGAGCTTCCAATTCTTCAAGTCCGCAAATGATATCACAAAAATCTTAATAGCAGGGAAGGATGCTCTTCTATTTTACCAGATAGAATGTCATGCAAGATCTGTATCCACAATACATACAACAAGGAATTGAGAAAACGGAATAAAAATGAAGAGGGTAAAGAATAGCAAATTTCATATCGAACTTCAAACAATGTACCTTCTTTCCTTCTTCTCTGACTAAAGACTTCACATCTAGATTTTGGAACCCCAACATGTTATTAGTATTTATGAGTGTCCCCTTGACAAGACAATTGTTCCTCAAGCCTAATGCGTTGACAGATGATGGATCTAACGATTCTCCGCGTAAACTTAAGCGGCCCGGAACTATTGGGTGATCGCATGGAGTATAGTAGCCTAGCAAAAAATTATATAAATTTGTTAGTATATTAAAAAAAATACATAACTGGAACTACAAAAAAAGAGTAGACATGCCACAACACACACAGTCAAACTAAAAGATGAAAAAATCACAAAGTTGGAGTACTTTGTGGTTGGGGGGAAGAGAATCCCACTTCTTCTTAGGAACACATAAGTTGTCTCCCATATCATAATTTAATATTATGAGTACCCACAGCAGAGTGTACAAGCAATCAGCAACTACACCAACAATAAGCTGATACTCCCTCCGTTCACAAAAGGATGTCTCAATTTTGTCCTAGTGAACGGAGGGAGTACATAATTGATCTTAGCACAGGCCAAAAACTGAAGCCTTAACTGAAACCAACTAGAACAAGCAAATATTGCTAGCAAGTTTCCCACAAAGAGCACTAACTCCAAGCAACATTCGAAGCAAACCTTACAGCGCAAGCAAATCTTACGGCGCAGGCAAGACCTAAGCAACATTGCGTCCATAGACCGCCACCAACTCCAGGAGTACCCATAGCTAAGACCATCGTAGATCCGGCGCACAAAATCTATAACCTCCTCCCACCCTAAATCGCTAGAATTGGAGAGAATGGATGGGGGAGAGGATGCTGACCAGTGATGGGGATGGGGGAGTCGTCGGTGCCGAGGACGTCGAGCTTGAGCCTGCGGAAGGCGTTCCCGAAACTGAATTCGACGGAGCTCTTGACGGGGTCCAACCTGAGCGGCCGCGGCCAGACCTCCTCTTTCGCCGTCATCTCTAGTCTGGTTTTTCCGCCGGCGACACGGCGATCGGTTCTGCAAGCTGCTTCTGCTCTTTACTTTTTTTTTTTTTTTTTGTTGTTGTTGTTGTTGTCGGATAACTTGCAATTTGAGGAGAGTTGCTTCGGCACGGTATTGCGTTCCGTTCCGTGAAGGAATCGTGGATGACCAAGGACCCACCTGCAAATAAGAACTCAACTGAACGCTTTTACAGGTTGGGCCCTCTTTTACAATGGGACGCGTACCCACGGAAATATACCGCCTACTCGTATCCGCGAAACTGAAATAACAGTATACTCCAGTTTAGGGAAAACGTGTTTTAAGAGTTGGATTCAGCTGCGGCCGAACAAAACCCACAAAGTCAAGCGGTAAAACAGAATATCTAACTCTTAAAACATGTGATTTTTCAGCATTTCAACACGTATGTGTCACTGACATAAACAATATAAAACCAATACAAACTAAAATATAAATAATGTTAATTGTACAATACAAACTTAGTCCAAATTAAAATGGTTTACATTGAAAATCAAATGAACCAAACAATAATCCAATGCAAGAATGGTGGTGAATGCAAATAATGGTTTAAATCACACATGAATGAAATCGAATGAATAGAAATGGCAGATTACCATGTCTATGCCAGTGGTGCTTGATGAGATCGTGCTGAAGCTGGCCGTGGGTGTTGGCGTCTTCAATCTCACGATAAGTCTGAAGGAATGACTGAATATGATATGGGTTTCTACATGGTCTCACAAGGCTACTACATTGTCGTGAAAGAACTCCAAGTTCCTCTTATTCTTGATGATCATGTTGTGACGAATGACACAACATGTCATTATGCTGTTGAGAGTGTTTCTTGTCCCAAAACACGAGCAGGATCTCAAACAATGGCAAACATAGATTGCAAAACATTAAAGGCTCTCTCAATATCCTTTCAGCATGCCTCTGCCTTAGCAAATTCAGCTTCCTTCCTATTCTTTGTGATTTGAGATGGTGTTCACAAATGTAGAACAAGTAGGATAAACCGTCGGCAAGATATTACCCCTTTGTGTAGAGATGCCTATTGACCGTGTAGTTACAAGTCGGAGCATCACCACTAGCTAGCCTCGCAAATAGTTGAGACCGATGCAATACATTGATGTCACTGAGTGTACTCGGCAAACCAAAGAAGCAAAAAAAGCACAAGCATCACCACTCTTGCTACAATACTACCCGTCCCATGCCTTCAGAAAGATTTTCCAAGTCGACTGCATGCAGTCAATACTTTCTAGCATGCCCGACCAACCTCGTTTCACATTCTATCCATCAACGTCACCATGTTTTCTTCATTGGGTGCTCTAAGATAAACATGACCAAATAGACGGATCATCACTTCGGCGAACCTACACATTGACTTGAATAAAGTATACTCGCCAATGCGAAGATACATTGTCGAGGGATAAAGTTCGGCATATGTCAACAAGGGTGACTTGAGTGGTTCGGACAACGCGAGCGACGGTATTCCGGCGGGATTGGGCACGAGCACGGCAAACGCGAGACGTACCCAGGTTCAGGATCCTCGTGAGAAGGTAAAACCCCTACGTCATGCATTTGAGATGTATATCCGGTGGAGTATATGTGGTGTTACAGAGTTGCTCCTTGAGCTGTACATGCTCGTAGCTTGAGCTGTCTACTTGGGTGCTTGGAAGTGCTTGCTCTGATCGATGGATTGATTGAGGAGCTAGCTAGCTTGCTTGGGGCTTCGGCCTGGTGCGAGTGAGCCAGGGTCTCACTGCCTTGCTTGGCTCGAGTGAGAGAGTGAGGACGGCCTGGCCAGGAGCCAATGAATCTAGCTCCCCATGGTGCTCCTCATAAAATGGAGCTCAGGGGACAAGGGGCGGCCCACGGTCTGGTAAGTAGGGGACAAGTGGGGGCCCACGATGCTATTCATCAACAGTATTCTTCCTTCAGTGACATCGTGCACAGTGCCCGGGTATAGGCACGTCTTGTCGTGTCGGCGTGTGTCTGATGGGACGCGGTAGTTGACTTCATGTGGCAGGTGGCGCGGGCTGCCGGATGACGGGCAGTCAGAGTCGGGCCGCCGGATGGCGGCGGGCAGCCGAGCTTGCGTCTTCTGTCTTCCTGTCGAGTCGTGGCTTTTGGTACCCGGGTTTTATTCCTCCGACACCAGCCTCCGAGCCTTCGGGCGACTCAAAGAGTCGGGCGGAGGCTTCTTCGCTATAGTTGTTGTAGATGGCGACTTCGCGATCGCGGATGTCGAGTCCTACCATATGCGGACGTGGGGTCCGCCGACCGAGAGGCGCGGCGCTCTGCGTGTTTTTCCTGTTACATCAAGTAAACAAACTGAATTTGCAACTGCAATGAATTAAATAAAGATGACGCCAAGTGAACAAGGGAGCCACGTCGAGACTCTGTCTTTGTCTTGTTTTTGTATGGGACTCGCAAGCCGGGACTCGGTGCCCCGAGCGCCGGGTTACGGCTGTGGCGTTATTGCCAGATCGCTTCGCAAGCCGGTACTCGGTGCCCCGAGCGCCGGGTTGCGGCTGTGGCGTTATTGCCAGATCTCTCCGCGAGCCGGGACTCGGTGCCCCGAGCGCCGGGTTGTGGCTGTGGCGATATTGTCAGATCTCTTCGCAAGCCGGGACTCGGTGCCCCGAGCGCCGGGTTGCGGCTGTGGCGTTATTGCCATGTATCTTGCAAGCCGGACGTCTGCGCCTGATATCTTGTCTGTCGGGCGTTTGCGCCGGGCGTCTGTGCCGGGCATCTCGCAAACCGGGCAGCCGGGCGTCTGTGTCGGGTGGCGGATGTGGCGTCTTTGCCAGGTCTCTCGCACGCCGAGCGTCTGCGCCGAATAACTCGCAAGCCGGGCGTCTGCGCCGGGCATCTCGCCTATATCCCGCTTGCGTCGGGTATCTTGCTAGCCAGGCGTCTGCGCCGGATATCTCGCCTGCCGAGCGTCTGCGCCGGATATCTCTCCTGCCGGGCGTCTGCGCCGGGCATCTCGCATGTATCGCGCTTGCGCCGGGTATCTCGCAAGCCAGGCGTATGCGCCGGGTAGCTCGCAAGCAGGGCGTCTGCGCCGGCCATCTCGTCTATATCCCGCTTGCGCATATGTCAACGAGGGTGACTTGAGTGGTTCAGACAGCGCGAGCGACGGTATTCTGGCGGGATTGGGCACGAGCACGGCAAATGCGAGACGTACCCAGGTTTAGGGCCCTCGTGAGGAGGTAAAACCCCTACATCCTGCATCTGAGATGTATATCCGGTGGAGTATATGTGGTGTTACGGAGTTGCTCCTTGAGCTGTACGTGCTCGTAGCTTGAGCTGTCTACTTGGGTGCTTGGAAGTGCTCGCTCTGATCGATGGATTGATTGAGGAGCTAGCTAGCTTGCTTGGGGCTTCGGCCTGCTTGCTTGGCTCGAGTGAGAGAGTGAGGACGGCCTGGCCAGGAGCCAATGAATCTAGCTCTCCCCCTGGTGCTCCTTATAAAATGGAGCCCAGGGGACAAGGGGCGGCCCACGGTCTGGTAAGTAGGTGACAAGTGGGGGCCCACGATGCTATTCATCAACTGTATTCTTCCTTCGGTCACATCGCGCACAGTGTCTGGTACAGGCACGTCTTGTCGTGTCGGCGTGTGTCTGATGGGACGCGGTAGTTGACTTCATGTGGCAGGTGGCGCGGGCTGCCGGATGACGGGCTGTCGGAGTCGGGCCGCCAGATGGCGTCAGGCAGCCGGGCTTGCGGCCAGTCGGATGGTGGGCAGCCGGGGTCGCGTCTTCTGTCTTCCTGTCGATTCGTGGCTTTTGGTACCCCGGGTTTTATTCCCCCGACTTACACATCGGCATAGTCAGCTTCCTATCTATTCGGACGGTGGATACGACCACCTTATACCTAAAAAATTTTCAGCTGGAAACCCATTTAAGCCCGCATCATTCCTCTCACGGGTAAAAATAGCGATAAATTGGCCTCTCGAGCTTCCACTACTTTCACGAAGAGGGATCGCTGCATTCGGTACCTTCTATGGAAGATGTGAGGCAGATGCGTAGGTATCTCCGCAATAGTCTTGCATGAAAAGCTAGTTCCGGGAATAGCGATTCCGAGGAATGAAAAGACGACTCACGATGTATCCTCGCCGCTTATTTTTCATCCGATCCTCGAGCTCCTTCATGGCAAGAACTGTCGGCGCTCGAGAAGAAGGGGCTCCCCGAGCGCCGGTTGCGCGCCCCGGGAGGAAGTTCGTGGCGACGTCACAAGGGTATGCCTCCAAGAAAGAGTCGCCCGGGGAGGAGCCCTCGGGAAGGGATGAAAAATGTTCCCGGGAGCGTGCCCGCCCGGAGGCGGGGACCATCCACGTGGCGGAAGATTCCTGCGTAGCTTCCCCGGGAGATAGCTTCGCAGGGAAGGAAGCACCGCAGACGTCAGAGACAAGACAACATAGGCCTGCTGCCCGGCGCAGCTGAGACATCGACAAGACTTGGCATGCCATCTCGTCCGGGCAGGCGCAGGGCTCGGCGCGATGCACGGCCCGAGGACAAGACTCGACTGGCCATAGTCTCAGGCCCGACGAAGACATCGGCATGAAGGGCAGCGAGGCTTAGGTGGCGCCACGACGACGGCAGAGGGCTGCCACTTGGAGGAGTGGCTCGACGCGTGCCGCGCCACGAGGGGGAGCTTCTAGTACGACCACTTGTGGTGTCGCCTTGACGGTATAAAAGGAGGCCCAAGGCCACGGTGAGAGGGGCAGCAAGCAACACTTCTCAGTAGACTCATAGCTCGGGGGCTTGACGATCCCACCTCGGAGACCTTCCCGGGGTGAAGCTCGAATAGTCCTTAGGCATAGAAGAGAAGGTTGTGAGCAACACATTGTACTTCACCACTCGACATCAATCAAGCCAGACAAGCAAGACGTAGGGCATTACGCGGCGACGCGGCCTGAACCTGGGTAAAAGCTCGTGTGTTCGTGCTCGTTTCGGGGAACTGACTTCGAAGCACCTCGCACCCTTCTACCGAACAAATAGGGGGTGTTCGCTATCCTTGGTGTCCGTGTTCCGAATCACGACATCTAGCGCGCCAGGTAGGGGGGCGCTCGTGCTTCATCGCCTGGACTCAAAGCTTGCATGGCACCGCGCCGCGCCACGCCTGGGACGCGGGGGCGGGCGCTCGCCAATGGACACGATGCCCATGGTCACGTCTGCAGGAGCGACGAGCCAGAAAGCCCGTTCGTTGCCCCACCCGCAGGCACTCAGCTGGTGTTCTCGCCCAAAGGGTCTGTGGCGTCGTGGCAGGATCTTTGTACCCGGGTCGCGCATGCGATCCAGGGCAAGTACCGGCGCCTTGGGTCGCTAAGCGACCTAGACGAGGTAATACAGAGGCCTGACGAAACCCTTTGGGGATTTACTCTGAGGTTTCGCCACGTCCTGAGCCACGTCCCCGACGCCCCCGACATGCTGGTCATCCGGGCGTTCTAGCAAAACGTTCGCGACACCGGCATGCTGGAAAAGCTCGGGAGCTGCGACGTCCGCACCACCTCGGAGTTATACTCCTTGGCCGACAAGTACGTCCGGATGGAGGAAGGAAGGCTCATGATCTCCGCCCCGCGGGGACCAGGAGCCAGCGATGTCAAGTACGCTACCGAAGCTGTCAAGCGGGAGAGGCTTAGGAGCGGCCCCGTCGGGGGAATACTTACCCCTGCGGACACCCTTGGAGTCACCGCCGGCGAGGAGAGGAGTAGTGCACGGGAGATGGCGGCGCCATGGTGCCCGGTGCATGACACCGGGGTCGACGACGCCAGCGAATGTCCCGCCCTCCGTGACCTCGCCGGCATCAAGAGGAAGTACAAGGCAGGGTCAGGAGCGGCCCACCCGGCGGGGGCTTGCTACGTGTGTGGCCAGCCCGGGCACTACGTCCGGGCCTGCCCGACTCACCCGGGTGCAAGGACGGCGACGAAGAAGCCCAGGGACCACTGAACTCGGGGGCTGGAGCGCTTCCTGAGGATTCAAACCGAGGCCAAGGGAGAGACGCTCAAGGAGGGCCCTCAGAGGGGGCCAGCAAAGACGAAGACGGGCATACCCAAGTGTAGCCCGCTATATCCTTTAAAAAATTGATTTCAATTGTTATCTAATGAATTCGGTTTGAATCTGGTAGTGCATTTCCTCTCCTACCTAACACCTCAACTTCCCGCACGAGAAACACCGGCCCAACCTGAGCCGGGGGAAGAGGCTTCCTTACGCACTCGAACCAAGATGAACCCAACACAGATTGGGCATCGACGGAATCGAAAGAACTCCGCGCTTAGACCCTGGGTGCGCGGATGCCTCGTAGAAGTTGAGGGGAAGGGTAAGAGGGAGAAGGAGCTCTCGAAGAGCGAAGAGCAGAAAACTGGCCATCGTCGCCGGTGAACCGAGAGCCATGGCAGTTCCCGAAGAAGAACGGAACAAGGAAAAGTCCTGGCCAATGAGCTAAGTACTTCACCCCTAATCACATTCCCTACCGCATCGTAGGTAGGTCATACCCTTTTTTCCCGGGGGAAGAAGGACTCGGCAGAGGCGGCAAGGCCTGCACGTAGAAGGGGCGTTCAAAGGGGAGATGCGGTCCTCGGAGGTTTGCTCGGGTATCAAGCCCCGGGGACCTCCGCTGGGACAGCTCCTCGATGAATGGAGCGACACTTGCACGGAGACGTGTTCCGAGGGGAGGCAGCTGGATCCGGTCCAGCGTTCTCTCGAGACCTGCGCAGGGCGTGTAAGGCTACCCCCGGAACATAGGGAGAAGCTTGCCTAACTAAAGCCGGTAGCTTCGGCCCCCGGAAAAATGCGGGGATTGACGGAGGATATGACACATGCATTACAGGGAATTAAAGCAAAGTGATTCCATAACGTGCCTGGGATAGACTTTGTTTATTGCACACGCGCTAAAAGACTACGCGGGGAAGGGGCCCCGAAGAAACTCAGTCCCTCCGCAGTCGGGCCTTCACCTGCTCGACCACCGGGGCGACTGGACGTTCCGCGGCTAAGCGGTCCTCTTCCGTCTTGAACTCCTCGAAGAGTTGGTCGAAAGGGAAAAGAGGCTGCATGGCGTACACCCGAGGGAGAAGAACGCCGGCCACCTGGGAGCCGGCCTCGACGCCCTCGACACGGAGACGCCGCACCAGCACCTTCTTCAAGAACTCCATCTTCCCCACCATGTCAGCGAAGAAGGTGGAGAGGCTCGCGATATCCAAGCCGCCGATCTCCCCGGGGGGTAGGTCCACGACAGCCATCACCCTCTGCGCCTGGTTGGTGACACGACGGAGACCGACGGCGTCCAGCTCAGTCTGCTGGTCTGCTTTGCTGAGCATCTCCAAGGCTGCGCAGGCGTTGTCCTTGTTCTTCTCGCTGAACCGGCGCACCTGCTCCAAACGACGGTCGCGGGTGCCCAGCTCGGAGGACAGCTCGTCGATCCTTTGCTGAAGCCCGGCAAGCTGGGGCTCCGTTTCCACCAACTGCTGGCGGAGGCCATCTTCGCGGGTCGCGGCTGCTCGCGAGGCCACCTGCTCACGCTCCGCCGCTGCATCGGCCCTGGAGCGGAGCCCCTCGATGGTCAGCTGAAACTCGTGCAGAGTTTCAGCCTGCTCCCGGGCTCGCGCCTCAGAGCTCGCCAGGGCCAGGTGATGGGCGTCCACCATGGCCGTCCTCTCCCACTCAAGGGAGGCACAAGCTCAAGGGCATGAGCCTCGGATTGGGCCGCCACCAATTGTTGCGTCGCCTCCGCGTCCTCACGCTGGCCGCCCTCCGTGCGCTTTTCCGCTGCGACTGCGGCCACCGGGACCCGCTTCGCGTCGGCCTTTCGGGCGGAGGCCTCCTCCGCGGCCAGCACCGCCGAGGAGAGGGCGGCCGCGGCCTGGGCGGCGGACGCCTGTTGCTCCTGGGCCTGGGCACTGGTGATCCGCTCTTCGAGCCCACGGCGACCGTGCTCGATCTCCGCGCGTTGGAGGCGAAGGAGTTCCCGAGTCCGCTCGTTATCTTCCTTGGCCTTGGCGACAGCACCCGCCAGAAGTTGCTGCTGCTGCTCCACGCCGTCCAGCACGCTGTGCACCGAAGAGAAGACAGAGGCATCCAAAACCAAGCCGGACGCGGGAACCACCCCGCGCCCGGACGGAGGACTAGAGAAGAAGGGCCCACCGAGCCCGGGATACCGCATGCCTCCCGAGCTGGAGGCGCGGCTAGGAGGGCGCCTTCACTCCGGGCTGGAGGCGGAAGCGCCGCATCCAACTCCATGAGATCCGGGTCAGAGCGGAGAGGCCTCGCCGAGGAACTCCTCTCGAACCGAAGGCCTTCTTCAGCGTCGCTGTCCTCGGAGGCCGATCCCACCGCCACGACCTCGAAGGCGGGGGAGGCGAGTGTAGGCTCTGGCAAGTATCAGAATACAACAAGGTGTCAGAACGAGGAGACCATTTGCCCCACCCCAAAGGGGGGAGTCAAGAAGCTTACCTCCGGCTGCGGGCACCGCTGGCGGAGTGGCACCGGCTCCGGGGGTTACGCCGGAGCACGCCTGATACCCGATGACGTAGTTACCTGCGTCAAAAGAATATGGGTTAGGTTGAGACTCCAAGTACATAGTGTATAGTATAGGAAAGACTGTTTTCCCCACGATTGATGACTCGAGGGTTTAATATCGAACTCTCGGGGAACCAGTAGTGAAAGATTTATCTTCTTATCCTTCTCTTGAAAACCTAGAAAACAGAGTAAATTGTTTTGTTCCCTCAACCTCACCAAGTGGTTGTCAAGCACAAGGTGTGAGTATGATATGAAAAGATAATGAATGCAAAACAATAAATAAATATGCAATGATGATAAATAAATATGCAAGGATGGTGGAAACAATGATGGATGATATTTTTGGGTTTTGTATTGTGAATGCAAGATGTAAAAGTGTTTTTGTATTTTCGGATTTTTAAATGGTATAAAATGGAAAATGTTTAAAAATTGTTGGAAATGTGTTTCTTATGATTAAAAATGGACCGGGGTTCATTGTTTCACAAAATGATGTCCTTGAGCATATTCATTGCTGTGGCATGATCTGCACTTTTGGTTGGAATTGCTTCCACCCATTTTGTAACATATTCCACTGCAACCAAAATATGAGTATGCTTTGTCTTTGAAGCTGGGAAAGGTCCCATAAAGTCAAAACCCCACACATCAAATGGCTCAAGTGGTAAAGAATAATTCATAGGCATTTCATTTCTCCTACCAATGTTTCCTACTCTTTGACATTTATCACAAGATTTAACATATTCAACACAATCCTTAAATAAAGTAGGCCAATAAAAACCAGATTGTAATACCTTTGCACATGTACGATCTCCTGCATGATGCCCTCCATAGGGACTGTCATGACAATCTCTTATAATAGCCTGTTGTTCATGCTCAGGTACACAACGTCTAATAATACCATCCACACTTTTCTTATATAGGAAAGGATCATCCCAAAAATAATGTCTAAGATCATAAAAGAATTTCTTTCTTTGTTGATAAGTGAAGTGAGGAGGTAAAACTTTACCAACAATAAAATCTGCATAATTGGCAAACCATGTGAAAGGGTCAGTATGACACCTAAAGGGGGGGGGGGGGGTGAATAGGTGCTACTCCAAATTTTAGTTCTTTTTCAATTTAGGCTTGACACAAAGTTAAATTCTCTAGATATGCAACTACAGTGAATTTACCTACAAGACAAGCTAGCAACTAAGCACGATACACAAAGTAAAGGCGGTAAACAAGGATAGAAGTAACCAAAGTGAAAGCACATGGAGACACGGATGTAATCCCGAGTTCCTCCTTGTTAAGGGAGTACGTCTCGTTGGAGAGGTGTGAGGCACCACAAAGGTCGAACCTCAACGCCACAAAGGATCACCCTATTCTCCGATGAACCGTACCACAAAGGATTGGTTCACCTTCCACTATCGGAATCCTTCAAGGCGGAATCCGGAGCCCTTACAACAACGATTCGGGGCACAACCCACAAAGGATTGGGGGCTCCCGAACAGCTACAATCTGTCACAAAGACAAACAAGTAAGTACAACAATGGGCTAGGTTTTCCTAATGGAAACCCTAGCAAATGGTCCCTCAAGTGAATGAGGGGGAAATGAAGAACGGCTTGGTGAAGATGTAGATTGTGACCTTCTCCTTCAATCCTCCAAAGATCAACGAGTTTGGGTGGAGGGATTGGGAGATCTAGTGATTCTTGAGCTTGCAATAATGGTGTCTTCAAGTCTCGGCGAGCTGGCAGGCTGGAGGTAGGTGGAGGGGTATTTATATCCCTGCCAGAAAATCTAGCCGTTGCAGACAGCTTTACACCGGAGACTCCGGTCATTATGAGGGGGAAATGAAGAACGGCTTGGTGAAGATGTAGATTGGGGCATTCTCCTTCAATCCTCCAAAGATCAAGGAGTTTGGGTGGAGGGATTGGGAGATCTAGTGATTCTTGAGCTTGCAATAATGGTGTCTTCAAGTCTGGGCGAGCTGGCAGGCTGGAGGTAGGTGGAGGGGTATTTATATCCCTGCCAGAAAATCTAGCCGTTGCAGACATCTTTACACCGGAGACTCCGGTCTAAGTGACCGGAGACTCCGGCCTGGACCAGGGGTTGAACAGCTTTCAGACACTGAGCAGATCAGGCAGAGACTGCGGTCTCTGGGGCAGGATACTCCGGCCTGGGGCGGAGACTCCGGTCTCTGGGGCCGGAAACTCTGGCCTACGACAGGGGCTCAACCCCTTTTCTACACTTTGAAGAAAATCCCCTGAGACCGGAGACTCCGGTCCTGGAGACCGGAGACTCCGGCCTGAAAATCTCCAGAATTCTTCTTTTCTCTTTTTGGTGTTGATGCACATGTGTTGCACACATTTAAACCTGCATCACTTAACACCATATTAAATCATCACAAGTGTTGTTAATTAACACACATAATTAAGAGATCACAAAATGTTCTTTCAATCTCCCCCTTTTTGGTGTTAGATGACAACACATGGATTTGCAATAAACTTGACGACCATATCATGTTTTACCAAAAGGAAAGACTCCCCCTAGATGTGTGCATATCAATCAATTGCTTTGGAATGCAAATGCACACATATAGAGAGACAAGTTCCAACAATATATAGCAACATGATATGGAAACAACACATTTCACAAATAAGATATATCACAATATAGGTTGAGTCTAGAGATGAAAACCATACCTTGTGCATATAAATGTAGATAAACATCCATATAGACCATAGCACAATAATGTAGGCTCAACCATACATAATAAGAAATCCATATGTCTTACACTCACATAATTAACAACATAGTTCACAACTCATAAGAAGCAAATAAGTTCGACAAATAACATAAAGAGACACAAGCGCAAGAAGAATGATAAAAGCACATGCTTGTGTCCAACCCATGCAAATCCCACGGAGAGAACCTAATAGAACTACTTCTCCCCCTTTGGCATTGAAATGCCAAAAAGGGAAAAGAGCATAACTAACGATACCCAAGGATATCACTCGGAGTCTTCGTCTTCCTCATCACCATCCCCACCGTTGTAGTCTTCATCGGATATATTCATGGGAGCCTTGTCGATGTTGCGAGAAGAAGATGGCATGGAGGTCACATCCGCATAATCCGCCCAAGGAAAGTAGTGTTGGTTCCATTTTTCATAGGGGATAGTGTCTTCGGACGAGGAGGAGATAATAGCATTACCATCTTCATCTTCTTCAGGAGGAGGAGTAATGCTCCCATTGATAAGCTTGCGCAATTCCTTGATCATAATGCCTTGGTTGCTCAAAATGTGCTTCTCTCTCATATATGTATCATGGTTCTCCTTGTGAAGCGCAATGTCCATGCAAAGCAACTTTCTCTTCCACCAAGAGATCTTGCTCACTTCCTTGTTCAGTACAGACTTGCCACGAACATATGATGGAGGGTCGGCATTCTTGCTTCTCCTTCTAGGCAATGGGGCCTCGGACTCCGCTTCCTCATCACTAGATTGGGAAGGAGGCGCACGAGAGGAAGACGGTTTCTTGGAGTGCTTGCTAAGCTGCCGGAGAGTGCCCTTGGGATGCTTGGTGAGACGAGATGTATCGATGGTAGGCACCTTTTCAAGGATGAGCTTCATCACATAGGGTGCATACAAAGGATTCTTATGCTCAAAGATTGCCCAATGCATCTCACATTTGATGAAGTCCACAACATCAATATCTTTACCTTGGCAAGACTGACTGGCCTTTTGAACCTTGTAAGAATGGTAGAGGAGATTGACAAGTCCTCCTCGAATAGCATCCACATTGCTGGCTTGAGGAGCAAGGCTGAACCGAACCATACGGAGGAAGATGTTGTATGTGGGGAGGAGATCTTGATTTGAGCCAACAGAAGATGCCACAAAATACAAAGGGTGCAAGCGGCTCTTGTTGTAGGTGGCCCCTTCCACATGCATCATCTTCCCAACTGGAGTAGTAGCCCCCTTGAACTCATAACCCAACAACCTTACAAACTCCACAAAGTTCGAGGTGCACTGGTGCGAACCGGTCATCCAAGTCAAGGTAACATCATCATCTCCAAATACATTAGTGGCAAAGAACCGATGAACAAGGGGAATACTGTAGTCTTCGTGAATGTGAGAGATAAGCTTCTCAAGACCAAGCTTCCGAGCAATCCACATGGCCTCTTGAAAATATGGCTTCTTGTTCAAATTCTCAAGATTCGACACCTTTTGCTCACAAACGGCATGCTTCTCAATTCTGGCATAAATCTCATGCATAATCAGCTGCTGCTCTTTCCGTGGAAAGTTAGGTTCATCGGTGTTGGGCGGCAAGTCAAAGAAGGGTTGCTGCCTCATCTGACGGAACTCATGCTTCCCCATACCCAAGACTGTGGTCAAAGAATCAAAGCAGGCTCTCTTGGCCGCTTCTTGCTCATCAAACTCATCTTGGGCTGCAATTCTTGTGGATTCCTCATCCATGGCACTACGCTGACGCCAGTTGTCGTAGTTGCGATCATACAATAGCTTGTCCCTTGATTGAGCACGATCTTTCCTTGAAACCTTGTGGGGGTGGGAGACAGAAGACTTTTTCCTCTGAACACCTGTGAGACACAGAATAGAAGGATAGCATGGCGGTAAGCTTGCATGTCCAGGAAAGCCAAAGAAGAAAATTATTTGAGACAAGATTTCCCTCAGGTATGATCCAGACCGGAGTCTCCGGTCTTAGGGGGCGGATAATCCGGCCACACCGGATTCTCCGGTCTGTGAGGACCGGAGTCTCCGGCCTGAGACTGCAGACTGCAACCTAGGTCAAATCTAAGGGGAAACTTGTGACAAGTAATTTTCTGGAGTGTACATTGCCAACCTAAAGGGTCTACACCACGAAGTTCAAGCAAATCTTCTCTCAAAACAAGATCTAGAGTGAAAACCTAGAGAGAGAGAGAAGATGAACCTTTGCCCGTCATGGTGGAGGTCAAAGGAAAGGGAGAAGGATCCCCGACGCTTGGAGGGTGGAGGAGTCGGTGGCACGGCGGATTCTGGCGGCGGAGAGCAGGCGGAGAGGCTCTTCGAGGCGGAGGCAGGGGAGAGTTTTGGGGTCGGGGTGGGTGAGAGTTGTGAAGTCAACTCCCACCCCGACTCCCTTTAGATCCCTGTGAAACTCCCTCAGACCGGAGTCTCCGGCCCAAACACATCGGAGTCTCCGGCCTTGGCCAGAGATTCCGGGGTTTGGAGCGGAGACTTCAGTCAGACCGGATTCTCCGGTCCTCAGCACCGGAGTCTCCGGCCCCAGAGACTCGAAATTGCCAGTTCAATGGTGTTGGACATGTAAGATGCAAGGGGAGCAAGTTTTTAGATAAGATATGCCTGGGATTAGACACAAAGTCAATGGAGATGGTACTTCACACTCAAACTTGGTAAGAAGCAAATGAAACAAATAAGAATCATCATTTGAGTGTGTTTTCCATAAAGAACAACAGATAGGCAAAAAGACCATAAAGCTCCAAAAAGGACCAATTCTTCACAAAGAAGATGTCGGTGGCCTAGGCCACCATGTATGAGTGTATGTGTGATATATCTTGGGTTCACCGCCACTACTCGTCATTTAAGCTCACAATTCATAAAATGAACAAATAGAGACAAAATGAGTTCTTACTATCGGCATAATGGGGGGAGGAATAGTCCAATGTATTAGGACCGCACTCCCCCTATGTCCATGCCTACACCTAAAACAAATATAGAGCTAAGATATAGGTGAGTATGCAGGTCTGAGCCCCGCCAAGGAAGGCCGCCCTCTCCCGAGGCCAATAAAAACCAGATTGTAATACCTTTGCACATGTACGATCTCCTGCATGATGCCCTCCATAGGGACTGTCATGACAATCTCTTATAATAGCCTGTTGTTCATGCTCAGGTACACAACGTCTAATAATACCATCCACACTTTTCTTATATAGGAAAGGATCATCCCAAAAATAATGTCTAAGATCATAAAAGAATTTCTTTCTTTGTTGATAAGTGAAGTGAGGAGGTAAAACTTTACCAACAATAAAATTTGCATAATTGGCAAACCATGTGAAAGGGTCAGTATGACACCTAGAGGGGGGGGGGGTGAATAGGTGCTACTCCAAATTTAGTTCTTTTTCAATTTAGGCTTGACACAAAGTTAAATTCTCTAGATATGCAACTACAGTGAATTTACCTACAAGACAAGCTAGCAACTAAGCACGATACACAAAGTAAAGGCGGTAAACAAGGATAGAAGTAACCAAAGTGAAAGCACATGGAGACACGGATGTAATCCCGAGTTCCTCCTTGTTAAGGGAGTACGTCTCGTTGGAGAGGTGTGAGGCACCACAAAGGTCGAACCTCAACGCCACAAAGGATCACCCTATTCTCCGATGAACCGCACCACAAAGGATTGGTTCACCTTCCACTATCGGAATCCTTCAAGGCGGAATCCGGAGCCCTTACAACAACGATTCGGGGCACAACCCACAAAGGATTGGGGGCTCCCGAACAGCTACAATCTGTCACAAAGACAAACAAATAAGTACAACAATGGGCTAGGTTTTCCTAATGGAAACCCTAGCAAATGGTCCCTCAAGTGAATGAGGGGGAAATGAAGAACGGCATGGTGAAGATGTAGATTGGGACCTTCTCCTTCAATCCTCCAAAGATCAACGAGTTTGGGTGGAGGGATTGGGAGATCTAGTGATTCTTGAGCTTGCAATAATGGTGTCTTCAAGTCTCGGCGAGCTGGCAGGCTGGAGGTAGGTGGAGGGGTATTTATATCCCTGCCAGAAAATCTAGCCGTTGCAGACAGCTTTACACCGGAGACTCCGGTCATTATGAGGGGGAAATGAAGAACGGCTTGGTGAAGATGTAGATTGGGACATTCTCCTTCAATCCTCCAAAGATCAACGAGTTTGGTTGGAGGGATTAGGAGATCTAGTGATTCTTGAGCTTGCAATAATGGTGTCTTCAAGTCTGGGCGAGCTGGCAGGATGGAGGTAGGTGGAGGGGTATTTATATCCCTGCCAGAAAATCTAGCCGTTGCAGACATCTTTACACCGGAGACTCCGGTCTAAGTGACCGGAGACTCCGGCCTGGACCAGGGGTTGAACAGCTTTCAGACACTGAGCAGATCAGGCAGAGACTGCGGTCTCTGGGGCAGGATACTCCGGCCTGGGGCGGAGACTCCGGTCTCTGGGGCCGGAAACTCTGGCCTACGACAGGGGCTCAACCCCTTTTCTACACTTTGAAGAAAATCCCCTGAGACCGGAGACTCCGGTCCTGGAGACCGGAGACTCCGGCCTGAAAATCTCCAGAATTCTTCTTTTCTCTTTTTGGTGTTGATGCACATGTGTTGCACACATTTAAACCTGCATCACTTAACACCATATTAAATCATCACAAGTGTTGTTAATTAACACACATAATTAAGAGATCACAAAATGTTCTTTCAATCTCCCCCTTTTTGGTGTTAGATGACAACACATGGATTTGCAATAAACTTGACGACCATATCATGTTTTACCAAAAGGAAAGACTCCCCCTAGATGTGTGCATATCAATCAATTGCTTTGGAATGCAAATGCACACATATAGAGAGACAAGTTCCAACAATATATAGCAACATGATATGGAAACAACACATTTCACAAATAAGATATATCACAATATAGGTTGAGTCTAGAGATGAAAACCATACCTTGTGCATATAAATGTAGATAAACATCCATATAGACCATAGCACAATAATGTAGGCTCAACCATACATAATAAGAAATCCATATGTCTTACACTCACATAATTCACAACATAGTTCACAACTCATAAGAAGCAAATAAGTTCGACAAATAACATAAAGAGACACAAGCGCAAGAAGAATGATAAAAGCACATGCTTGTGTCCAACCCATGCAAATCCCACGGAGAGAACCTAATAGAACTACTTCTCCCCCTTTGGCATTGAAACGCCAAAAAGGGAAAAGAGCATAACTAACGATACCCAAGGATATCACTCGGAGTCTTCGTCTTCCTCATCACCATCCCCACCGTTGTAGTCTTCATCGGATATATTCATGGGAGCCTTGTCGATGTTGCGAGAAGAAGATGGCATGGAGGTCACATCCGCATAATCCGCCCAAGGAAAGTAGTGTCGGTTCCATTTTTCATAGGGGCTAGTGTCTTCGGACGAGGAGGAGATAATAGCATTACCATCTTCATCTTCTTCAGGAGGAGGAGTAATGCTCCCATTGATAAGCTTGCGCAATTCCTTGATCATAATGCCTTGGTTGCTCAAAATGTGCTTCTCTCTCATATATGTATCATGGTTCTCCTTGTGAAGCGCAATGTCCATGCAAAGCAACTTTCTCTTCCACCAAGAGATCTTGCTCACTTCCTTGTTCAGTACAGACTTGCCACGAACATATGATGGAGGGTCGGCATTCTTGCTTCTCCTTCTAGGCAATGGGGCCTCGGACTCCGCTTCCTCATCACTAGATTGGGAAGGAGGCGCACGAGAGGAAGACGGTTTCTTGGAGTGCTTGCTAAGCTGCCGGAGAGTGCCCTTGGGATGCTTGGTGAGACGAGATGTATCGATGGTAGGCACCTTTTCAAGGATGAGCTTCATCACATAGGGTGCATACAAAGGATTCTTATGCTCAAAGATTGCCCAATGCATCTCACATTTGATGAAGTCCACAACCTCAATATCTTTACCTTGGCAAGACTGACTGGCCTTTTGAACCTTGTAAGAATGGTAGAGGAGATTGACAAGTCCTCCTCGAATAGCATCCACATTGCTGGCTTGAGGAGCAAGGCTGAACCGAACCATACGGAGGAAGATGTTGTATGTGGGGAGGAGATCTTGATTTGAGCCAACAGAAGATGCCACAAAATACAAAGGGTGCAAGCGGCTCTTGTTGTAGGTGGCCCCTTCCACATGCATCATCTTCCCAACTGGAGTAGTAGCCCCCTTGAACTCATAACCCAACAACCTTCCAAACTCCACAAAGTTCGAGGTGCACTGGTGCGAACCGGTCATCCAAGTCAAGGTAACATCATCATCTCCAAATACATTAGTGGCAAAGAACCGATGAACAAGGGGAATACTGTAGTCTTCGTGAATGTGAGAGATAAGCTTCTCAAGACCAAGCTTCCGAGCAATCCACATGGCCTCTTGAAAATATGGCTTCTTGTTCAAATTCTCAAGATTCGACACCTTTTGCTCACAAACGGCATGCTTCTCAATTCTGGCATAAATCTCATGCATAATCAGCTGCTGCTCTTTCCGTGGAAAGTTAGGTTCATCGGTGTTGGGCGGCAAGTCAAAGAAGGGTTGCTGCCTCATCTGACGGAACTCATGCTTCCCCATACCCAAGACTGTGGTCAAAGAATCAAAGCAGGCTCTCTTGGCCGCTTCTTGCTCATCAAACTCATCTTGGGCTGCAATTCTTGTGGATTCCTCATCCATGGCACTACGCTGACGCCAGTTGTCGTAGTTGCGATCATACAATAGCTTGTCCCTTGATTGAGCACGATCTTTCCTTGAAACCTTGTGGGGGTGGGAGACAGAAGACTTTTCCTCTGAACACCTGTGAGACACAGAATAGAAGGATAGCATGGCGGTAAGCTTGCATGTCCAGGAAAGCCAAAGAAGAAAATTATTTGAGACAAGATTTCCCTCAGGTATGATCCAGACCGGAGTCTCCGGTCTTAGGGGGCGGATAATCCGGCCACACCGGATTCTCCGGTCTGTGAGGACCGGAGTCTCCGGCCTGAGACTGCAGACTGCAACCTAGGTCAAATCTAAGGGGAAACTTGTGACAAGTAATTTTCTGGAGTGTACATTGCCAACCTAAAGGGTCTACACCACGAAGTTCAAGCAAATCTTCTCTCAAAACAAGATCTAGAGTGAAAACCTAGAGAGAGAGAAGATGAACCTTTGCCCGTCATGGTGGAGGTCAAAGGAAAGGGAGAAGGATCCCCGACGCTTGGAGGGTGGAGGAGTCGGTAGCACGGCGGATTCTGGCGGCGGAGAGCAGGCGGAGAGGCTCTTCGAGGCGGAGGCAGGGGAGAGTTTTGGGGTCGGGGTGGGTGAGAGTTGTGAAGTCAACTCCCACCCCGACTCCCTTTAGATCCCTGTGAAACTCCCTCAGACCGGAGTCTCCGGCCCAAACACATCGGAGTCTCCGGCCTTGGCCAGAGATTCCGGGGTTTGGAGCGGAGACTTCAGTCAGACCGGATTCTCCGGTCCTCAGCACCGGAGTCTCCGGCCCCAGAGACTCGAAATTGCCAGTTCAATGGTGTTGGACATGTAAGATGCAAGGGGAGCAAGTTTTTAGATAAGATATGCCTGGGATTAGACACAAAGTCAATGGAGATGGTACTTCACACTCAAACTTGGTAAGAAGCAAATGAAACAAATAAGAATCATCATTTGAGTGTGTTTTCCATAAAGAACAACAGATAGGCAAAAAGACCATAAAGCTCCAAAAAGGACCAATTCTTCACAAAGAAGATGTCGGTGGCCTAGGCCACCATGTATGAGTGTATGTGTGATATATCTTGGGTTCACCGCCACTACTCGTCATTTAAGCTCACAATTCATAAAATGAACAAATAGAGACAAAATGAGTTCTTACTATCGGCATAATGGGGGGAGGAATAGTCCAATGTATTAGGACCGCACTCCCCCTATGTCCATGCCTACACCTAAAACAAATATAGAGCTAAGATATAGGTGAGTATGCAGGTCTGAGCCCCGCCAAGGAAGGCCGCCCTCTCCCGAGGCCAATAAAAACCAGATTGTAATACCTTTGCACATGTACGATCTCCTGCATGATGCCCTCCATAGGGACTGTCATGACAATCTCTTATAATAGCCTGTTGTTCATGCTCAGGTACACAACATCTAATAATACCATCCACACTTTTCTTATATAGGAAAGGATCATCCCAAAAATAATGTCTAAGATCATAAAAGAATTTCTTTCTTTGTTGATAAGTGAAGTGAGGAGGTAAAACTTTACCAACAATAAAATTTGCATAATTGGCAAACCATGTGAAAGGGTCAGTATGACACCTAGAGGGGGGGGGGGGTGAATAGGTGCTACTCCAAATTTAGTTCTTTTTCAATTTAGGCTTGACACAAAGTTAAATTCTCTAGATATGCAACTACAGTGAATTTACCTACAAGACAAGCTAGCAACTAAGCACGATACACAAAGTAAAGGCGGTAAACAAGGATAGAAGTAACCAAAGTGAAAGCACATGGAGACACGGATGTAATCCCGAGTTCCTCCTTGTTAAGGGAGTACGTCTCGTTGGAGAGGTGTGAGGCACCACAAAGGTCGAACCTCAACGCCACAAAGGATCACCCTATTCTCCGATGAACCGCACCACAAAGGATTGGTTCACCTTCCACTATCGGAATCCTTCAAGGCGGAATCCGGAGCCCTTACAACAACGATTCGGGGCACAACCCACAAAGGATTGGGGGCTCCCGAACAGCTACAATCTGTCACAAAGACAAACAAATAAGTACAACAATGGGCTAGGTTTTCCTAATGGAAACCCTAGCAAATGGTCCCTCAAGTGAATGAGGGGGAAATGAAGAACGGCATGGCGAAGATGTAGATTGGGACCTTCTCCTTCAATCCTCCAAAGATCAACGAGTTTGGGTGGAGGGATTGGGAGATCTAGTGATTCTTGAGCTTGCAATAATGGTGTCTTCAAGTCTCGGCGAGCTGGCAGGCTGGAGGTAGGTGGAGGGGTATTTATATCCCTGCCAGAAAATCTAGCCGTTGCAGACAGCTTTACACCGGAGACTCCGGTCATTATGAGGGGGAAATGAAGAACGGCTTGGTGAAGATGTAGATTGGGACATTCTCCTTCAATCCTCCAAAGATCAACGAGTTTGGTTGGAGGGATTAGGAGATCTAGTGATTCTTGAGCTTGCAATAATGGTGTCTTCAAGTCTGGGCGAGCTGGCAGGATGGAGGTAGGTGGAGGGGTATTTATATCCCTGCCAGAAAATCTAGCCGTTGCAGACATCTTTACACCGGAGACTCCGGTCTAAGTGACCGGAGACTCCGGCCTGGACCAGGGGTTGAACAGCTTTCAGACACTGAGCAGATCAGGCAGAGACTGCGGTCTCTGGGGCAGGATACTCCGGCCTGGGGCGGAGACTCCGGTCTCTGGGGCCGGAAACTCTGGCCTACGACAGGGGCTCAACCCCTTTTCTACACTTTGAAGAAAATCCCCTGAGACCGGAGACTCCGGTCCTGGAGACCGGAGACTCCGGCCTGAAAATCTCCAGAATTCTTCTTTTCTCTTTTTGGTGTTGATGCACATGTGTTGCACACATTTAAACCTGCATCACTTAACACCATATTAAATCATCACAAGTGTTGTTAATTAACACACATAATTAAGAGATCACAAAATGTTCTTTCAATCTCCCCCTTTTTGGTGTTAGATGACAACACATGGATTTGCAATAAACTTGACGACCATATCATGTTTTACCAAAAGGAAAGACTCCCCCTAGATGTGTGCATATCAATCAATTGCTTTGGAATGCAAATGCACACATATAGAGAGACAAGTTCCAACAATATATAGCAACATGATATGGAAACAACACATTTCACAAATAAGATATATCACAATATAGGTTGAGTCTAGAGATGAAAACCATACCTTGTGCATATAAATGTAGATAAACATCCATATAGACCATAGCACAATAATGTAGGCTCAACCATACATAATAAGAAATCCATATGTCTTACACTCACATAATTCACAACATAGTTCACAACTCATAAGAAGCAAATAAGTTCGACAAATAACATAAAGAGACACAAGCGCAAGAAGAATGATAAAAGCACATGCTTGTGTCCAACCCATGCAAATCCCACGGAGAGAACCTAATAGAACTACTTCTCCCCCTTTGGCATTGAAACGCCAAAAAGGGAAAAGAGCATAACTAACGATACCCAAGGATATCACTCGGAGTCTTCGTCTTCCTCATCACCATCCCCACCTTTGTAGTCTTCATTGGATATATTCATGGGAGCCTTGTCGATGTTGCGAGAAGAAGATGGCATGGAGGTCACATCCGCATAATCCGCCCAAGGAAAGTAGTGTTGGTTCCATTTTTCATAGGGGATAGTGTCTTCGGACGAGGAGGAGATAATAGCATTACCATCTTCATCTTCTTCAGGAGGAGGAGTAATGCTCCCATTGATAAGCTTGCGCAATTCCTTGATCATATTGCCTTGGTTGCTCAAAATGTGCTTCTCTCTCATATATGTATCATGGTTCTCCTTGTGAAGCGCAATGTCCATGCAAAGCAACTTTCTCTTCCACCAAGAGATCTTGCTCACTTCCTTGTTCAGTACAGACTTGCCACGAACATATGATGGAGGGTCGGCATTCTTGCTTCTCCTTCTAGGCAATGGGGCCTCGGACTCCGCTTCCTCATCACTAGATTGGGAAGGAGGCGCACGAGAGGAAGACGGTTTCTTGGAGTGCTTGCTAAGCTGCCGGAGAGTGCCCTTGGGATGCTTGGTGAGACGAGATGTATCGATGGTAGGCACCTTTTCAAGGATGAGCTTCATCACATAGGGTGCATACAAAGGATTCTTATGCTCAAAGATTGCCCAATGCATCTCACATTTGATGAAGTCCACAACCTCAATATCTTTACCTTGGCAAGACTGACTGGCCTTTTGAACCTTGTAAGAATGGTAGAGGAGATTGACAAGTCCTCCTCGAATAGCATCCACATTGCTGGCTTGAGGAGCAAGGCTGAACCGAACCATACGGAGGAAGATGTTGTATGTGGGGAGGAGATCTTGATTTGAGCCAACAGAAGATGCCACAAAATACAAAGGGCGCAAGCGGCTCTTGTTGTAGGTGGCCCCTTCCACATGCATCATCTTCCCAACTGGAGTAGTAGCCCCCTTGAACTCATAACCCAACAACCTTCCAAACTCCACAAAGTTCGAGGTGCACTGGTGCGAACCGGTCATCCAAGTCAAGGTAACATCATCATCTCCAAATACATTAGTGGCAAAGAACCGATGAACAAGGGGAATACTGTAGTCTTCGTGAATGTGAGAGATAAGCTTCTCAAGACCAAGCTTCCGAGCAATCCACACGGCCTCTTGAAAATATGGCTTCTTGTTCAAATTCTCAAGATTCGACACCTTTTGCTCACAAACGGCATGCTTCTCAATTCTGGCATAAATCTCATGCATAATCAGCTGCTGCTCTTTCCGTGGAAAGTTAGGGTCATCGGTGTTGGGCGGCAAGTCAAAGAAGGGTTGCTGCCTCATCTGACGGAACTCATGCTTCCCCATACCCAAGACTGTGGTCAAAGAATCAAAGCAGGCTCTCTTGGCCGCTTCTTGCTCATCAAACTCATCTTGGGCTGCAATTCTTGTGGATTCCTCATCCATGGCACTACGCTGACGCCAGTTGTCGTAGTTGCGATCATACAATAGCTTGTCCCTTGATTGAGCACGATCTTTCCTTGAAACCTTGTGAGGGTGGGAGACAGAAGACTTTTTCCTCTGAACACCTGTGAGACACAGAATAGAAGGATAGCATGGCGGTAAGCTTGCATGTCCAGGAAAGCCAAAGAAGAAAATTATTTGAGACAAGATTTCCCTCAGGTATGATCCAGACCGGAGTCTCCGGTCTTAGGGGGCGGATAATCCGGCCACACCGGATTCTCCGGTCTGTGAGGACCGGAGTCTCCGGCCCGAGATTGCAGACTGCAACCTAGGTCAAATCTAAGGGGAAACTTGTGACAAGTAATTTTCTGGAGTGTACATTGCCAACCTAAAGGGTCTACACCACGAAGTTCAAGCAAATCTTCTCTCAAAACAAGATCTAGAGTGAAAACCTAGAGAGAGAGAGAAGATGAACCTTTGCCCATCATGGTGGAGGTCAAAGGAAAGGGAGAAGGATCCCCGACGCTTGGAGGGTGGAGGAGTCGGTGGCACGGCGGATTCTGGCGGCGGAGAGCAGGCGGAGAGGCTCTTCGAGGCGGAGGCAGGGGAGAGTTTTGGGGTCGGGGTGGGTGAGAGTTGTCAAGTCAACTCCCACCCCGACTCCCTTTAGATCCCTGTGAAACTCCCTCAGACCGGAGTCTCCGGCCCAAACACATCGGAGTCTCCGGCCTTGGCCAGAGATTCCGGGGTTTGGAGCGGAGACTTCAGTCAGATCGGATTCTCCGGGCCTCAACACCGGAGTCTCCGGCCCCAGAGACTCGAAATTGCCAGTTCAATGGTGTTGGACATGTAAGATGCAAGGGGAGCAAGTTTTTAGATAAGATATGCCTGGGATTAGACACAAAGTCAATGGAGATGGTACTTCACACTCAAACTTGGTAAGAAGCAAATGAAACAAATAAGAATCGTCATTTGAGTGTGTTTTCCATAAAGAACAACAGATAGGCAAAAAGACCATAAAGCTCCAAAAAGGACCAATTCTTCACAAAGAAGATGTCGGTGGCCTAGGCCACCATGTATGAGTGTATGTGTGATATATCTTGGGTTCACCGCCACTACTCGTCATTTAAGCTCACAATTCATAAAATGAACAAATAGAGACAAAATGAGTTCTTACTATCGGCATAATGGGGGGAGGAATAGTCCAATGTATTAGGACCGCACTCCCCCTATGTCCATGCCTACACCTAAAACAAATAGAGAGCTAAGATATAGGTGAGTATGCAGGTCTGAGCCCCGCCAAGGAAGGCCGCCCTCTCCTGAGGCCACGAGGAGGACGCAGTTGCGGTGCAGAGGGGAGAGATGCGGCCCGACGGACGAAGAAGACGGAAGGACCGAGCCACGGACCTCCCAGGAGCGAGAAACAGCAATCTTCGGGGCAGGGAAGTGGGGGCTCCCCGAAGGAGATGATCTCTTGGAAGAAGCCATGGAAGATAAGGAGAAGAAGCGCGACTGGACAGCCGGTGGCGGGTCTTCCCTCCTCTTAAATAGAGAAGGAAGCACACGGGCGGTCCCGCTCCCCTCGGGAAGTGCAACCGTGCCAGAACCAACATCATTGCTCGCCGGTTCCCACCGTCGGCAGAAACGATGCGACAGGGCGGGGGACTCTGCGCAGACAAGACACCGGTGGCTTCGGCCACGTGTCCACAGCACGGGCCACAGGCGAGCGGGGCCCCTGCGCTGCAGAAGGACGCCCCCGAGCAGAGACCCGACTCTGCCCTGGGGAGCCCGGGGGCTACTGTCGGCGTCCCGGGGACGGGGTCCCACTGGGGAGCCGGCGCGCAAGGCGCCACTCCCCGAGAAGGCCGGCGGGGCACCGCCCGCTACAACCGAAAGGGGGGATCAGGGGTCACGTCACGTGGAGGGAGATTTCTGCACCACGACAGAAGAGATGGCTTCGCAGGGAAGGACACATCACTGGCGCCATGGACAAGACCCGATGCTTCCGCGGCGGAAGCAGAGCCCTGCGCGCGATGGGACCTGACCGCCCGTCCCATCTCGGGCAGGAATGAGCGTATCCGCCTAGCCATATCCGGAGCAGCCCTAGACGGGCCATCACATCAAAGCCGGCTGAAGGCGTGGCATGAAGGCCAACGTCGTGGGCACGTTGACACGGCGACAGCCGAAGACCGCCACCTGGACGGCGCCGCGACGCGTGCCCCCGGTCGACGACCGGACGTGCCGACCCGCCCCCCTGTGGTAGCCCCTTGAGTATAAAAGGAGGACCAAGGTCGAGGGAGGCTGGGGGAGAGACATCCTACTAGACACATAGCTCGGGGGCTAGCAAACTTCACCTCGGATACCTTCCCGGGGAGAAGCTTGGATAGGCCCAGAGCATAGAAGGGAGCATTGTAAGACACACCCTGTACAACTTCGCCGACGATCAATCAAGCCAGACAAGCGGGACGTAGGGCATTACGCGGCGACGTGGCCTGAACCTGGGTAAAATCTCGTGTGTTCGTGCTCGTTCTTCGAGGATCGACGTCGGAGCACCTCGCGCCCTCCTACCGAACAACTAGGAGGTGTTCACACCTCCGGTGTCCGAGTTCCGTAACTCGACAAGATCGGCCATGGATGCCAGAGTGGCTTTGTTCACTTCGGTCTCATCATCACTTAGTGTCATACTTCTCTTAGGTGGTTAAGCCCAACAAGAGAGCCTAGGCTCTGATACCAATTGAAAGGGTCGGTATGACACCTAGAGGGGGGGGGGGTGAATAGGTGCTACTCCAAATTTTAGTTCCTTTTCAATTTAGGCTTGACACAAAGGTAAATTCTGTAGATATGCAACTACGGTGAATTTACCTATATGACAAGCTAGCAACTAAGAACGGTTCACAAAGTAAAGGCGGTAAACAAGGATAGAAGTAACCAAAGTGAAAGCACACGGAGACACGGATGTAATCCCGAGTTCCTCCTTGTTAAGGGAGTACGTCTCGTTGGAGAGGTGTGAGGCACCACAAAGGTCGAACCTCAATGCCACAAAGGATCACCCTATTCTCCGATGAACCGCACCACAAAGGATTGGTTCACCTTCCACTATCGGAATCCTTCAAGGCGGAATCCGGAGCCCTTACAACAACGATTCGGGGCACAACCCACAAAGGATTGGGGGCTCCCGAACAGCTACAATCTGTCACAAAGACAAACAAGTAAGTACAACAATGGGCTAGGTTTTCCTAATGGAAACCCTAGCAAATGGTCCTTCAAGTGAATGAGGGGGAAATGAAGAACGGCTTGGTGAAGATGTAGATTGGGGCCTTCTCCTTCAATCCTCCAAAGATCAACGAGTTTGGGTGGAGGGATTGGGAGATCTAGTAATTCTTGAGCTTGCAATAATGGTGTCTTCAAGTCTCGGCGAGCTGGCAGGCTGGAGGTAGGTGGAGGGGTATTTATATCCCTGCCAGAAAATCTAGCCATTGCAGACAGCTTTACACCGGAGACTCCAGTCATTATGAGGGGGAAATGAAGAACGGCTTGGTGAAGATGTAGATTTGGGCCTTCTCCTTCAATCCTCCAAATATCAACGAGTTTGGGTGGAGGGTTTGGAGATCTAGTGATTCTTGAGCTTGCAATAATGGTGTCTTCAAGTCTGGGCGAGCTGGCAGGCTGGAGGTAGGTGGAGGGGTATTTATATCCCTGCCAGAAAATCTAGCCGTTGCAGACAGCTTTACACCAGAGACTCCGGTCTAAGTGACCGGAGACTCCGGCCTGGACCAGGGGTTGAACAGCTTTCAGACACTGAGCAGATCAGGCAGAGACTCCGGTCTCTGGGGCCGGATACTCCGGCCTGGGGCGGAGACTCCGGTCTCTAGGGCCGGAAACTCTGGCCTACGACAGGGGCTCAACCCCTTTTCTGCACTTCGAAGAAAATCCCCTGAGACCGGAGACTCCGGTCCTGGAGACCGGAGACTCCGGCCTGAAAATCTCCAGAATTCTTCTTTTCTCTTTTTGGTGTTGATGCACATGTGTTGCACACATTTAAACCTGCATCACTTAACACCATATTAAATCATCACAAATGTTGTTAACTAACACACAAAATTAAGAGATCACAAAATGTTCTTTCACCATGGAGATGCAACTTTAGCACTAGAAACATTAATATTTGCAAGTTGTTCATTAACAAAACTATCATTAATAGGAATAGGATCATCAGGTATATTTTCCATTCTAGAAAGATGATCAGCTACTTGATTATCTTCCCCTTTCCTATCAACAATGTGTAAATCAAATTCTTGCAAGAAAAGTACCCATCTTATTAGTCTAGGCTTAGCATCTTTCTTATTCATTAAATATTTAATAGCAGAATGATTAGTATGTATTGTGACATTGGAATCAGTAATATAAGGTCTAAATTTGTCACAAGCAAATAGCACTACTAAAAATTCTTTTTCAGTTGTATCATAATTTCTTTGAGCAGCATCAAGTGTTCTACTAGCATAATAAATAACATTCAGTTTCTTATCAACACGTTGGCCCAAAACAGCCCCAACTGCATAATCACTAGCATCACACATAATTTCAAAAGGCAATTTCCAATCAGGAGGTTGAATAATAGGAGCACTTATTAAAGCATTCTTCAAAATATTAAAGGACTCAACACATCATCATTAAAAGAGAAAGGAACATCCTTTTGCAAAAGATTGGTTAGAGGTTTTGATATTTTGGAGAAATCTTTAATAAACCTACGATAAAAACCTGCATGCCCAAGAAAACTTCTTATACCTTTGATGTCCCTTGGGTATGGCAGCTTTTCAATAGCTTCTATCTTTGCTGGGTCAACTTCTATTCCTCTTCCAGAAATCCGATGCCCAAGACAATACCTTCAGTAACCATGAAGTGACACTTCTCCCAATTAAGAACTAAGTGTTGGTCTTCACAACGCTGCAAAACTTTGTTAAGGTTGAACAAGCAATTATCGAAGGAAGTACCATACACAGAAAAATCATCCATAAAAACTTCCATTATCTTTTCAATATAATCAGCAAATATAGCATTCATGCATCTTTGAAAAGTAGCAGGAGCATTACACAAACCGAATGGCATTCTCCTATAAGCAAATGTACCATATGGGCAAGTAAAAGTGGTCTTTTCTTGATCATCCTTATGGACAGGAATTTGTGAGAAACCTGAATAACCATCTAAATAGCAAAAGTGAGAGTGTTTAGATAACCTTTCTAACATTTGATCAATAAATGGCAATGGGTAATGATCTTTACGAGTTGCTTTATTTAACTTCCTGAAATCAATACACATCTATAACCAACAACAGTACGTTGAGCCACAAGTTCATCCTCATCATTTGGAACAACAGTCATTCCACCCTTTTTAGGAACACAATGAACAACTAACCCACTTACTATCAGCTATGGGATAAATGATACCAGATTCAATAAGTCTTATTACCTCTTTTCTTACCACTTCTTTCATTTTTGGATGGAGACGGCGTTGATAATCAACAACAGGTTTTGCATCCTCCTCCAAATTAATTTTATGCATACATAGAGCTGGGCTTATACCTTTAAGATCATCAAGAGAGTATCCAATGGCTGGTCGGTGAGCTTTAGCACATCAAGTAATTTCTCTTCTTCTTCAGCTGAAAGGTTAGCACTAATAATGACAGGATATATGCTCTTCTCATCCAAGTATGCATATTTAAGATTTTAGGCAAAGGTTTTAATTCAAAACTAGGATCCCCTTTAGGTGGTGGTAGCACTCCTAAATTATCAGGTGGGATATGCAATTGTAATTGTGGGGTTGTTGCCATAATATTTGTTCTAAAATTTTTCTTCATCATTAAATGGTTCATCTTGATTAAGCATATAACGTTCTACACATCTGTTGAAGCTACAGCTATATGAGCAAGAGTTTCAATTATATCTTCAGAAATTGGCTCTTTCTCTGCATGTTTATCAGCAAATTTAGAAAAGTTGAATTCAAGTTTTTCTCCAGCACATTTAATAAACACTTTCTCTTTAGGCAAATTAATTTCAGCACCAACAGTGTGTAAGAAAGGTCTACCAAAAATGATAGGACAAAATGAATCTTGAGGACAACCAAGCAATAAAATCAGCAGGTATTTTATTTTGCCAACCAATACTTCAACATCTCTAACAATTCCAAATGGACTAATATAATCTTTATTAGCAAGTTGAATTGTCATACCTGTCTCTTCCATAATGATAGGATCAATATCAGGCTTGATTTCAAGATAAAGAGAATATGGAATGACACTAATACTTGCTCCAATATCACACAAGCCATGATAACTTGAAGTCCCAATAGAGCATGATATAACAGGTTTACCAACCTTGGCCGAATTACCTTTAATGACTTTAGTAGCATCTTCACATAAAATAAACATCAACATGGTCTTCTTCATTTAATTGTTTGATAATAGAAATTTGACTGTTGACTTCCACCTGTTCATAAGGCTGAGAACTTTTGTTACTCTTGTTAGTAACAGCAATAAGTAAATTCTCCTTAACTTGGTTTGGATATGGAGGTGGTTCAACATACTCCTCAATTGTCACAGATGACACTGGTTCTACCTGTTTAATAACTTTAGGAACAACAATAGATTGTTTAACAGGTTCAACATAAACTTCAAACCACTTTTAGGAACACCAATATGATCAGCAAAAGATTTAGCTATCTCAATTATAACATAAGGATCAAGACCAAAATATCACTCAGATTCTTAAACAAATAGAAGTAGAGAAGTTCTCTACACATGAATATTCATAGTCCAAATAGGGCTCATTACCTTTATCAAGATCCCAATGACAAGTATTTTCAGCAATAGTCTCCAATAAATTCCATGCTTCTTCTTCAGTATTATTTGTAAAACTTCCACCAGATGAATTATCCAGAAATTCCTTGTGTTTCCTTGGTAGCCTCACATAAAAGTTTATCAAGATAATTTTCCTTGTAAGATCATGACAAGGATTCTTGCGAAGGAGTTCCTTTAACCTCCCCCAAGCTTGAGTAATACTCTCTCCCAGATGTGGCCAGAAATTAAATATATAGCAGCGGTTCTCATAAGCTTCTTTAGGAGTAAAATATTTAAGAAAGAAAACCTTCCTCAAAATACCCATTCAATAGTGACTTCTTCATCCAAAGACCTGAACCAAATACGAGCATTACCAGATAAAGACAAATATAATAGCTTCCTTTTTACCTGATCCTCATAAATACCAGGAAGCCTAAATAAACCACATATGTCTTCAATTGTCTCCACGTGTTCACGTGCAGACTTAGTTCCATCCCCTGTAAATGGATTTTTCATAACTCTTTTAACATGACCAATGGGAATTTTAAATCCCACTTTAGGTACCTCAGACACAGTAGTTTCAACCACTTTAGGAGCAGTGGCATAAGCACTTTCATATAAAGCAAGGTGCAGCGAGGCACGATTCATAAATGCCATAGTAACAATGAGATAAAACAGTAAATAAAATTCAGCTTTCAAGTTTCCTTACCAAACTTCTTACCAATAGCGCTACGCTCCCCGGCAACGGCGCCAGAAAAGTATCTTGATGACTCCCAAGTGCAGGAGATCAATTGTAGTACCTTTAGATTAGAAAAGGTTGTCGAACCCACGAGGAGCTGAAGGTATTGGTTAGCAAGAATGATAAATAAAACAATAAAAGATGTAAGTGTTTTCGGGATTTTTGGTTGTATAGTTGCAAGAGCATAAAAATACTGAGAATAAATGGTAGCAAGTGAAAGCTCTCAAAGAGAGAAAGCCCAATCCTCTATGTGGCAAGAGGACAAGCTCAAGTGATGTGTAACTTATATGTGGAAAACGTTCCCGAGGGCGGCATGGATATTGCTAGGCATAGAGATTTATTAAACAACACGTTGAATATCTTGTCAAGTTTTAATCTTCTTTGGACGGGGCCATTATTAGGTATAGCTAAATAAATAAACTAAACCCCTTATGATGGATCATGTGGCCAAGTAAATGACTGCACAAGAATTATTAAGACATAAAGTCCCACCATAGCATTATACTCTAAGGTCCCTGATACTAATACCCTCATAATGTAAGTTCATGACTCGCTCTCAGGTTTACATGTCCTCCCAAGTCTCCCTCAATTCATTACACTACGGTGTTCTCCTATGAGCCCATATAGGTGAAGTGTTGTGCAGTCGACGTTCGCGCAACACCATCATAGAATCACATAAAAAGATAAACACTAGACAAAATACCAACACATGTCATATATAAATCATTGCCAATTCATCCTATGCCCTCAAGAACATATGAGAACTACTCACAACGTGCAAACATGATAATATTCAGTGTCATAAATGGTACAACACAATCTGGACATATAACTTCACCTCCAAATAATGAAAAGCTCAATCACAAACATGAATAATAGCACAAGACAAGTATCTAGGGTATAGCAACTCTCAAACTACGAGGGGAACAAAGTGGATCACGAAGATGATGATGGAGATGGTGCTGGTCTTGATGATGGTGATGATGTAGAGGTCTCCTCCCACGCCAAGGAGGAGGGGTGATGACGATGACGATGATTTCCCCCTTCTCCGGAGCTCTAGAGCAGCAGGATCTTATCCCCCTCGGAGGGAATTAGGAGTTTCGCCGCCGCCGTGGCCTCGTATGGACTAGGGAAATTAGGGCGTAACTATTCGGGCGAGACGAAGGATGTGTTAGAAAGCCCTGAGCGAGGAAGTGCGCGAGGCCGAAGTTGGTGGGCCTCGTGGCTCTTCTTCCTTCGATCTTCTTCCCTTTGTTATTCTCCCGATGAAAAACCAGCTGTGCAATTTTCCTTTTTTTATTTGCGTCCTTGTAGCTCCTGAAACATTAAAAATAAGAAAAAAGAGGTTTTCTGCCTCCCAGAAATTAAATACCAACAATAGGGACTTTGTATGAAAGTCCCATAAATCCTCTGAAACATGTAAAATAATGATATAACAATGCCAATAACATTTTAATATGATAATATAAGTTGTATAAATGATGATATAAAATGCACGTATCAACAAGTAAACAAGAACGGGGTACATAATATGCATCTAATTTCATAACTGAAACAAAACTATTGCAATCTCAAACATATATTAACTCATAAAAAGATCCACCACAAAGGTATTACATAGATGACCGTAATCATGTTCAGCAGCTCATACGTGGCTAATTAGTGAAGCTCAAAGAGAGGAGAGATACATAAGTTACTTCCACAAACCCATAGTCCAGGGGTGGACTACTCCCTCTTCATCATGGAGACGGTGGAGAAGTCGTTGGAGAAGATGGAGACCACGCCGGCAGCGCCTCGCCGGAGTTTTCCCCCTCCAATCTCTGTGTTTCGGTGGCGCTCCCCTCCGAAAGCCGTCGGGGGACTATTTTTATAGTCGTTTTTAGGTCAAGACGTAGGCTCGGGGAAGAAGATCGACGGCATCAGAGGCTCGAGGCCCAAGTTAGGGGGGTCAAGGAATCTGACCGCGTGGGCCCACCTCTTTCGGCCCTCGGGTCTCCATTTGTTCGGTTCCTTCGCTCCTACGCTTCGTTCCTTCTAAAAACTGACGCCCGTCAAATACTAGGTCATTTGGACGTCGTTTGGGTCCCTGAAACATAAAATATAGAAAATAGGGTTTTCTGCCAGTGCAGGGTTAATTCCAGAAAAATAGGGAAACTGTGAAATATTCCCAAAATCAATATAAAGCAATGATATAACCCTTATATGATGCAAATATGATTGAAATATAAGTAATATAATGCAAAGTTCATGTTTGCATTTTAAATGCATCAACGCCTTCTTCGGCGGAGGAACGGAGGCGCCCGAGTCCACGCGGGCCCTCTTCGAAGACGAAGCCGGAGGCTGGGAACTGCCACAACACCAAAAAGCAAGTCAGGGGTCGGAGCAAGCCCCCGAAAAGGAGATTCGAGGAAAAAGGAGCTTACATGACGGAGTCCAGGCGAAGGGACCACGAGCCTTTCGTGAGGAAGCCCCCGAGCGGAGGGGGAGCCGGGAGAGCTTCCCCGGGGAGCTCATCGTCGGAAGACACGTGTCCCGCGGCGGCCAGCTCTTCAGTCGTCCGAGGCCTCGCTGGGACGCGAGGGCAGTGGTACAACGGACAAGGGTCCGTGTCGTCTTCCTCCTCCTCGGCGACAGTGCGCTTCCCGGCCCGAGAGGGCCCCCCGGAGGATGAAGCCCCCGGGAGACGACGGGAACCCCCAGCCCCCGGGGGTCCCTCAGAGGGAGCTCGGGGGACAACAATTCCCAGAGCGCGCCAAAGCAGGAGGATTCCCCACTCGTCGCACTCCGGCATGGAAGCAATGATGTTGTCCAGGTCCCCATCCTTGTACAAGGGAACGACCCCCACGGGGAGGCCCACATAGGCTGCGGACCCTCCGCAGAGGTCGTTCACCAGGCTGCTCAGGGCCTCGAGGAGCACCTTCGACCTGAACAGCCTGGTCTTGTCGTTGGGGCCCTCGTACACCCACATACAGTGGGAGCGAAGCTGCAGGGGAGCGATGGAGTGGCCGATGAAGTGCGCCACAATGTCGCAGCCGGTTAAACCGCGCTCGCGGAAGGAGATGATCCGCTAGAACACCGGAGCTAGCTAGGCGTCCCTCTCTCCGGGGGCAGACCAGCTCTCCAGGCGAACAGGTACTGCCGTGGGCTCCGCTAGGGCGTCATCCGCCGACGGGAAGCGAACGAAGACCCAATCTTGCCGCCACTCCTCCCTGCGGCATTTGTCGAGGGGAGGGAATGTGCCGGCGAGGTTGTTGCGGAAGCTGAAGGTAACAGAGCCAGAGATCGCATCCCCGACCTCGGTTCGGGGATAGAAGTAATGGTGGAAGAGGGGCACGCTCGGCTTGACGCCGACGAAGGTTTCACAGAAGTGCTAGAAGATGGCTAGCAGCAGTAGGGCATTGGGGTGAAGTTGGGCGAGGGACAGCCCGTACCCGCTCAGCACCGCATGGAGGAAGAGCGACATTGGCGGGACCAATCCTGCCAACAGGAAGCAGGCGAAGACGCGCACATCGAGGGGAGTCAGTTGCTCCGATGGCGATGTTGCGCGGAAGAGCATGGTTCGGCCGTTCTCGTTGCTCTTGTTGGCAACGGCGTCCTAAGACCGGGGAGGTTCTCCGGCGCATACCCAAGCGGGAAGAAGGCTCGGGTTGTGCACCATTCCTCCTAGGAGAGCTCGCGCTGAGACATGCGGTCCGTCTTCTTGGCTTTGCCTTTCTTGGCCGTCCTCTCCTTGGAGGCCATCAGGGAGGGGGCTAGGAGCGGCTCTGAAGTGGAGAAGACGGAGGAAGGGAGAGACTGGAGGCGAATGGAAGATTTAGGACAAGGCACGAACGGCGCCGGCTCTAATATAGCCTGGGGGCACAGGAAAGGCGAGGCGCGTGGGTGGTTCCCCTCCCGCCCCGCATTAAAACCGCTCCTTAACCCTAGGGCGAGTGGTGGGACCACCCAGAGTAACCGCGTCGCAGTTACAACCTTCGCAGGAACCGAGGCACTCCCTATCAGGCGCGTGCCGACATGAAGAACATCATGACGGCTGCCAAGTTTGACCGCCCCGGGCGCGCGCGATGGGCGCCCACCGGCGGCTCAACCCAATAACCGCCCATGGGCGCCCGGGGGCTACTGTCGGCGCTCGAGAAGAGGGGGCTCCCCGAGCGCCGGTTGCGCGCCCCGGGAAGAAGTTCGTGGAGACGTCACAAGGGTATGCCTCCAAGAAAGAGTCACCGGGGAGGAGCCCTCGGGAAGGAATGGAATATGTCCCCGGGAGCCTACCCGCCCGGAGGCGGGGACCATCCACGTGGCGGAAGATTCATGTGTAGCTGCCCCGGGAGATAGCTTCGCAGGGAAGGAAGCACCGCAGACGTCAGAGACAAGACATCACAGGGCTGCTACCCGGTGCAGCTGAGACATCGACAAGACTTGGCATGCCATCTCGTCCGGGCAGGCGCAGGGCTCGGCGCGATGCATGGCCTGAGGACAAGACTCGACTGGCCATCGTCTCAGGCCCAGCGAAGACAGCGGGTTGAAGGGCAGCGAGGCTTAGGTGGCGCCACGATGACGGCAGAGGGCTGCCACTTGGAGGAGTGGCTCGACACGTGCCGCGCCACGAGGGGAAGTTATAGTACGTCCACTTGTGGTGTCCCCTGGACGGTATAAAAGGAGGCCCAATGCCACGGTGAGAGGGGGGCAAGCAACACTTCTCAGTAGACTCATAGCTCGGGGGCTTGACGATCCCACCTCGGAGACCTTCATGGGGTGAAGCTCGGATAGTCCTTAGGCATAGAAGAGAAGGTTGTGAGCAACACTTTGTACTTCACCACTTGACATCAATCAAGCCAGACAAGAAGGACGTAGGGCATTACGCGGCGACGTGGCCTGAACCTGGATAAAAGCTCGTGTGTTCATGCTCGTTTCCGGGAACTGACTTCGAAGCACCTCGCGCCCTTCAACTAAACAAACAGGGGGTGTTCGCCATCCCCGGTGTCCGTGTTCCGAAACACGACAAGTACCTCCACCACCATTTGCTTCCGGTGGTTCTTTAACAACATATGTATGTCCGAGTCATCAGACGAGGACGAGTGCTCGAGCAAAAATTCCTCGCACATGCCCAAATCCATCTAAAATGCACAAGGAAACGCTACTAAGCTACGAATCTATAAAACACATCGATATATCTAAACCTTAATCAAACGTATAAGCACTCACCTATGGATCCGAGGCGGTGACGACTCTAGAATCGGCGAGGCCCGGTGGATCTAGGGCGGCGATGACTCGATGGCGGCTTCTCACCGACAGATATCGCCGATTTATGACTGGAATCGAGGGCGACGTGGCGGGCAGGCGGGTGTATGTACAATGTGGAGGGAACAGGCGCGCTGCTGAAATTTCCCTCCTGTCAATACATGGAACCGTCGGGTCGGCTGTCGAAACGATGTTTTCTTGGTCTGGAGGTTTGAGTTAATGGCTAGCTTGGTGCATGTAGAGGAAGATGTGCGCAAGGAATGGAGACCGCTAAGATGGCGATCACGAGGGAGGCAAGGGAAGAAGTGGAGCCACCAAGAAAAGGAGGGATGTTGCAAGCAAGGAAATATCAAGTCCAGTTCAGATACAACTACTTTCCAATGGGTAGGCTCGCATCCACCTATTCGCTACGTACCAGGCGCGGTGACCAAAACAAGTCGACGGTTGTTTCTGCCAATTTCTAAATAGAGTCCTTTCAAATTAAAGTAGTAAGTTAGAGATAAGATTGATTTCGATCCCAACACTATGTCGAACGTCCAAAAGCCTTTATATAGGCTTGTAATTTGTTGCTTTTATCCTTAGACCACGTTTACAAAACGCTAGAACCAGCCTGAATTGTTGTAAACATTCATTTCAAATCATATTCCTCTTTGTTTCGATCGGGAATATTTATCATGCCTCCACTTTGATTCGATCTGGAGTCCATGCTGAATAATTTAAGTGTTTTCTACTATTTCATTGGTAATTGGTAGATTGCAAACTGCCTTGTGGTTTGCACTACGTGCGCAAGACATCAAGAGTGTGAAGTTGTGAATATCAACAAGGGTTTGGAACAACTGCATGGAACAATTGGTCGCTCTAATAGAAAAAGATAAAGATGGATGTATGGAATAACCGTTGTTCCAATTTGTGCCGTGATCTCACTTTGCGGGTCTTGGCGGGACGCCGCTTGAAAACTGCGTTGAGTGATCTAGAGGAGTAGCTCCTTTCACTACTAGAAAATGGGTCTCCACCGGGTGGTCAAAACACCCGGCGAACGTCGGGATGGGCACTCGGCAGGGACGTCTCGGCGACGTTTGCCTCGGCGACACCGGTGGTCGGCTACCTCCCACCGTCGCCATCAGTGCGCGTCCGCTCCACTTCTCCTCGATGAACAAATCATACGGTTTCCCCGAGCTACAGTCCCACACTGGCTGCGATATCACATGCAGTGTGGGACTGAGCTCGGGAATCCGGATGATTTGTGTTGGACGACACGAATTAATCCGGATGATTTTGTGTTTGAGCACAAGCTAGAATGAGTGAGTAACCTGTCTGAGAGGTGGAGTATTTATAGGCGTCGTTAGGGCTCAGAAGCTGGCGCCAAAACAACAAGCGCCGGAGAGGCGAAAAGGCGGGAAAAATCTACCCTTCGCCGAGAGGGGAACCCGGCGAGTAGCAGAACCCGGCGAAGAAATGGCGCCGAAAGAAATTTTCTTTCCCGCCAAGCTTCTTTGCCGAGTGCAGAACTCGGCGATCAGCACCACCCGGCGAAGAAATGGCGCGGAACGAATTTTTTTTCCCGCCCATGTCTTTGCCGAGTGCCAGCCACCGACACACTCGGCGAAGAGCTGACAGAAAAGGCGCGGAACGAAATTTTATTTCCCGCCATGTCTTTGCCGAGTGCCAGCCACCGACACACTCGGCGAAGAGCTGACAGAAAAGGCGCGGAACGAAATTTTATTTCCCGCCATGTCTTTGCCGAGTGCCAACCACCGACACACTCGGTGAAGAGCTAACAGAAAAGCCCGCGGAAACTTTTTTTTCCAGTCACATCTTTGCCGGGTTCCCTAATCGGCGAAATGTAGCATCCCCGCGGAAAAGTGGGACCCAATGGTAGGCGCCACGTGCTCATCAATTTCGCCGAGATCTCTATCTTTGCCGAGTGTTTTATGAGGTTTGTGCCGAGTATTTTATCGTCGCCGAGATCTTTATCGACGAAGTGCCGGCGAAGGTTGATGTCGCCGAGTAGTGTGCTCTTCGCCGAGTGTTTCCTTTCTTCTGTCGGCGTAGCAGCTCATCGCCGAGTGGCCCCGAGATTTTGCACTCGGCGAAGGAGAGACCACTCGGCAGAGAGTGATTTTCCAGTAGTGTTTGGTTAATAATTGTAGTGGTCATTTTCAAAACGATGCTTTCGGTTTTGCGAGGACGCGTGAGCCAAGTGCCTATGCTCCCCTTACCCCAAATCGTGCTTTGAGGCAAGCAAGCGTAGCAGGAGGAGTAGCTCTGGTGGTCCTTTCCCGGAAACATAAGACTCCGCTGCTGGCAGGCGGGCCCCCACGCGCACGACGCATCAAATCCGTTTCCCGTTTCTGGAAATCTAGGAGTAGCGCTCCTTTTTCTTCCTCGCGCCCAATTCTAGCAAAGAGCTCGACAGCTCAGTAGCTCACTAGACAAGACTACCACCGAGCGGAAAAACCCTCTTCCACCGCCGCGACGGCATGCCGAGGACACCGGCGTTCCTCGAGATCCCCCGCCGCCGCGCCCTCATCCTCCACGAGGACGACGACGACGTTGACGGAGACAGCGGCGGCGGAGCGGGGGAGGATGGTGCGGGCGGGAGCCCGTGCGCCGAGGAGGAAAGAGTCCACGATTTGGGGCGAAACCCGCTCGAGCCCTCGTCCTCCTCGCAGCCGGTCGCCGCAGCGCAAAGCCCCGAGATTATCCTCATCGACGATGACGAGGAGGATGAGGTGGAGGTGGATTTGCACGGAGAGGTCCAGCCTGCTGGAGGTCAGGGCGGGGGGCTTGTCAAGGAGGAGACTCCAAGTGATGATGGCGTGGACTGGGACGCGCTTGAACAAGAACTCTCCTCGAGCGACGAGGACCCCGGCGTTTCTCCGGGCAGCAAGGTGAACGGTGGGGCTAGCAGTAGCAGGGGAGTCGGCATGGGTCGGCAAGAGGGTGCTTGTGAAGATGGGGAGCAGGAGGAGCAGGGAGAAGAAGTTGAGCCGGATCTGGACGGTGCAGAGGAGGAGCAAGACAAGGATGAAGATGAATGGGAGGTGGAAGAGGAGGACCAGGAGGAAGAAGATGATGAAGAAGAAGAAATGGAAGAAGATCTTCCCGAAGCGGAATCTGAGGCAGAGGAAGAACCGCACCGTCGCGTGCCAAGCAATGTCGACAGAGCGGCCGGCCGGTATGCCGGGGAGATCTTCCCGAAGCGAAAGTTCGAAGGGTGGTACATCGCCAGGATAGCGGACACCACCACTGCTGCTGAAAGTGGCAACACTATCGCGGCACGGACGCGGGCACGCCGGAGCCGTCTGAGGTGTCTCGGCAGGAAGCTCCTCAGACGAGGCACCTGCACCTACCCGTACCGCGTCCACACGGCGTCGTCCGAGTCCAGCCGGGACTCAAAGGAGGATGACGTGCCACCTCGTCCTCCAGCGGTTTCGTCCGGTGAGGAGCGTGAGGTGGGCGGCGGCGGAGCCAGCTATTGCAGAACGGTGACAGGGAAGAAACGGCGCCGAGGAAAGAAAACCGCCCACGGTGATGACGACTCTGAGTCTGCAGGTTACGGTGGTGGTCAGGGAATGGCGGCGAAGAGGAGGGGGAAACGGCCCATGGATCCTAATGCTACGCATGGACATGGGGACGACGATGAGTCCGAGGAGGAGGACAGACGCTTTCCATGTTCCCGGGGGCCAAAGAGAGGATCAGCGTTCTGCGCCGCCAAGAACAAGGGCGTTCCGGTGGACGGGTTCGACCAACACCAACAGGGCGATGTTATCTTCAAGAAAAGCGCCTTCGTCTTTCCGAGGGGGCGGTGCCACCGGGACCGGGAGACCTACGACGATCTGCTCGACTCCATTTTCGAGGGAATCGAGAAGTATCAGAACGGCTCTGCTCTTGCCGATGCCTCTGTTCCTCTTGAACAAGAACAGGGTTGCGATACATTGCCTTTGATATTCTCATTTGGGGATGAAGATGAGGTGGTGAAAGAGAAGACAGATCAGGAAAATCTTGAGGAGGAGCTGTTTGCAGACTGGGACTCTTTCGTCCTCGAGCAGAAATCCACGGATGACACTGCTCATACTTGCGAGAAGGTAAAATCATTCTTTGCTATGAACCATATGGATGTTGAACTTCTAGCCTTGAGTTGCATTCTACAAAAATTAACATATGAGAATATGCTCAGTTTTGTTGGACCGTAGTTTTTCCAGTTTTTGTTTGATAACGGTGCTTCTAGATCAAATATATCTGATGTCCCTGTGAAAAAGTGTTCCAGAAGAAAGTTCCTCTGTCCTTGTAAGTTTCAGACTGAACCCTTCGTAAACTAAGTATTCATTCAATGTTCATACATCGCCCAGACTCGGAAAATTCCCATGATTGAGACTTTGAGATTGGGATTACGCAGCAAATAATGATAGACCAATCTAATGTAAAAGGCGATTCTGGGTTGACATCTTAGAGTAGCAATTATATTGCTCTGTGGCACACATTGTCGTTTCCCCTACAGTACAATCATTGTACTGATTACTGAACTAGGATGTTTTAATCTTTTGTAGTGTAGACATGTATCTTGTCTTTGCTTCCAGTTTATCTCCATGTAAATTCACCTCTAAAGTCTAAATCAACGCAAGTGGTGATTGCTGATTGTATTTTCATAGAAAGAAAAGGAAAACTTATGTAAAACCTGTAGGTGCAAGATCTGGAACTTGGGACCAATGCTCCACTAAGCTGTTCCTGTTAATTGATAACACATTTGTTTCATTTCTGGAAATAAGTGCAAACATGTTCGACAATGTGAAGTATTTTTGCATGGACATTTTTTTTAGAAAAGGGAATTTTATTAATCCCATCCTCTGCATCGAGTGATGGACGCAGCCGAATTTGTATTGACATTATATCTGGTGAGTAGCTCAATGTTAACAATATGACACTGCTTTTTTTCAGGATGAAAAGAACAATGCGCATGCAATTCCTGCTGATGGAGCAACATCATGCAGATGCAAGCCAGGCAAACATGTTCTCTTTGTTGATGACGAAATAGGTATTAGATGCAAAAACTGCGATTATATTGAAATGGAAATTAGAGACATATTCCCCTCTATGGTAAGCAACAATTGACTTAGCATGTTTTCCAGCTACCTTGCTTCAATCTTTCCGGATAACATCAATACATTTCTTCTGATTATATCATATGCATTTCCCTTTTTCCTCATTCAATAGATGAAGGACTCGACGGCCAGGGACCCAGCAGCGGACCCTGAGTGGGACTTGCTCTTTGGTGATATCCTAAAATCAATTGGATATGATGGAGCGAGTAATGTCGGTGGTCATAAAACCGGCGTTGTCTGGGATCTCATTCCTGGGGTACGTGAAGACATGTTCCCACACCAGCTGGAAGCATTTGAGTTCATGTGGAAAAGACTTGCAGGAGGAATAGACATTGAACAGCTGAGACACAGCATGAACACTGATAGTACAAGCGGTTGTGTGATTTCTCATGCCCCAGGGACCGGCAAGACTCGGCTAGCAATTACATTTGTGCAATCTTACCTGGAGATTTTTCCGCACTGCAGGCCAGTGATCATTGCTCCCAGGGGGATGCTGGCTACATGGGAGCAAGAGTTCAGAAAATGGAAGGTGAAGCTCCCTTTCCATGTGCTGAGTTCTAGTGAGATCCAGTGGAATGAGGACAAGACCATTAAAAAACTGATTGCACAAGATGAAAATCTGGGACATAAGTTGTCCATGAAGAAACTGAGCCAGAAATCTACGCTGATGGTGAAGCTGGCTTCCTGGTATGAAGGAAGCAGCATCATTGGTCTAAGTTATTCGCTCTACAGGAATCTCGCCAAGGGTGAAGGTACCGACGGAGAAACGGTGAGAAACCTGCTTCTTGAGAAGCCTGGCCTGTTGGTCCTCGATGAGGGGCACACACCAAGGAACAAGAAAAGCCTAATTTGGAAAGTCCTTGCAGAAGTCAGCACCGAAAAACGGATAATTCTATCGGGAACTCCATTCCAAAACAACTTCCTAGAGCTCTATAATATCTTGTGCCTGGTTAAACCGAAATTTGCAAGGGATTTTGCTTGTACCAGACTCAGCAAGAAAGGCTCTGGTTCTAATAAAAGAACCAACCAATCAAGAGCAGCACCTCATGTGGAGGAGGATGAAGGCAAGGAATTCTGGACTTCATTGAGGATCAGTAACATCACAGATGAACATATCTGTGAAATACGGGAAAAACTGGACCCTTTTGTGCACATCCATAATGGTGATATTCTTCAGAAATCTCTTCCAGGATTGATGGAATCTGTTGTGATTCTGAACCCTCTTCCTAATCAGAAGGAAATCATTGCAATGATGGAGAAAAGTGCAGGTAAGGGTTTTCTTGATGCAGAATACAAGATATCTCTTGCATCTATACACCCATTCCTCGTCACGGGCACAAAACTGTCAGACGAAGAAGCATCTGTTGTGGAGAAGATGCAGAGTGTACGTTTGAACCCATGCGAAGGAGTCAAGACATGGTTCGTCGTGGAGGTCGTCGGTCTTTGTGAAGCATTGAACGAAAGAGTGCTTGTGTTCAGTCAGTACCTTGAACCACTAGCCCTGATCATGGATCAGCTGACCAGAACATTTAAATGGACTGAAGGCAAGGAGATCCTGCTAATGAGTGGAAATGTCCGCGTGAAACAGCGAGAAGCCTTAATGGAAGCCTTCAACGACATGAACAGCGAGGCCAAGGTGATGCTTGCATCAACCAAGGCCTGCTGTGAAGGCATAACTCTTGTGGGTGCATCTCGCGTCGTTCTCCTCGATGTCGTGTGGAATCCTTCTGTTGGAAGGCAGGCGATTGGCCGAGCCTATAGAATCGGTCAGGAGAAGATTGTGTACACATACAATCTGATCGCAGAAGGAACAAAGGAGAAGGACAAGTATGACAGGCAAGCTACAAAGGATCACATGTCCAAATTACTGTTTTCAAATGAACCGCAGCATGCAGGGAGCAACCAGTCAGAAGAGATGATATCCAATGATAAGGTTTTAGAAACAATGACGGCACGCGAAGATCTCAAAGACATGTTTGTCCAGATTCCCCCACAGCATTGACTACACAACTTAAAACTCAATCTTGTAAGTGGAATCTTCTGAAATTAGTTTGTTGCAATCGTGATTTCTGTAATGATGCTCATTTTTGTTATGTTGTCTGTCAACAGGGAGGTATGATCTACTTTCATCCACATCTTAACCTCCGGAGTTTCCAAATAATAATTGAACATCTTGCCGCCTGTGGTGTAGCTTATCCTAGAACTTGGTCTTGTGTTGTTTAGGGTGTTAATGGGTTTTCGTCTCGCAGTTTTTTGCTCGAATCGGCGACAAACAGCGGGCTTCCCATTGAGTGGGTCGAACTTGTTTCTTTCCTGTCCGCTCATTTCTTGCTTTCTGTCAGACTTTCTATTTCTGTTATGCAAGGCTATATAAGTTTTCTAGCTCAGCTTTCCAACAATTCTACCTCATATTTTGGCTTGGACAGGTTGCTCTTGGGTTAACTTGGTTCCCCTAAATGCTAATTTCTAGACAAACTGGGAATTAGAACAAGGCAGTTCAGTGCACCAGCCATACTGCTAATTGTCATGTGATGTGCACAAGTGTCATATTGATTATCGAATTGGTATGCTAGAGCATGCCTCAGTTTTAAACAGCTAAAATGTAGTTGGAATCTTGAAGCTAGCATTCCCATGGCAGGGGTATAGCTTGTTTACTTCTAGAGGTCCTGACTTAGCAATCTAATGACATGAGCGAAATTCTATTTTCACATCAGATCACGATACAAAGACAACTAATTTTGTAATTGGGTTAAGCGGATTCTAATGGTCTCTGGCTAAGAACCTTCAGACTAAAGCCTGATTATTTGGTTAAACTTGGTTATGTACTGCTTAGCTTGCTTGCTAAGTATTTCCTTGAACCATACTCTTGATGCACCACCTGAACTTTGTTTACCAGATGCTAATTTTATTCCCTAAAACCTGAACCTATGCTACTAGAGAACATGGACTAACTTGTGCTACTGAAGTGTAGCTACTTCTCTGAATAACAATGGCGATGTGTATGTAACAATTGCTGGGCTTTAAAGTTAGCATGGTTCAGTATAACTAAGGTACTTACATGAGGGGTGGATCATTAGTTTAGATCTGCAAGCTAGACATATATACAGAGCAATGACCGCATCATTTTTTCGAGTATGCTATCAAAGATGGGTTTTCACTGCATTTTTTCCAGAGATGTGCAGGTGAACTTGTTCAGTCATCAATCAACATATATGTCCTAAGGTTGTGATCTTGTGTTACATAATGTAATAAAGGAATAAGTTGGTACATTTCTAGTTTCCTACCGAACCTGGACCTAAACACATAAGTGAAGGGTCGGCATCTATTAGCACTTCACATAGGAAACTCTTTACTCTGTTTGATTTTCTCGTATAAATATATAAGCATCATCTCCTGTAGGACCAACCATTCAAACCCCTCAATGATGTATTATATCTTGCCCGGATTTTAAATTTTATCTTGCTCACCAGATCAGTATGCATGTATACTTTCTTGTGGCAACCAGCCAAAGATGTTATAGATTATTTGTGTTTGTCAACAGCGGGACACGTAAAATTACGATCTGGGTATGTATATATTTAAACCTATGGATTCAGACACATGGGTAGAAACCACAGTTCATCAAGACCAGAAACACATAGCTCCTACAAAACTATTGACTTCCATAAACAGGGTTTCAAATAAGAAGACTTGTTAAGCATATGCAATCATGAATGCAATTACCCCACATATAGCATAATCTGGATTTTATTCATTCTTGTGGTTTGCAGTTTACAACTATCGACATTGAAAAGAAATCAATACATGCCAAATACTACTGCAGTGTTTTATACCTGCACAAAGCGCCAGGAGGTGACCTATATGAAAACATTGCACACACCAATGTGGAGACAGGTGGCCATGGCTGAGAAGAACCATCCAGCTTAAGCGTACTTGGCAAGCTCGTCGGCGAATACAGCGGCATGTGGCTCCTCCACGCAGCGGAGCATGAGCCGGATCCCGCGCTTGGGTACCGGAGGTTTGAGGTAGATCACCGATGCGACGATGTTGACGTCATCGTTGAGTGTGAACACGTATCCCGGCTCGCCAAAGCCATAGTCCACCTCGTTGAAGCCGACACGACTCCAGTCCGACACCGTCACGGTGCCGTAGTCCAGGGGCACATTGTAGTGGTTGTCCTTGGCGCCACCGTGCAGCCAGTCCGTGAATCGCACGGTGAGCGCCTCCTTGGCCTCCCGCATCACGCTTACCACCTCCGGCAGCGCCGCCTCCCGGATGGTCTTGCTGCTCCGGGTGATGCCCACCGGGTAGACGCAGTTGCCATAGTATCCGTCCACTGACGGCAGCACGCCCTGGAGGAGGTGCCTTGTGCTGGCGGCGAAGCCGAGCCGGACTTCAGCGTCGTCGGGGAGCTCAACCGCCAGCGCACGGCACTTGAACACCACGGCCGTCACTGCGTCAAAAGTGGAGCAGGTCTCGCCCCCGGTCGCGGCCTTGAACTCGTCCTTGATACGGGCAATGTTCTCCGGCGAGATCTCAACCACCTGGGTCACGAAGTTGAACGCCGTGAACGACGGTGGCGGTCCACGTGGCAGCTTGGGCGGGTCCGGGATCGTTTCGCGGTCCCACACCGGAGCCACCGACGGAGCCGGGAGCCCCCTGGCCAGCTCGCCCGCCGCCTGCAGGAACTGCGCCGCGCCCTGCCCGTCGAATATCAGGTGGCTGAAGCAGATCCCGACGGCGAATCCACCGCAGGTGAATTTCGTGACCTACAATGCAGCAGCGCTCAAATTTAGATCCTCGCGGGATCAACCCGTCCCTTTTGTCGGATTGGATAGGGAGAAAGACGACCAACGAGATGAGGTATTGAGGTATAATCGCGTGCGAACCTGGGCCATGAGGATGAGGTCGTCGAGCCTCTCCTCAGGGGGAGGGCGGGGGATTAGCTCCGCCTTGGGGATGAGCAGCGGGCGCTCGAGGCCGTTGACGTCGGCGAGCGAGCAGCTCGCGGCGGCCTCCACGAACCAGACGCCCTCGCCGGTGCAGTCCACCACGAGGTCGCCCGGGGACGGCTCCGCGATGCGGCCGGCGACAGGGTAGTAGGGCACCAGCGCCCTCGCGAACCCTTCGCGCATCGCGGCCACCTGGTCCACGCCGCCCCCACCGGAGGACGCTGGGAAAACCTGGATGAAGTCGACGGAGACGCGGACGGCGGCGGTCTTGTCGATGGAGGAGAGCGGGAGCGAGCCACCCGGGGTGGGCCCCGCCGGAGGGACGAGCGCCGGCGGCGACTTGGTGACGGTCGGCGCGGTGGCGGCCATGGTCTAGTGGGTTTGGTGGGGGGAATGGGGTTGGTTGCTTTGCCGCTTCCCCTTGTTGCTGTGCCTGTCCGGTGGTGGCTGCCACGACACGAGCTCAATTCTGGTTTGAAAAGTTGTTGACTTTTTTAAGATCTGATCCCCTTTTTCTTTAAGCCGGCAGATCTGATCTGTATACCAGTGGACTTCACACGATTCTTGAATAGCGATATTGGCACGTACACAGATTAACCAGTCTAGCTCCTTACCGCAGCAGTCTTTCTCCCCAACTAGGGTTCCACCTCCCGCGCCCGCGCCGCCAGCGCCCCTTGCCGCCGCCCGCCGCCCACCTCCCCTCCCCTCCCCCCTACCTCCCGGGTCGCCCCCGCTCGGGCGACTCCGGAGGCCCACCAAAAACCGAGAGACAGCCCCAACTTTGCGAGCTCCCTGGCCGCTGCCGCCGGCGGTGGCGGCGCCCGGGACGCCAAAGGCGGAGGGCAGTGGAGGCGCGTCATGGCGGATCTTCTGTGAGCGGGGCAGGAGCTGCAACGACGGGGCCGTGGTTGGAGGCGGAGCCCGGTGGAGTTCGAGCGGCGCGGGGACCAGCAGGGCGAGGTGGTGGTACCGACGGCTCTACGTGGAAGCTGCAGCGGCCGGTCCTGGAGCGCGGCGTGCGCTGGTGGCGGCGCGCCCGTCCGTCTCGGGCTCGATCTGGGCCCGAAGGGCCGCGGCAGGGCCAACTCGAAGGTGGACCTGGCGTCGGTGGCGACCAGCTGCGTGCAGGCACTAGGCGCCGGTCGTGGCGCGTCGGCCCACTCTGGGCTCGATCTGGCCGGCCTGCTGCTGCAGATGCGTGCGCCGTGTGGCGGGGAAGGAGGCCGAGAGGGTTTGTCGCTGTTGAGCTCAGCTGTGCGGGATGAAGATGCTTGAATGGTGGTGTTCGGATGGTGGTGGTGTTGGGGGGAGACGAATGGCGCCGCCATGGCTGGGCAGCGTTGCATCCTCCTGTTAGGTGGTTCGGCAAGCAAGATGTTGCTGCGGGCGTTGCCCGTCGTGCGGTTGATGTGGTGGATCCTGGAGGGAGCGGAATGGCGCCGCTGCGGTTGTTGCATCCTCGGTCGGGAGATGAATGGCCCGCAGGCGTTGCATCCTCGAGGAGACGAATGGCGCCTAGTATTTGGTTGCATCCTTCCGATGGGAGAAGAATGGCGCCGCAGCGGAGGTTGCATCCTCCGTTCAGTGGGGACCGTGGATGGTTGGGCGGAAGCACGTTGAGCTTGCCGGGGAGGCGCGTTTGGCCGTGGAGGCAGGGGTAGTGGTTCTGAAGGTGATACTGATCGGGCTCCTGGGTTTGGGTTTTGCAGGTGAGACTGCCGGCGAAAGCCGTTCTCCGGCTATGGCCGGAGTCGTTGATGGCGGCGCCTATGGGCGTCCCTCCCTTGTTGGAGGCATCGATGTAGTTGCTCTCACTTTGCCTTTCCCGACGTGCTCCGGGGGAAACCCTTGATCTAGTCCTCTAGATCGGACGATGGCGGCGCCTTCGGCGTCGTGTTCCCTCTTGGGGGCATCGTTTTGGAGTTGGAGCCGGCCAGTGGGACTCGTGGCTAGATAGGTTGTGTGTGTTGTATGGTTTTTGGGTCCGGTTTCCCTCATAAACTGGACCAACCTTCTATCTATACATTGAATTTAGCAGTTCTCCTGCTAACATTCAAAAAAAAAAATATTGGCACGTACTGCTCCAGAGGGAGATGGGTAAATACAGTAGTAGTAGCAGATTAACTTTGTCAGCCGGGTGCATATGCACCCGGTATTAAAAAAACATATTTGACTCCCTTTTGGTGGGCGTTTCCCCTTTCCCCTCCCTGTGAACAGTGCTCAGAGGCGAAGCGAGGGCGACCTAGGGTTTCCACCGCTTCCGCCGGCGAGCCGCGGGTTCCCTCCCCCTCCGCTGGCCGCTTCGGCAGCGGGAGGGTGGGGGAACCCCGGATCTCGGCCTGTGTATAGGGTAGGGGTAGGTTTCGTCCCGGTCGGCGGCGTTGTGGAGGCGGTGATGTCGTCGACGCGGTGTGTGGTGTCCGTGAGCTTCCCCTTCTGCGACGGCGTCCTCTGGGGCCCCGTCGTGGCTCGTGTGTCTTTTGGTGGCCGGGAATCTGAGGATCTCTCGGTCTGTGCAGTGGCCGTGCGTGGGTGTCGTGCCGGAGGCGATGTCCACGTTTTGGTCTTCTGGTCTTCTGGCTCCTTCTTCGTGATGACGAGGTTGGCTCCGTCCTCAGCGTGGAGTCTGGAAGCCCTGCTTTGCAGGTGGAGCGGTGCCAGGTCGGCGGGGAGGTGTTCTGCGCCTCCTTTTTTCGGCGGTCAGGATGGTGGTGCTGCGGAGGTGGTGGAGTGGTCAGCGGTGGAGGGATCTGGTCGCTCTGGGCCAGATCGGATGCGGTTCGAGCTCGGCGTGCGTCGCCGGCCGATGTTCGTTCAGTTCGCCTCAGATCCAGTTCTCCGGAATTGGTGGATACTGCGGCTCGTCAAAGCCTTTTGGCTAGGAGTTCTTCCGTCTCCAGGGTTTGGCGTCGACGGCGGCTTCTTCGCGGGCGTGCGCGCTGGTGGAGGTCCGGGTCGACCGCGTGAGGTTGAAGATGAAGATGGCCCTCTGGGGTTTCACCTCCTGTATCCGTTCCATGTGCTCTTGTATTCCTACGCGTTTGTATGCTGTATCCTTACTACTGTTTGTTGAATACAAGTTGTTACTTTCAAAAAAAAACATATTTAAAATATTAAAATTCTAAAATAAAATTTTGCGGATACATTTTCGTACTCTATGTGTTTACAAAGTTGTTTCATGAAAAATCGATATTTTTGTGTCACGTGTAAAAAAAAGTCTTATTTTAGAATTTTGTCTTTTTTACGCAAGTCACAAAAAATATTGGTTTTTGGTGAAACGCCTTTATGAAGATATAGAATGTTAAGATATATACGTGAACATTTTTTTTCAAAATTTTGGACATTTAAAAAATGTGTTTAAAATCCATTTTAAATAAATGGTGCGTATGCACCGGGAGCCAAAACACCACTCACATGAATAGTTCCTGGAATAGCGAAAAGTATATCCTCTAAATGGAAGCGGGGTTTACATGATGCTCGTAAAATGAACTCCTTGTGGTCAGCTAACCAGCAGTCAACATTTGAGCAGCTAAACCAAACCATGACTACACCACCCTTAGTACAGCTACCAATTTTCACACTCCCCTTCATTCTGGAACATATGCATATGGCACTTGATTAGAGCTATCTTAAAGTAACAAGGCAGACCATTAGCATACTTAAGCAAAAGTATTGGCTCAAAAATAACTGGAATGTCAATATATGAGAATGAAGCAATGGACACTATCTCCTTGGCAAAATACTCACAATAAGGACAGATCAAATAAGTTTGAAATACATCTCCAACCAGAGATTACTAGATGACATTCAACACAAACTAATGCTCAGGTTGCTAGAGTTTGATTATTCAATCGAATACAAACATGGCAAAGAACATATTGCTCCTGAGCACAGGCGTAGCCAGTAGGGGGTCGAGGGTGGGCGACCGACCCGGCTCGCATTCTGCCAAAAAAAACTGGTATCGATAGTTTCTGGCTTTCTGCCCGACCCCGACCCTGTCTCGCGAAACACAAAATAGTCCCCAACCCCGAGCTCCCCAGTCTCCCGCCGCCGCCACCCCCGTCCGTCTGGCCGGCCCGCGCCCCGCTGGCCGCCGCCCCACCCCGCCCGGCCAGGCCCGCCGCCAAGCCTCTCCCGCCGTCCCGCGACGCCCCTGCTCGGCTGCTCATCTCCCGGGGGCCGCCCCCGCTCATCTCCCATCACCCCGTGCCCCCGCCCTAGAAACTTGACGGCGACGCCCCGAGCTCCCCAGTCAGGCGACGCCCCGAGCTCCCCAGTCAGGCGACGCCCCGCCCCGCCCAGCTGACTGCTGTGATGGACGCCTACGAAGAGGCTGCTTGTGAAAGGACATATCCTTCCCCACAGTGTTTTGATGTTTGTTGACAACACACTTAGATGTCTAATGTGTGTGCTAAAAGTGTGCAGGATTGTATCAATTAATATTGCACAGGTTTTGTCTCAAGAAAAGGAAGAGAAGCAGTCTTCATTGCGTCAGCCGGTACTACCGGGTTCACCCCGGTACTACCGGGTGTTCTGCCATGCGGAATTACCGGGCCCAGTACCGGATCTCCAAATGCTCTCTGGACTCGCTCGTTTTAATCCGGTAGTTGCCCCGGTAGTAGCGCGGTACTACCGGGTGGGGAGCACTACCGGACCAGGCGGTCCGGTACTACCGATGCGCGCATGGAGGAGGCGTTGACCAGTCTGGCGCCAGGCCGTCCGTTCCCTGTCAGCCGGTACTACCGGGCGAGGCCCGGTACTACCGCTGCGGGCTGTTTACAGCTCCAACGGCCAGATTTCTAGGAGGGGTATTTATACCCCTCCACCTACCTCCGGCTCACTAAGCTTGATTCCTCACTCTCTCTCCACCATTGTTGCAAGCTTCAATCTACTAGAGCTCCCACTCCAACCACTCAAACACGTTGATACTTTGAGGAGTGAAGGAGGAGCCCTAGATCCGCATCTCCACCGAGCCGATTTGTCTACATCGACCTAGTCACTTGTAGATCTTGTGTAACTTGATACATTGGATACCTAGAAGATACTTGTGATTCTTGTGGCTTTGGTAGCACAAGGATTAGCCGGGAGCCTCCAATTAAGTTGTGGAGACGCGACCCGGCCTTGTGATTCTTGTGGCTTTGGGAGCCGCGGGAATTTGGTGAGAGCCTCCAATTCGGTTGTGGAGTGTGCCTCATCCTTGTAAAGGTTTGTTGCCGACCTCGAGGGCATCATATAGTGGCTCGTGGATCTCCTCATCGGAGGATAACACGAGGGAGATACGGTGTGCCATATCAAGGCTATTCGGTGTTCACTTTGTGACTCCGCACCGCTCCAACGGAGACGTAGCTTCGGTAGAACATCTCCGCGTCACCGTGTGGTTATCTCTTAACCTTCCTTTACTTGTATTGCTAGCCTATCTTGTGTAGAATATCTTGCTAGCTTGTTTATTGCTCATCATATAGGATTGTTCATCTAGTTGCATATCTAGAGAACTTATATTTGAGCAATTCCCGAATTTGTATTAAAAGAAAAAGAAAATTTGTAGTTGCCTATTCACCCCCCCCCTCTAGTCAACCTACTCGATCCTTTCATTTGGTATCAGAGCAAGGTCTCTTTATTAAGGGCTTAATCGCCTAAAGAGGAGGATGGCTAGTGCGGAGGATGTACAACGTGCTAAAGATGAGGAGTTAAGACTTGCTAAGGAACAAGAAAAATTTGATAGAGAACAACTTGACAAAGAACTAATCGAAGCGGGAATAATCCCTCGCGAGGGTGATGCCCCAATCACCATGAAGTTCATGATTGAACTTTTTGGGTTCATGAAAGGCAAAATGGTGGATGAGGTGTATACCCGGGTATCTAATCAAAATGGCTCCTCATCAACCGCTAGCCCTATTAAGGGAGCTAGTGACAAGGATAAAAATGATAAACCTATTGAGAAGCCTTCTCTTAACTTTGCTCCACCTAGCTCTTATCTCACTCAAGTTGCACTCACTCAACCTCATATAACCAACCTTGGTAGACCCCCTCCTAAGCTTGATAATACTCGTTATTTCACTTGGAAGAAATCTATGGAGTCTTATTTTCGCAGCTCATCGGTGCATCTTTGGAGGGTGGTTCTACATGGTTTCAACCCAGTTGATCCCAACAACTTGACCAAGCAAGAAGAGATTGATGAGCAACTTGATGCAAATGCCAAGTACATTCTTGAGAGTGCTATGACCGCAAATGATGAAGATCATGTGCGGAATCTCAAAACTTGCAATGAGGCTTGGCTCTATCTTGAAACCGTGTATGAAGGAAATGAGGGCATTCAACGCTCCAATGTGTCCGTCCTTCAACATCAAGTTGACAACTTCATCATGCTAGACGAAGAGACTCCGACCGAACTTTACCGAAGACTCTACAAGCTTGTGGTGACATGTAGGGAAAATGGAAAGAAGGATATGGATGATGAATGGGTCAAGGCCAAGTTCCTTCAAGCAATTATGCCATATAGTGAAACTATGGTGATGAACCTCCATGCAAGAGCGGATTACACAACAATGACTCCCAATGACATCTTGGCTCAATTTGTCACCTATGATACATTGAAGTCCACATCCAAGTCTTTCAACCAAGTCCGTGGCCCAAAGACTCTTGCTTTGAAGGCTCGTGTGGTAGACCATCCAAGATATGAAGAAAGCCCGGTCTATGAAGGTGAAGAAGACTTGGAGGGTGAGCTCAATGAAGTTCTTGCACTTGCCGCCACCCGGTTTTGGGCCAAGAAGAACAAGAGCGTCAACCCTCCACCAATAAAAAGAATGTGCTTCAATTGTGGAAAGGACACTCATCTTATGAAGGATTGCCCCTATGAAAGAAGAGAGGATAATGGTGGTCAACTCATTCTAAAGAAGAACAAGTACCACCCCAAGCCTACCTACATGAAGAGATCACCTCAAAAGGCTCTTGTGGCATCCCATCAAGAGGAATACGAGTCCGGAGGTGAGGAGGATAAAGAACCAAGTGAAGAAGTAGAAATGGCGGCTCTTGCAATGGGCACCCTTCCTCCATCATTGGCCAACCTCTTCTCATCTCCAAACGACGACAAGATCTCCAATCCTATGTGCCTCATGGCCAAGGAAACAAAGGGTTTCTCTTCCGGTGGATCTTCATGGCTCATTGATAGTGGATGCTCATCCCATATGACCGGAAGCAAAGAACTAGTAAAGGACTTATTGAAACAACTACTCTCATTCTCTCATGTCACCGTTGGCAACAATGCAAGACTCAAGGTAGTGGGAGTTGGTAAGGTGGTGATCACTCCGGAGTTATCCATTGAGAAGGTCCTCTTGTCGAATCTCTTTCATACAATTTACTTTCCGTTGGTCAATTATGCAATGCCGGTTACACCGTTATTTTTAATAAATACCACGTGACCATCCTTTTCACTCAAACACTCAATGTCGCCTTTGTTGGATTTCGTGAAAACGGTTTGTATGTGGTTGATTTCTCAAAAGAGACCACTCAAATCGCTACATGTTTAATGGCTAAAGGCGACAAGGGGTGGCTTTGGCATCGCCGACTTGGCCATGTCGGTATGAGAAATTTACAAACTCTTGTAAAGGGTGGACACGTGGTAGGACTAACCGATGTTAATTTTTCCAAAGATCGTCCTTGTAGTGCTTGCATAGCCGGAAAGATGCATGAAAGAATCACCCCAAGAAGACCATTATCTCCACTAAGAGGCCTTTGGAGCTCCTTCATATGGATCTTTTTGGGCCTCCCACATATGATAGTCTTGGTGGCAAGAAATATTGTTTGGTGATTGTGGATGATTATTCAAGATATTGTTGGACTTTCTACATCAAGAAGAAGAGTGAAACTCAAAAGATATTCATTGACTTTGCAACCCTAGTTCAACGCCAATATGACTCCAAGATTTTGGCAATTAGAAGTGACAATGGTACGGAGTTCAAGAATTACACTATGGATGATTTCCTAAGTGGGGAGGGCATTCAACACCAATATTCCGCTGCATATACTCCCCAACAAAATGGTGTTGCCGAAAGGAAGAACCGCACTCTTATTGATATGGCAAGAACTATGATGGCCGAATTTAATTCCCCATACAACTTTTGGGCCGAAGCCATCAACACCGCTTGTCATTACTCAAACCGGCTCTTCTTCCGTCCTCTCAAGGACATGACACCATATGAACTCCTCACCGGTAAAAAGCCAAATGTATCTTACTTTCGAGTCTTTGGATGCAAATGCCATGTTTACATTAAAGGTTGCAAAATTGCTAAATTTGAATCTAGATCTTTTGATGGTATATTTGTTGGATATGCCGCAAAGTCTCATGCTTATAGGGTCTACAACATATCCACCGGGTGTGTTGAAGAATCTATGAACGTGGAGTTTGTCGAGGATAATGGCTCCCAAGCGGAGCATATTGATCATGATGATGTAGGTGATGATGCTCCATCTCAAGCCATAAGAACTATGGGGATTGGAGAACTAATTCCTATTGAAGGACCATTGATGATACTCAAGAAGAAGGAACAAGTTCTACTCAAGTTGAGCCATCCACCTCAATATTGATCAAGAAGATGGTCAAGACCCACCCAACTCTAGTGGTGAACAAGAACATAATGAACCCACAACTCCAAGAACTCCACTTCGGGTTGACCATGAGCAAGATAAAGGCAATGATGAAGATATTTGTGTTGGTGAAACAATTGGTCAAGCCTGGAACGCCGGGTCATCCGGCGTGCATCAAAATTGGATTACCAACAACACTTCAAAGAAAATATCCTTGGGAGTATCCGTAGAGGTGTGTCCACACGCAATCAATTATCTAACTTTTGTGGTCATGTCTCTTGTTTGTCTAGCTTAGAACCTCTCAAGGTATATGATGCTCTTGAAGACATGGATTGGGTTGCGGCTATGCATGAAGAGTTGAACAACTTCGAGCGCAACAAAGTATGGTCATTAGTGGAAAGACCCAATGACTCCTCCCATAATGTCATTGGAACCAAGTGGATATTTAAGAACAAGCAAGACTCACATGGTCAAGTCATTCGCAACAAAGCAAGATTGGTTGCACAAGGCTACACCCAAATCGAAGGAGTCGACTACGGTGAAACCTATGCCCCCGTTGCTAGACTTGAATCCATTCGCTTACTAATTGCTTATGCATCTACTCATAATATTGTCTTATATCAAATGGATGTTAAAAGTGCTTTCTTAAATGGTCCACTAAATGAATTGGTGTATGTTAAACAACCACCGGGTTTCGAAGACCCTAAATTTCCTAACCACGTCTACTTACTACATAAGGCTCTTTATGGGCTCAAGCAAGCTCCACGTGCTTGGTATGATCATCTCAAGGAGTTCTTAGTAGACCGTGGCTTTGAAATTGGGGTAATAGATCCCACTCTTTTTACAAAAAGGGTAAATGGAGATTTTTTCGTATGCCAAATATATGTTGATGATATTATCTTTGGTTCCACTAACCGTGAATTTAGTGATCAATTTGGCAAGCTAATGACCAAGGAATTTGAGATGTCCATGATGGGAAAATTGAATTATTTTCTTGGCTTTGAAATCCACCAATTTCGAGAAGGAACATTCTTATGTCAAGCCAAGTATATTAAGGACATGCTCAAGAAATTTGATATGAACAATGCCAAGCCATATAAGTTTCCCATGGACTCCAAGGCGGATCTTCACTTAGATCCGGATGGTAAGGAAGTTGATCAAAAGCTTTATCGTTCTATGATTGGATCTTTGCTTTACCTTTGTGCATCTAGACCGGATATTATGTTTAGTGTGGGTATGTGTGCAAGATTCCAATCAAGTCCTAGGGAAAGTCATGAAACCGCGGTCAAAAGGATTCTAAGATATTTGTTGGATACTCCCAACTATGGTCTTTGGTATCCCCATGGTACAAGCTTTGATCTTGTTGGTTATTCGGATGCGGATTGGGCGGGTTGCAAAATGGATAGAAAATCAACTTCGGGTACATGCCAATTCCTTGGTAGGTCCCTTGTGAGTTGGTCTTCCAAGAAGCAAAATTGTGTGGCCTCGTCATCCACCGAAGCCGAATACATCGCCGCCGGTAGTTGTTGTGCACAATTATTATGGATGAGGCAAACTTTAAAGGATTATGGTGTCATTTGTGACAAAGTGCCTCTTTTATGTGACAATGAAAGTGCTATTAAAATTGCACACAACCCGGTTCTTCATGGCAAGACCAAGCACATTGAGATTCGGTATCATTTTATTCGAGACCATGTTGAGAAGGGTGATATTGCAATCAAGTATGTCAACACCAAGCATCAACTCGCCGATATGTTCACGAAGCCTCTTGGTGAAGCAAGATTCAAGGAGTTGAGAGGAGAACTAAATGTGGTGGACATATCCAATTGGATTTAGTGGATTTCTTGCATACCTACCCATATTAGACGATACTTATTTGGTTTAGATGTAGGCATGGACATAGGGGGAGTGCGGTCCTAATCCATTGGACCATCCCTCCCCCCATTATGCCGATAGTAAGAATTCATTTGCATCTCTATATTCGTTCTATGAATTGTGAGCTTAAATGACGAGTAGTGGCCGTGGACCAAGATATATCTTCGCGGTATCACACCACATACTCATACATGGTGGCCTCGGCCACCGCCCTCTTCCTTGTGAAGAGTTGGTTTCATTTGGATTTTATTTGGATTTTATTGGTTTTCTAGTGCTCCTATGGAAAACATGCTCAATTTGGTTTTTTGTGTGTGTTTGATTCTTGCAAATTGAGTATGAAGTACCATCTCCAGTGTGTTGATCTAATCCTATGCCTTTCATCTATCTCAAAACAACTTCCATCTTGCACAAGTTCAAATTCCTTACACAAAAAGAGAAAACTGGGGTTTCTTAGGAGGCCCCGGTAGTACCGCCTGGTGGGATCCGGTAGTACCGGGCTCTGAATCTAAGCAGTTCTGCTGCTCGCAAAGATTCAGGCCCCGGTAGTACCGGATGGTCCGCCCCGGTACTACCGGGAATCACGGGTATCAAAATATCACCGTGCGGGCAGGGTGGGGGTTATTCCCCATTTTCCCCACCCGCACGAACCACCCCGTCGCCTCCTCTGTCCCTGCTCCGGCCGCCGCCCTAGGCCGCCGGTCTCCGCCATCTCCGGCCAGATCTGCTCCGTGGGAGCGATCCCCTCGTCGATCTCCTCCATGGCCTCCGGTATTTCCCCGTTCTTTGCATTCTTTGTTTCTAGATCTTGAAACCTAGATGTATGGAGAGGAAATTGGTAGCTCCGTTGGCAACGGTTAAAGTTGGATGGATGATCACCTAGGCCTTGTTAGCTAGCATCTATGTGTAATGTATGGTTGAATCTCTCGATTTTGTGCCATTCAGTCTTGAATCGGCTCAGCCGGTACTACCGGGCTAAGCCCGGTACTACCGGGTTTTCCAAATTTGCTCGATTCAACCATTCTTTACATCTATTGGCTAGTTTTTGATTCCTTATCCGTGAACTTGTGCACTCATCTATTCCCTGCCCTACCTATATGCTGTTTCACAGGTAGCCGCCGTGGTACCAAGAAGCCACGTCTCGTGGAGGATGAGATTGAGGAAGAAGAAGAAGAGGAAGTTTGCCTGCTCGCACCACAGCCAGAACTCAAGCAAGAGGAAGAACTTCAGCTGCTGCTCGTACCACCACTGCTCCTCCTTCGAGAGCCCGCAAAGCACTTCACTTATGGAAGAATGATGACTATCAGAAGCTCAGAGAAGAGAATCCCTATGCTGAGGAGAGGTCACCACTTGTGCGGAATCCGCACTTTTACACAAATGATCAAGAAGCCATCTACAAGGAAATCTATCTCCACAAGGATTACTCCGTGGTTGTCCAACACACTCTTGATATTCCTTACATGAAAACTCGAAGCACAAGGGCTATTTTGATGAGACACTTGCAATGTGTGAAGAGTTTGGGCTGATTGACATCATGAAGGAGAACCATCCCTACATTGAGTACTACATCATTCAGTTCTTTGCCACCGTCTACCTTGACCATGATGAAGCCCGGACCCTATGGTGGATGACCAAGGACACCTTGCTTTCTGCCACCTTGGCGGAGTTTGGAGAGCTTCTAGGCTATGAAGACAAGGGTGAGAGTGTTGCTAGTGGATGGAGATGCCATGACAATGATCGATCCAGCTCCAAGGATGTTCTTGGACCAATCACTATGGAAAGAGGCACCACCGGTAAAACTGCTCATCTTGTGCGTCCTTTTGAGATTCTCCACCGTGTCTATAGAGAAACTATTGCTCCCGTGTGGGAAACTGGGATGAGGTTCATGGCTTCATGTTTGACCTTCTCAAGCTCTCATATGAAAATCAAGGCAAAGGCAAGAAGCTTGATGTGATGGATTGGATGTGGAATGACTTGTGGTCCACAATCATTGATAGAAGGGCCCCCATCTATGGCCCATACATTATGAAGCTCATTCGCCGCAAGTGGGCTCTCAAGAAGAATGGAGAAGATATCATGAAGGATGGCAGCCCGTTGTGGCTCATCTGGTGAAGGAACTGCGTATCAAGTCTCATGCTCCTCCCAAAACCAAGCCCATTGATCCTGAGGCTGCTGCTGAAGCTGAGAGAGCTAGTGGGAGTGCACCTCCTCTTGAGGAACCTTCATGGTTCAAGAAGCTGCAGATTAAGGCCAAGAGGGCCTTTTGCCTCAAACTGGATTTGGAAGACCGTCTGTATGAAGCTCATGTGTATCACAAGAAGGCAGCTCAGCGACACAAAGCAATGATGAGGCATATGCAGATTCCGTCTCCGATGGTTCTGAAGAAGTAATCACTCCAAAGGAGGAATGGGTGTCCAAGCATGGTTACTGGAGTGATGAAGATGCTCCTCCACATGGTGATCGCTTCAGGCCTCCTCTTCGACCCACCACGGCGCGGGTGGAGCTTGATGCTCCTAGGGACGTGTTAGCATCGCGCTTCTCCCTTTTTGGCATTTCGATGACAAAGGGGGAGAATGTGTTCTATTTAGGATGAGCCGTGGGATTTGCATGGGTGGAAACACAAGCTTGCACTTCGTTTGATCTTTATGCTTGTGTTTCATCTTTATTTGGATATTTGCTTTGAACTTCTCTATGCATGATGTAAGACATGCCTTGAACTTATGGTATTGTAATAAGACCTATCTAGTATGTTACTTGCTTATTGTTGCTTATATTGTGCAAGTTGTTTTAATTGTTATCCATATGAACTTGCTTGGTTTGTAAAATATAGGGGGAGCTCCGCCCATTTTATATGGTGTGTTTTTGCATTCAAAAGCAAATTCCTAATAAACACACAATTTGGAGAGCCCCGTCTATCTTTTGCAAATCATTTGTTTCTCCTAAGTGTGTTGTCATCAAACACCAAAAAGGGGGAGATTGAAAGGACATATCCTTCCCCACAGTGTTTTGATGTTTGTTGACAACACACTTAGATGTCTAATGTGTGTGCTAAAAGTGTGCAGGATTGTATCAATTAATATTGCACAGGTTTTGTCTCAAGAAAAGGAAGAGAAGCAGTCTTCATTGCGTCAGCCGGTACTACCGGGTTCACCCCGGTACTACCGGGTGTTCTGCCATGCGGAACTACCGGGCCCAGTACCGGGCCCAGTACCGGATCTCCAAATGCTCTCTGGACTCGCTCGATTTAATCCGGTAGTAGCCCCGGTAGTAGCGCGGTACTACCGGGTGGGGAGCACTACCGGACCAGGCGGTCCGGTACTACCGATGCGCGCTGGAGAGGCGTTGACCAGTCTGGCGCCAGGCCGTCGTTCCCTGTCAGCCGGTACTACCGGGCGAGGCCCGGTACTACCGCTGCGGGCTGTTTACAGCTCCAACGGCCAGATTTCTGGGAGGGGTATTTATACCCCTCCACCTACCTCCGGTGACTAAGCTTGATTCCTCACTCTCTCTCCACCATTGTTGCAAGCTTCAATCTACTAGAGCTCCCACTCCAACCACTCAAACACGTTGATACTTTGAGGAGTGAAGGAGGAGCCCTAGATCCGCATCTCCACCGAGCCGATTTGTCTACATCGACCTAGTCACTTGTAGATCTTGTGTAACTTGATACATTGGATACCTAGAAGATACTTGTGATTCTTGTGGCTTTGGTAGCCACAAGGATTAGCCGGGAGCCTCCAATTAAGTTGTGGAGACGCGACCCGGCCTTGTGATTCTTGTGGCTTTGGGAGCCGCGGGAATTTGGTGAGAGCCTCCAATTCGGTTGTGGAGTGTGCCTCATCCTTGTAAAGGTTTGTTGCCGACCTCGAGGGCATCATATAGTGGCTCGTGGATCTCCTCATCGGAGGATAACACGAGGGAGATACGGTGTGCCATATCAAGGCTATTCGGAGTTCACTTTGTGACTCCGCACCGCTCCAACGGAGACGTAGCTTCCATTGGGAAGTGAACTTCGGTAGAACATCTCCGCGTCACCGTGTGGTTATCTCTTAACCTTCCTTTACTTGTATTGCTAGCCTATCTTGTGTAGAATATCTTGCTAGCTTGTTTATTGCTCATCATATAGGATTGTTCATCTAGTTGCATATCTAGAGAACTTATATTTGAGCAATTCCCGAATTTGTATTAAAAGAAAAAGAAAATTTGTAGTTGCCTATTCACCCCCCCCCCCCCCTCTAGTCAACCTACTCGATCCTTTCAGCTTGGATCGAGGAGGAAGAAGCCGCAGCAGCAACGTTGGCAGGTCAGGAAGAAGCACACGATGAGCAGGTTATTTTCCCCTCTGTTTAGATTTCAATTTAAATTTTGACGTCCACTTGTCTACCGAAACTGAACTGCTAGTGATTAGTAGTGTGTAGCAGTGAAGGAGATTGTTTAAAGTTTGATTTTGATTTCAATGTTGTAGGACACTCAACAAGCAAATGTCCCTGAAATCATGCAAATTGAATCGGTTTTGGACATTTTTGGTTGAATGCACTTGCTTTTCTGTCAAAAAAAATTAACCTTATTTCTTCAACCCGGCTCAATTTAATTCCTGGCTCCGCCACTGCTCCTGAGGCCCCTTCTAGATTACATGGGGACACTAGAAAGAGGAGCACCGTTTATCTACCACAATTTCAACATGGATGACATAAATCTCTGACTTATATAAGGAAGATGACAAATGCAGTCAACTCTTCCAAGAACTAGTAGTGAAGCAAGCCAATCATCCCAATTGCCCACTTAAATCTGGGTCTCCTCATATACAAAAACATGGCAGTAATTGGCAAACACAGTGAACCAAGAGACAAGATATTCTCGGCCTTTCATTCTTCTCTCTTGGGTGACTACTCTAGAAATAAAGTTACTCATCACAGGATCAAGACCCTCTTCTATTGGCCCAAATGAAGCAATACATTGCAACAAAAATTGATGAATGCCCAATTTGCCAAATATTCAAAACTGAGAGAATTCACTACCCTGACCTATTGGATCCATTGTCTACTCCAAAATGAAATGGTAAGAAATAAGCTTGGATTTAACTGAGGGACTACCTAAGTCTAGGGGCAAGGATGCCATTATATATAGTTGTTGTTGACAGATTGACAAAGTATGGCCATCTCTTGACACTTCACACCCATTTACTGCAAACCAAGTTGACAATATCTTCATTAGCAACATCTTCGTGACAGGGACATAATATTCACATCCCAATTCTGGCGAGAAAAGCGGAACTTCACTTTAGCACTCCCTACCACCCATAATCTGACGGCAAAACTGAAAGAGCCAACCAGTGTGTAGAGCAATACTTGAGACACATGACATTTCAGGGAACAAATTGCGGGCAGACTGGATTCTAGCAGATGAATACTGGTACAACACATCATATCAGACCTCACTCAAGACTATTCCATATGAAGCACTCTAAATTATCCACCTCCTAGCTTGCATGACATATCTATTCCATGCAATGTTTCTACTAACACTCAAGTAACATTGCAAGAAACCAAATCATGAAAGCTCTCAACATAACATCCTTGAGACCCAGAATAGGATAAAGAAGTATGTCGATCTCAAGAGGACATGGTCTACCTAAAAATGTAACCATACAGAGGAACTGCTTTGGGATTGAGGAACTCTCTCAAGCCGATCTTCAAATAATATGGTCCTTCAGAGTGATGCAAAAGATTGATCTCGGGGCATACAAGCTGCAACTGCCAGAAGATCATACCCTTTCCATAATTTTTTTCATGCAACCAGCTAAAGAAACATTTAGCCTCTTCTGCAGTTCCAAACCCCAGACTCCCTCTACTTACACGTGATCGAAAAATTAAACAACTCCTCTAACAGTGTTGCAATACAGACAAGTGCCTAGGAAGGCACGTGAGTACAATATTCATGTTCCTCAATGGTTTCTCCATTGAGAAAACTTATTTGCAGATGGAGCAACATGGGAGGACGCCAAATTCATCCAAGCAACCTTCCCCACATTCTAGCCTTGAAGTTTTAGAGTCCACCAGGGATTATTGTCACAACCTGATGAATGCACACTAAGTTATATGAATGTTATCAGTTATTGTCGACAAGCCCCAACTCCGTCAGTTAACGGATGGTCAATATCTTCCCATACTGATTCGCCTAGATCGGACGGTCCAATTTGTGGTATCATTTCAAACCTGATTCAAGCACTAGTGTCGTTTGTATTTGAATTTGCACAAACGTCGGCTCGACATCAATAAACCCTAAACCCTAATTTCTCTTGCTTATTCTTATACGAGACCACGGACGGCACGACGTAGACATCGTAGTTCAGGGCGAACAAACACGTAGCCCGACTCGAAGAACCCGTACGTATGTCCACCTCATTGAGCGCCCGCTAACAATAACACGTGGCTCTGTATATTGTCCTTGTGAGACTACCGAGCCCATTGTCTCGCAGACGCACAGGTCTGATCGTGGAAAACACAGGATGTGCGGCCATGCGCCATCGGGACGGCACGACTCTGAATCGACTCGCGCGGGCTATATATATGGACCCGGATTGCCTGTCGTGGTTCTTCCTTTGCGGTGGCTGTGACGGCGGCCGGCGTCTCATCCTTCGGCACAAGCGACAATGAGGGTGGCGGCGTGGCTGCGGCCAGCAATCCATCTCCTTTCGTCCTCCCAAGGGCCGGTGTCTGCGTCTCCTGCCCACCATCTACATCGCCTACTCCATCAGTTCCCCGGTGCCTCCTTCCGGTCTCCGTCGGCGTCGTCATGGTCGTGGCAGCAAACAGCAGCATCATTGATAACTCGATCTTCTCCACTGCACGTTCCAGCCAGATCCTACCGATCGGGATCTGTTCGGAATCGCCCGGCGACGACAAAGCGGCATCTGTACCTGGCGCTCGATGACGTCCACGGGAACGGATTCGAAATCCATAAGCTGGACATGGGCGACGACAGCGACCTTGAAGGCGGCTCCTCCGGACCTACGGGGACCCTGCAGCTGCGGCGCCTCCCAGAGCCTCCCGCCGTCCGCGTAGGGATCGGAAGACGGATGCACTTCGCTGCCCTGGGCAGCAGCATCGTCGCCACGGGTTGTTACCCTCGACCGAACTATCGAGGCATGGCCGTCATCTACGACACCAAGACGGCGGAGCTGGCCACGTCGGATCTTCTCCCGCTTGGACTACTCAACGCCCAAGGCTGCGATCTGGCCGTGGCCATCGGGAACAGGCTGTACGCGTTCGAATCGTGCTCGGACAACTTCAGATGCGCCGCCTGCGAAGTGTGCTTCCCAGGAGGCCTGCACTGCCTGCGGGCCGCAGATGACGCAGGCGCAGCCGAGGAGGACGCCGACTACGAGCAGTGGAAATGGCGGCCCTTGCCCAACTCCCCGCGCTTCTCATGGAGCGGGAACGACAGCTGGCCTCCCGAGCTCCCGTTCGACGCCCGGAGCATCACCGCGCACGCCGTCCACCCGCGGGGGCGCACGCTCTTCGTGTCCGCCGGCGGGTGGAGGGTGGACGAGGGCACCTTCACCTACAGCACGGGGAGCGGCAAGTGGAAGCGCCGCGGCGGTTGGGAGCTGCCGTTCAGAGGCCGCGGTCACTACGACGCCGACCTGGACGCGTGGGTCGGCCTCCACCGCATCAAAACCGGGGACGAATCTTTGGATGAACTAATGGAGGAACGCACGGACGGCCACCTGTGCGCGTGCCGCGTCACGTCCGCGGCGGCGAGCCGCCAGCCGCCCGAGTGGAAGGTGAGCAAGGAGACGCTGTTCCGGGAGGACCCGCCGGGCTGGAGGCGCCTCAAGGCCCGGCTCGTGTACATGGGAGACCGCGGGCAGTACTGCCTCGTAGAGCACCTAGCAGTCGACGACACGACCTACTTGCTTCGCCTCACCATGTTCCGGGCCAAGTATGGCGAGGACGGGGAGCTCACCACCACGGCTCACTGCCCTGCTCGCTCCTACCAGGTGCCCGGCTATGACGACTCTTTTGATTTCCAAGCCTTCTGCATGTAACACACACGCGCATGCTGCTGCTGTTCCCCTGCCTGCACCAGTGAGCCGTCAAAGATGGCCACCTTGTCTTGATTTTCATCATCGATGATTTTATCCAGCATCTTGGTTGATTATTTCTGAATCTTCGCATCGTGAACAAAAGAACTTCAGTACAAAACTCCCATGGCCCTACTACGCTTTCTGAATGTGATTACTCATTCGACATGAACTATCCAACTCTGACTATCTGTTTCGTTAGCATTTCGCTCTATTTTGAGCCCCACTCTGCCTCGTGTTCAACTTTTCTGAAGCCTGATGTTGTGTTTGTGTGACTGGAATACTGAAAGATCCAACGGCTACAGAAACTCAAGAAACCAAGATGGCAATCATTTCTTCTCCATTGAAATACTATACTGTCAATACATGTAAGTATAATGTAAAATGGTGATAATCATCACTAGTAATAATCGTACAAAGTACAGACACGACAAACCCCTCTGACTTATTGGAAGCAGGCTCTGGAAGAAGCAATTCAACACAGAAAAAATACAACAACTCCCAATCCCACCTGTAAAGTATGGACGTAAACATGCACCCTCACACGCTCTATGCAAGCTTCTGCAGCTCCTCGCCGAACACAGCGGAGTGCTGCTCCTCCACGCACTGCAGCACCAGCCTGATGCCCTGCTTCGGCTTGGGCGGCTTCAGGTAGACGACGGAAGGCACGATGTTCACGTCGTCGTTCGCTGTGAACACGTAGCCTGGCTCGCCGAACCCATAGTCCACCTCATTGAACCCAACGTGGCTCCAGTCTGTGACAATCAGCGTGCCGTAGTCCAGCTTCACGTTGTAGTGGTTCTCCTTGGCGCCGCCCTTCATCCAGTCCAGGAACCTTGTCGACATCGCGTCCTTGGCTTCCCTGACCGCTGTCACGATCTCAACAAGTGACGCTTCCTTGACTTCCTGACTGGTCTTGGTGAGACCACCCGGGTACACGCAGTTTCCGTAGTAGCCTTCCACTGAAGGCAGCACTTTGTTCAGCAGGTGGCGTGTGCCGGCTGCGAAACCCAGGCAAACCTCGGCCTCAGGTGCAAATCCAATCGCCAAGGCACGGCATTTGAAGATCATGGCGGTGACCACATCGAAAGTGGAGCACTTCTGGCTGGTCTCACTCGCGACCTGGTCCTTGACACGCTTGATGCTGTCAAGAGAGATCTCAACCACTGACTTCTCAAAGTTAAACGCGGTGAATGACGGTGGTGGTCCAAGAGGTGGCTTAGGAGGGTTGGGAATGCAATCACGGTGCCAGATTGGCTTAATTGACGGCTCAGGGAGCCCTCGTGCCATCTCGCCAACTGCTTTCAGAAACTGGGCTGCACCCTGCCCGTCAAACACCAGGTGACTGAAGCAAATGCCCACGGCTAATCCACCGCAGGTGAACTTTGTAATCTGCACAAAGAAATACAAATATTGATCATTGGAGGCACTACTCATGTAAATTCAGTGCTACAATCATAGGTCATATGACCAATATGTAACGTGGTTACTTAGAGCATTAGAGTATACTCTGCAGAAGGAGAATTAGTGAAACAACTGATCTGAGAAAATAGTGTAACTCTTGCTTTTCAATTCAGTCACAACATATTGATAAATGAGAATCATTTAAGATACTTGGTATGCACCAAGTGAAATAAACAAGTCAATTAGGTAGGCAGCAAGAATAGCAGAACACAAATCAATACTATACTTGGCAGGAACCGTGATCACCCCACCTACTCCCGGTACAATCATGTAAAGAGCTCCCTACCAAGATTGAAGAGAAGCGTGCCAGCGATCTCTGGGGTGATGGATCTCAACGGGTAGCAGCTTAGATCAGCTCAAGCAATTCATGGCCAGCGATCCCTAGACAATCCTAAAGCTGATTATTCGTTGACGGTTGTCCGTGATTTACATGGTAAGTCTAGCAATAAATCAGAGCTAGTATTTGTTCACGCCATTGCTTATGTCAATGTATCATCGAACGCCATTCCTAGATTTCCTAGTCAACGATGTTGGTCGCCACCAAATTCACCCCACAGATCCAAAACCACATGACTCAGATCCAAACTTGCGTGGAGTAATGAATCACTGAATTGTTAACCTCGCACTCCTAACATGAATGCAGGTGAAGAAGGCAAGCAGCAGAGGTGAGCAGCGAATCTGACCTGCGCGAGGAGCACGGTGTCCTGGAGGGGCACCTCGGCGGGCGGGCGCGGGAGCAGCTCCTCCTTGGGGATGCAGAGCGGGCGCTCGAGGTTGCGCGCCTCCTCGAGCGAGCAGCTGGCGTCGGCCTCCACGAACCACACCCCTTCCCCGGTGCACTCCACCACGGGCTCCCCCTGGACGGGCTCCGCGATGCGGCCGGCGACGGGGTAGTAGTGCACGAGCGCCTTGGCGAAGCCCTCCCGCATGGTGGCGACCGAGGCGGCCTGGTCCCGCGGCGCGTCGGCGGGGAAGACCTGGATGAAGTCGACGGAGACGCGGACGGCGGCGGTCTTGTCGATGGAGGAGAGCGGGAGGGAGACCCCCGGGGTGGGCCCCGCCGGCGGGATCAGGGCCGGCGGCGACTTGGTGACGGTGGGGGCCATGGTGGATCGCCGGAGGCGGGGAAGAGGATGCGCGTGTGTGTGGCGCGGGAGTGGAGGGATTGATTGAGTTTGGTGCCGGAGCGGTGCCCAGTTTATTGACTTTGAGAGGAGGTTGTTGACAACGACCAACGACTTTGGTAGTTGGCCTCGCTGTTAAGTGTAGACAGTACAAACAAACTAAGCAAGCAGGATTAAAATCTCCCATCTTTATATAATCGGCGGGAACTAAATTACTCCCCTTATAAAAGTGAACGGAGGGATAATACTAATTCTTCCGATTCACGTCATGAATTAACCGCAGTTTAAAAGTGAGACACTTATTTTGAATCGGCGGGAGTAGTAATTTCATCGGTTTTCTAAAAATGGTTATACTACCAAAAAAATATACTCTTATTAGGTTTAAGATTCTTATTAGGATGAGAGCGATTGCCGTTATTTGGTCGCTCTACCTATGTAGGAATGTCAAGATTTTAACGATAAAAATACTTCTGTTATGCAGGTGATTTACAGGTGCACAGTTACACTCCGATTATGGCCGTCCCTACAACGTGTGGGGCATCGGATCTGTTTTTGAAGGTGTCTTCGCGTTTGGAGGCTACGGTTAAGGAGTTATTTTCCCAGCATGGATGCAAACATAATCTCTGGATCTGTCCTCCATCACCTTAGGTGTTTCTACAATTTCTCATTATGATATGTAATTCGCCTTTTATTTTTGCTGCTCTGTAACTTGTGAGACTAATAGGGCTGTGTGCATCTTTGTTATGCACAGGCCGGTGTAATATTTAATACTCTTTAAATAATAAAGCTCTATCAAAAAAACTACCAAAAAAATAATGATCAGTTTGCAAGCTCAACGGTTATATTCGGGAAGTGCCGTGAAAGTGAACGTGTGATAGGTGTGTGCGCGAACGTGCTGCAGTCGTTGTAAATTAGTGGACAGCACGCACCCCGCCCCTAGAAATCGAGGCTGCTAGCGCAACTGCCCAGCAGCGAGTCCACAGCACTGCCAACCTTCTAATCTCAACATAGACAAACCAACGATTATCAACATTCAGAAACTAATCGCAGTTCATTTTTTTGTAGATAAACTAATCGCAGTTCATGACAGGTATCTATATCTATATCTATATTCTTTTCTCTAATAATAAAGAAAGGATGGCTTCTTGTGGTATTGAAAATATCCCTAAATTTCGTAAAAATTACCCACCACTGTCACCCATAAGTCATGTACTGTTTCGTTTTCTTTTCTTGTACGATTTCTTGGTAAGGAACTAATTCCATGTCCGCAGCAACTTACTCATCTTAATCGACAAAAAGATGCTCGATAGAATGGCTGAACCAATCTGGCATTAAAATAATTGTTGCAGGGTGGTTTCTCATATCTCCCGTCCGTAGCACAACGGAGCAGCACATTATGATTGAGCATGGGAACAATGCATAACGCAATCAATAAAAACGGATCAGATTCAGAGCCCGCTTGATGAAACACTACTCCAATCGCGTGAGCAAGTCAGCAACCCGAGCGCCGTGGTGCTGCTGGTGCGCAAAGACAAAGTAACGAAAACAGAAAACACCACAAAGAAATGGAAACAATTGACTGGTAGGCTTTTACTGCCTATTTGTTGTATTTCTTGCTTGTAATCTGATATTTGGATAATACAACAAGTCGCTTGTTCGCAAAAAAAAAAAAAAAAGACAAAGTAACGGAGTAGTATGTGGTCGGCCCATGACGGCCGTGCTCTACCTCGGTGGGCGGTGGCGCCACGCCTTGGGTGGCTCCGACGCCGTGTACTTTTCTCTGTCTTACGTCCTCATGCCATGCGAGGTACACGGTGACATGCGAGTCTAAGCTGTGCCGCCTCACAAGAACGGGTCTGCGCCAACGTGACTATAACCTTCTAGGCTTCATGACTATCTCTGTTTCGTCCACGGCGAAGACAGGAGATCGGAGGATTCTTTCTACCCGGTCTTTTAGATCGGGCAACTTGTGTGTTTGAGTAGTTTCTGTGAGGCAAAGGCACCAACTTGATTTTGGATTTCTGTTTTACAGTCGCCCGTCACGTCGAATGGACAACCCATCTTTTCAATTGTGTGAATCAACAAACTCCACTAAGGCATCTCCAGCCGTTGTGCCCCCAGGCCGAAATCCGGCGCTATTTTGGGCCGCCTGGGGGCAACGGCGCTATTTCACGCCCTGAGGCGGTGTTTTTCCAGCCGTGCCGAAACCCAAGATTTGGGCCCAAAGATTCAAAAAATACAATTTGGGCAAAAAATAGCTAATTTAGGCAATTTTCATTCATATATGGGGAAAATTCACAGTTCTTGCCGATTTACATAATAGAAACTTAAAATAAAAACTTAAAATAAATTAAAAGGCGATCTACACGATGTTCTACATGCCGAGCTGGTTGTAGAAGACAGTGTAGTCGCCGTCGTCGCCGTCGGAGTCGCCGGCGCCTCTGGGGCCTTGGTCGTCATCTCCGCTGTGCCACCTGCTCGGCCCGGGAGCGGTGGGGGCGTCGTCCTCCTCGTCGCTTTTGTTGAGGATGATATAGGGCGGGGGCGGTGGAATGCGACATCGAGCTGGCTGCGGGGCCGAACGGCGAGCCGCCGCCGCGCGCTGGCGCTCGACCTCGTCGAGGAGGCGCTGCTGGCGTTCCACCTCTTCCTTGGCGTGCATCTCGCGCGACCAGGCTTCGGCGAAATCGTCGTCCGCCGGGAGGACGTCGTTGAGGGAGGCGGCGATGGCGAGCTTCTCGCCGGGGAACTCCTCCGAGTCCTTCGGCGCCTCCATGTTGATCGCCGCCCTGACGTAGTCGGGCGGCGCCTGCCACATCGGGGCCTTCTTCTTGCCCTCCGTCTTGGGCTTGACGAGGCGGAGGTGGCCGCGGCGCGGCGCTCGTTGATGCTGAGGCTGCCGCCACTGGGGACGCGGCGGCCGGAGTTCAGGATGGGCGGCGGCGTGTCTTCCTGCTCGGCCTTGATCCGAGCAGAGGAGGTGGTGCCCATCCTCTGGGGCAGCCACGACGGCGTGCGCGGCGGCATCATTAGCCGAGGCATGTTGCCGGCGTCGATGTACTCGAGCACCCCACCACTGCCGGCGGCCGCGAGCGTTCTTCCGCCCCTCCACGGGGCCGTTGCGCCCTGTGTCCTGCAGCTCCTGGGCGTGGCGCCGGGCGAAGTACTGCGTCCAGAACGCAGAGTTCGCCGGATCCCAGCGCGGGTCCTCCGCCTGCTCCGGTGTGAGGCCGGCGAGCACCTCTTGGATCGCCTCGACGCGATCTAGCCCTTCGGGCGGCGGCGGCACGGGAACGCCGCCCGCGCTTAGCCGCCACGCGGCTTGACTGCCGGAGGCGCCAGGGACGCGCATGTCCGGCGGCGCAGGGTAGCCCGCCTGGTAGAGCATCCCCGCCTCCTCTGGGTGGAGGAAGCGGCGGCCGAAGCCGTTCGCGGCCACGTCGTCGTCGGGGAATCTTTCCGCCATTGCTCGGTGTGCTCTGTGGGGAGAAGAGAAGGCGAGAGAGAGAGCGGTGTGCTCTGCCACGGCGGGGGTGGGGGAATATATAGCGCAGGGAGGCGAACGGTGGCGCGCCATAACTCCGGCGCGTGGCAAGGGATTGGACGCGTCGGCGGTGCCGCTGACGGCGCGGCAGTCCACAAGCCATAACTCCAGCAGGCTTTTGACCAGCGCGGGAGCCGAGGGGATGACGACGCCGCGTTTTCGCTCCGTTTCCCCGCCATTTCACCCAAGTCGCTGACAGCACTGGACCGCCGTGTTTTCGCGCCATTTCGCCCCCCAGGCGGAACCCAGTGGGCTGGGTTTGGCCTGGGTGCGCCGGCGCTATTTGGGCTGCTGGGGGGGCGAATGGGAAGAAATCGGCGCTAAACGGCGCTAAAAACGCCTGCTGGGGGTGACGGCTGGAGATGCCCCAAGGGAAAAGAAGAATCCTTCTTACAAATTTTTGTTTCAAAGCCGAGCATCTCTAGTGGATGGTGTAAATTTGGATGTGTATATCTCCATATACACGTCCATATACACCTTGCTAAATTTTACACCTCCCAGTTTTTCAGTGGAACGTGTATCAGGACGTGTATATTCCAACGGCTATATTTTAAAACGGCTATATTTCCAACGGCTATATTTTCAACGGCCATATTTCTGGTCTATATAAACCACCCCTACCAGCTCTCTTCCAGCATTTCTAGTTGTGACTTCTCTGCTCACTCCTAGATTTCTCTATCGTTTCTCACGCAACACAATGAACACATCCTCTTGGGACATGAGTTCTTCGTCATCTTCATCTGGCGACGATGAACTCATACTTGCAGCATTCGCCGAGCGCGAGGAGGAAGAGAGGATGAACGCTCGACGCCATGGCGGTTCCAAGCATGGACGTCAGACAATCGATCGAGAAAGAAATGCCGGATTTGTTCTTCCGTGGGACGACTACTTCAAAGAAGTTCCTCGCTATCCCGAACATTTGTTTCGACGAAGGTTCGTAATTAGTACACTTCTCTGCTTTGGCCCATTTTTCATTTCCCTGTCTCATTTACTTTTTATGCACAGATTTAGGATGTCCCGTAATTTGTTCAAACGCATAGCTGATGGTATACTTGAGCATTACTATGATGGTTATTTTACGCAAAAAATAAGTGCTTCTGGAGCTCTTGGGTTAGATCCTATGCAAAAGATGACCGCGGCAATGCGGATGCTAACATATGGAATAGCAGCCGATGGTGCTGATGATTACATCCGGTCCGCTGAGGCTACTAATTTAGAGTCTTGCAAGAAATTTGTTATCAAAGTTTGTGAAGGTTTTGGGGAAAGGTACCTGAGATCTCCAAATGAACAAGACATTGCTAGGTTACTTGCAGTAGGGGAGGAAAGAGGATTTCCTGGTATGTTAGGGAGCATATATTGTATGCACTAGGGTTGGAAAAATTGCCCCAAAAATGGCATGGCATGTTTAAAGGCCATGTGAACGAGCCCACTATGATCTTGGAAGCAGTTGCTTCACAAGATCTTTGGATTTGGCAGGCTTATTTTGGTTTACCAGGGTCTCTCAATGATATAAATGTTCTTCAACGTTCTCCGGTTTTTACAAAGTTAGCCGAAGGTGAAATTCCTGCAGTGAATTATAGCATCAATGGCCATCAGTACACAATGGGGTATTACCTTGCAGATGGTATCTATCCACGGTGGGCAACATTTGTGAAGAGCATACCAGCTCTAGATACTAGAAAGCATAAAACTTTTGCCAAGAAGCAAGAGGGGGCTAGGAAAGATGTGGAACGAGCCTTTGGAGTTCTGCAATCCCGTTTTGCCATTGTTCGTGGACCTACTAAAGGATGGAAACATAAAGAAATCGGTGATGTCATGAAAGCTTGTGTCATAATGCACAATATGATAGTTGAAGAGGAGCGAGAAACTGGTCAGCAAAGCTGCGCTTTTGAGGCAATGGGAGAAAGAGTCACAATCTCTCGTACTCATGCGGAACAACTGAGCTCTTTTATTCAGATGACTCATCGGATTAGAAATAAAGATGAACATTCTCAGCTTAAACTTGATCTAATTGACCATGTGTGGCAAAAGTTTGGAAACGAGTGATGTAATCCATTTCTTTTCATCTAGTTTTAATTTATGCAATGAGTGATGTAATCCATTTCTTTTCATCTAGTTTTAATTTATGCAATGAGTGATGTAATCCATTTCTTTGTAATGCAGTGCTATCAATAAAATATTTTTGCTTCACATAGTTCAGACAACAGCTAGCAGAAAGCAGTAAATAGTTCTTACAACTACAACATATAGCACACACATCAAATAGCCCACACAGTTTCTAATGACAACTTGCAAGCACTGTCATCAGCTTTACCTCTCCACAATTCGTCCTTCTTCACACCATCAGGTCTTTTCTCATGTTCAAGAGCATCAGTGTGCACCGAGGTAGCATCAGTGCGTACCGAGGATGCATCAGCCAGATCATTGGTGGTTGTGCCCGGACTTGCATCAATGGTCTTATTTTGTTTCTTAAGAGAAGTTTCAACTTCTCTTGTCTGCCACTTTGGATACTTCGAAAACTCTACATAGCAATGCAAGATGCTGAGTTGATGGGGTTGCTTGCTCTCCAATTGGACTTTTTGGTTGTGTTTGTGTGTAACCAAAACCCATGGTGTCCAAGAAGTTTTCATCACAATCCATCTACAAATGCACACAACCAATAATATGTTAGCAAATTTCTACAAATTTGGAATTCTGTAGGCAACTACACACAGCTGTTATGTTCTTCTACATATCAGACCAAAAACGAGTACCAATTCTATACCAATTCGCTAGAAAAAATATAAATCATTTCTTCCCAAACCACGGTACCATCCCAGTAGGGTAGCACCAGATCGATGCACCAAATCAATCGATGCTGCAGGTCCCTCTCCCCCGACCATCTCCTACCCCCGACGCCCACCACCATCGATCTGCAACTGCCCACCACCACTGCATCCCTCCCCCATCTCCTATCCCGACGCCCACCACCACCGCATCCCTCCCCCATCCGCCTCCCTCCCTTCTCTCTCACCAGGGCGCGCCGCCGCCAGATCTGGCTGCAGGCGTGCGGCCGCCGCCCCTCTGGCCTCTCCCCCCGCCATTCCCTCTCACCAGGGCGCGCCGCCGCCAGATCTGGCTGCAGGCGTGCGGCCGCCGCCCCTCTCGTATCTCTCTTCTAGGGGTGCGGAAACGTACCTTGTCCGGCCGGAGAGGGGTGGCGGCGGGCGACGACGACCTTGGGGAGTCCTCCTCCGATGGGGGCGGGAGTGAGCGGTTTCACGCTCCGGACGGGGGCGGGAGCGAGCGGTTGCACGCCCACGAGCGTGGACGAGACGTGTTTACTTCCACGTCCAGTAGCGTCGTGGATGGACGTGGATGGCTTCCACGACCGGATACACGTTCCGCTGGAGAACAATTTTAGGCCTCAAACGTGTATATTTCGTTTACACGGCTGGATACACCATCCACTAGAGATGCTATATCTCCATATACACCTTGCTAAATTTTACACCTCCCAGTTTTTCAGTGCAACGTGTAAATCAGGACGTCTATATTCTCTCTCCTACATTTTAATAATATTTCATCTACAAAATCGATGGAAGTAACAAATTAGATCACTCCTACGGTAGCAAATATATTGACATTAGCAACAAATTTCAGTTACCATCTACTCCGTACAAATCAGCACAATTTATTAAGCATGAACAATCAGTACAAATATATTAAAACTAGATATTACTATATCGATTGGAAAATAAAGTTCAATACAAGATGTATCCGTATACGTCTACCGAAATGGAAAAGTTTCAACACGAAAGTTGTGAGAAACATCAAGTTGAACATGCTCGTCAAAGGATTTTTCAAAACTTCAACCGAGTGTGACGAATTTGACAAAATTCGACCAAAAAAGTTCTGAACATCGGTTCAAAATTGGCAAGTTATGATCGATGAAACTTGAAACCGAGTATGGGAATGGAACCAACTCATCAGTACGCACGTATTTCGTGTACACAACTTTTCAAATCGAATTGTATTTGTGTAGATCAAAGAGCAAGTAAAAAAATAAAAAAGGAAAAAGCTTCGGTTGGGCTCCGGTCTAGCTCCGGACGTACGCGGGAGGAGGCAGTTGCTTCTTTTCCTTCGTCCACGAGCGTGGGCAGGTCGTGTTTACTTCCACGCCTAGTAGCCTCGTGGTTTTGACTTCCATCGTGTATGTATACACGTCCATATACACAAAGCCACTAGGGATGCTCTAAGGCAACTTCATAACTATGATATACTAGCTTCTTGCTGTCAACTAGTAACTATGATATACTACCTTCTTGCTGTCTGTGGCACAATTCCCGATTTCGGTGACCAACATGACGTGGACGCGCCAAAATTGGTTGGTTGCTACGACATGGCGTGCCTTACCAATGAAAACTAACTTCGGCGCTGCTGATTTTCATCTTCCGTTGCAAAGCACGGGCATTTTTCCTAGTAACTACTAATAAGACAAAGTTCACATTCTCACTTAGGAGCATCCACGACAATACATAAACAGACGGGATAAATCCGAAATTACCAGCATTCATGTCAATGCTACACCATTCAACCGGAACTTCGGCAGCTAAAACCATTATAACAGGGAACATTACTAACGCCTCATCATTAAGAGTCACACGACTCCAGTGCCTTAGTGCCAAAATAGCCTCATGCTTCCAGTACCATCATCATGTCTACTTAACTGCTTCCAGCATCTTCATCACGCTTCCTCTTGAGCGTCTTCAACTCTTTCATGACATGTTGGACGACTTCTTCAAGGCTTGCTTTCCGGTCCTCCTGGTAGTTCCACAGCTCGGATACAGGATGGCGGCCACAGGGGTTGTACTCGATAACTTCAAGCAGGGCCTTTGTAACCAAGCCGTAGATTTCTTCGTCATGCTCTTCTTTTAGAGCTCGAAGCTTCTCATCATCCTCACGGAGAATTTCCTACACCAGAGCATGCACCATTAGATGATCGGTATTTTTCTAATTCTAAAATGCACGGCAAATAAATTAGTAACTGCTTCAAAACCTGTATTTCACGGATATACCAAATAAAAGTGGTCAAAGAACTTGCTGCTACTTTGATCTTGAATGTGATTCTACCGCAGAACAACACGGCATTTTGAAGAACAATATCACATGCAACTATGCAAGCTACGATCAATTTTAGCTGCACCATACTCCATTGTATGGTAATGCATCATTGCAGAGAGTTATAGTATGGAGTATTCCAAGGCGTGAATTAGTTGAGAATGTTATGAAAATACAACTCTTCCAGACAGTGGCACAGCTTCAAAACACAAAGCATCATGTCATAAACACAAATAGCCCGACACTGAATCAGGAATGAAAAGTATAACAGTAATATGAAAAAATAAAAATAAATTGTATCAGCTAAGCAAGCACAAGTAGAGAACACAAATTACACTCCTAATTTAATTGGCAACAGACTTTTTTATGAAGTAATTAGCACGCTTAAGTTTTTTAACATGAAACTTTGAGATAATGATATTCAATGTGCACGTTTAAGTTTTTCTATTGATAAAATTTTGAGTTCCCCACATATAACTCAATGAGCAAATGTTAGATAACGGGTATATAACTACTTTGAGAAAAAAATGGTATTGATCTGACCATAAGTTTCAGTGGAAACCAAGGAACAGAGAAATAACAACTGAATGGAGATCAAATAACTATTTATTCAATTAGATTATGTAATTTCAACCTAGAGCAGCTGATATAAGAGCTAGCACTCTAGCCTCTAGACGCAATAGAATTGCTCACAGAAGTAGGACAATGAATCTATGCGAACACTTCACAAGTACAAGCAACCAAAACCTCGTGACACCACGATTTTTTTTTTAACCAAAGTGACACGGCATTTTTAGTGAATGTATGTTAGGTAACCTGGTACTGTTGGTATGTATACATTATCAGATTTAGTAATCAAGTATCCATTGAATGATTAACAATTTTACATAAAGGAAAGTAACTGTGCTATGCATTAGTGTATTACAAACCTAAACCAATCTATTCATTGTACAATCTGTATGCAGTAGAAACGTTTGCAGCATACAATAAAAAATATTATTCGTCACAGTTTACTAAGGAACAGATGTATTGTGGAAATGTTTGCAAAGCTGAAAGTCTACTGTGAAATTAGTGACACAATGATTACAACTATTTGAGCAAGTGAATTATGTAGTAGCAACAGTAAAGAGATCTCTACCATCATAGCTCTAAAAAGGGTGCCACTCTGGATTTCTAATCTCAACCTCCCAATTTGAACAAAGGATTGAAGCATCAACTTGTGCATCATCTCTTGATAACTTCCGTTCGCAAGGTTTTGCGATTGAAGCGCATTTCAGGAAATGAATCCTAGCTAACATACGCACATATGTCTAAATTTTCAGTTTCATTTTCAGATTCTTTCATCAAGCATCCATCGAATACTTACCCTATTGCACAAGTGAATTAATTTATTTGCAGAGCCTAATTGACCGTTCATTGATTAATCTTAGGACCAGCATGTGGTAGCTTAGATCCGCACCATGCATGAAAAACACAATTTTTAACTCCCATGAAAAAAAGATTATTTAACAGAACACGAAAGTATAGCCCCTGGCTGGTGGCTAACGCTTTGTTCTTTTCCTCCTTTCTTTTGCACGTAATGAAGGACCAAATAATAGATGGAGGAAAGAGAAAGGATCTGAATTAGTAATGTAAGTAATGTTTTCTGGACAAACTCAAATACAGAAAGAAAGATAACATTATTCAGAGCCCTTAACTTGAGCAAGTCCAATGTTTGTATTATGGCAGTATTCTTTCACTTGCTATTTATAGTTATTAAACTTAGTGTTTCTAATTTACTTATAAATAGATGTACAATGTTAATGTTTGCATAACAGGAATTTGACTGTGAAATTGATAGCTAAAGATTACAAGCAACTAGAGAACCAAGTGTATAAAAGCAATAGTAAACATATTATCACCTTCTCTTTCCCGCTGTCATCAATGATAACCTTAAATGGATACCATTCTGGATTTTTTATCTCATTCTCCCACTTTGAACAAAGAATTGAAGCAGTGACTTCTGCATCTTCTTTAGACATTTTATGCTTGCAAGCACTCGCAAATGATTTCAGCTCAAGATCACCCATTCTTTTAATGCCTATATTTGCTCCAGCATTTGTAATATCCCGCAAGCCCTGTTCGGTATGCAGAAAGAAAACAGTTAATATGTTGAAATCAATTATGTAGGGACAGTGGGTAGATATGAAAGTAATTATATTTTTACTCAAGCTTATAGCAATATGCTCAAACACAGCTATTTTGATTAGTAGACAATACGGTTTACAAACAAAAGCCTTCTATGAAATTACTGATGGACACTAATATCCAAGATGTGTCTAGTTGAATTTTGTTTTCTTAAATCTGACTTAAGAGTTGTAAAAGTACTAACTGTAGCAAACCAAGTCATTATAAAAATTCGTACTAAAACTGAACCAATTGAGACAATAGAATTTTCCAAAGATACTAAGAATAAGAACTCTTTTTACCGCTGTGTACTCTCTCAATAGAAACCTGTGATGGACAAATCAAAACCTCTTAATCCATCACAAAATTTGAGAAACACTTTCACATTTGCACGAATTAGCATTATCGGCCAAAGGACAAAACATAAGTGTCACGGCAGATATTTAGGAGAATGAAAAAGAGGGGGTAAATAGTAGCATACTCGATGACCAAAACAAAAATGCCAAGAATTAATGTACGGAACAACCCATTGGCATACAGTTATAGCTAGTTATGTTGCTACTTTCATTAGAAATGGTCATTAGCTAGATCGACGAGCTTGTGCTCGCTGTGGCTGCCATGGTTGTTAGTCACCGAGATAAAAGGAAGCTCATGGGTGTCCTCGTTGGCTGTTGCTGTGTATCTTATATTTGCCTTAGCTTCCCAAGAAGAGGCTACCTGTGGTTGGTTGGGCGTTGAAATCAAAAGGATGTACTAGAGTGAGATGAAGAGGCTTGAGTATCTGTATCTGTATAGGCAATAAAACGGCTGTGTGCATCGATTGATGCAGAGGCTGGGGTCTTACCCCCATTTCGAAAAAAAATAAGGAGGGTGTTGAGAGGTGGAAGGAGAGGTGGTATAGTGGATAGTAACCAAGAGGTACTTAACATCAGATGGTGTTCGGTTTCTCACCGAAGGAAATGGACTGATTAATGAATATTGAATACAGGAGGCACGATCCGTGGCAGTGGGCTGTAGTGCAAATCTCAAATGAATAGAGAACATCTAATTACTGATCAATGTTCTTGGTGATGTGGCTTAATTAAGAAGAGAGTATGAAAATTTGACAGTGGGAGGAAACTATTAAGAATTAGAAGTGCAAGCGCTCAATCAACAATGTAACTTACATCTATCAGCTTCTTCCGAACATCTTGCAACTCATCGTTTCTTTTCCTTTCCTTGAGAAGCAGAGTCTTGTGGAGTGATTCCATTGCACCCATTTCATCTAACTTGTCATGTAGCTCGTCACTAAGTTCATCTATTTTCCTCTTTGATTCAGAGTCTTCCTCACCTGGCATATGCTTCACTTCCAACTTTCCCTGCAGCTGTTTTATTTCTAACTCAAGCTTCTGTTTGGCAACCAATTTCTGCTCTAACTTGATAATCTCATCTAGGGCAGCTTGTTTCTCCCTCTGAGGTTGGCCATTTCCAGCGTACAATTAGACATTCAGATAAATTAGCTTATTAAAAAACTCAACTGAGACAATATATGAAGGCACAAACCTTGTGTTTTTCCACAAGCTTCAGCACATCATCATCATCCCTCTGTTGCTCCTGTGATGCCATCTTATACTGTATTGACGCCACAAAAGCCTGACATGAATTTTATGCAGAAACACTGAAGCTGGATAATCTAACAGCATCTACAGCCTGATATAAGTTTTATAATTTTTAATGTCTATTGCAAGCGTTCAGATTAGGGAAGAAAGATCAAACACCAGTACAAAGATACTTAGTGATCAAATATACATCTGAATTTCTAACTAAAACAAAAAAGTGGAAGATTGACAAGAAATGTTAATTAAAATAATTTGATGTATTGCAGAGGAAAATGGTGGTGTGACCACAACTTTAATGGTAGTAAACAACAAATGTGTCTATGTAAACCATATTGCTTATAAATATCAGTCAATCAATACTTTAGTTCCTATAAATGTAAGTCAGTGCGAAAAACTATGTGCCAGTTAGGCTGGTGCCAGTGGGGGCGGGAGTGGAGGCGATATCGCCTGGGGAGGGGCGGGAGTGAGGCGAGAGGCGGACGGGACGGCAGCGGCGGGCGACGGTTCCGTCGCCCGGCGGTAGCGGGCGCTACCGCCCCGCTGTCGCCCGCACTGGCGGCGAGAGCGCGGCGAGAGGGAGGCGGGAGTGGGGCGGGAGGCGGGCGACGCGCTGGCGGGTTGGGGCGGGAGCGGGCGGTAGCAACGGCTAGCTGACGTGGCGAGCTCTGATTCGTCCACGTCAGCTAGCCGTTGAGGTATCCATTGGAGCTTCAAAAAATTCGAAAAAAATTTGCAAAAAATTCCAAATTTCATCCCCAACCCCCTATAAATACCCCCACCTGGTTCATCTCACTTCCACAGCCCACTTCATCTCATTTCTCTCCACCATGTCGGGTTGGTCTCCAGATTTGACTCCATTCACCGAGCTCTTGCAGTCCGACGTCCCTCCCCATGAAGATTTCTCTCCGACACATCGTCGCTCCGATGTCGGTTCTTCACCGTATCCCCGAGTATTAATCCCTCCACCTCCATATCCATACCCTCCACCTCCACATGGTTCATACCCTATGCCTCCGTATCCATACCCTCCACCTCCACATGCTCCACCTACAGGTACCGGGAGTGGGACTGTACCTCCGTATCCATACCCTCCACCTCCATATGCTCCACCTCCATATGCTCCATACGCGCCATATGATCCAAACCCCCCACCACCTCCTCCACCCAATGCTCCAAGCTCCGGCTCCGAGTCTCAAAACGAAACAATCCAACCGAAGCGTCCAAAGAGGCTTGACTGGACAACTGCGGACGAGGATAAACTGGTAATTTAATTACCCGTCATCTATTTAATATGGAATTTTCTTTTATATGACTAACAATATCTATTTCGGGGTAGGTTCATGCTTGGGTTTTTCACTCTAAGGACTCTATCGCCGGTAATAGCAAGACCGGCGGTAGTTTTTGGGGTCAGATAGCTGACACCTTCAACTCTACCTCGGCACCTTCCCGTCATCGGACCGCGAAGCAACTGAAGGATCATTGGAACGTCTACAACCGTGAGGTGAGCTTGTTCAACGCATACTACATCCAAGAAGAAAGGTTACGTCAGAGTGGAGCAGACGATGCAATGGTCATGAAGGCGGCGCAGGCGAGGTACGAGAATGACATAAGAGTGACTGGGCCTTTCAGACGCATCCACTGGTGGGAAGCTGTTCGCAATGAACCGAAGTGGAAAGGACAACATGGTCCTGGTAGTGGATCCGATTCCACTGCCAAGAGAAGCCGCCTCGGAGTTTCTGGTGAGTACAGCTCTGGCGGTGGATCCGAAGACACGGAGGAGGAGCGTCCAATAGGCCGCGATAGGGCCAAGGCGGCGGCACGGAGGGAGAAGGAGAAGGGAAGGAGGAAGGGGAAGGAATCCTCATCAAGCAGTGAGGTAGCAAGTAAAGCCTTCGCAATGAAGAACATGTGGAGTGGTTTAGTGAAGGCTAAGCTACTCAAGCAATGGAACAAAATGAAGGACCGATCAACCACAGACATGGACGAAGCAGAAAAACGCAAACATGACAAGGCCATGAAGATGGTGGAAAAAGAGCTTGGGCTGCAAGATGATGAGGATGAGGACGAGGAGGATTAGAATGTATTTTTTATTAATTTTTTAATTTTTTAATTTTTTATGTAATTTTTTAATTTTTTATGTAATTTTTTTATTTACTTTGTAATCGGTAATATTTTTAGTTGAATAAAATAATTTTATTGCATTATTTTGAATGTCTAAACAAAAGCGAGTGAAATAACTAAATGTGAAAAAGACATGCTGACGTGGAGGAGAGAGAAGCTGACGTGGCTACAGCCTGCCACTACAGCCCGTGCAGTGGCACCGTGAGGTGAGAGTGAGGTGAGAGTGGGGTGAGAGTGGGAGTAAAAGCTGACGTGGCGGGGCTATAGCCGGGCGGTGCACTGGCACCAGCCTTAGGAAAAACAAGCTATGACAGAGTTAATGAGATAAAAAATGAAGCAGCAAATATTGCCAAGTAATAGTTTATCCATGCACCATCAATGAATATAATTAGATAATTATATTGTCGGACAACTGACTGAGACAATTAGACTAGTATGAGCATGGTAAAAGCATATATATGGAGGCATGAAATTTGGTCAATCCAAAAACACATAAATGATGAACAGTGATGCGAGTGCAGGAAAAGAACACATCTTATGTAAGAGGCATAATATTCGGATTTAAGTCTTGACGAACAGGGAAATAGTCCGAAAAAATATGGCTTTGCATATAATATAATCCCACTCGCCTCAAAACCACAAGACTTCTATTGTCACAGACCAAAATCTTAACCAGCTTCAGCATACGACATTTATAACGGAATGGTTATGCAAAAAATACAATGATGTATTCCCAAGATGCACATTTTGGTGAATTTTATCGTAAAACAGGTGACAGCAGAAGCAAATACCAGCTCACATTACGAAATATATTAAGTAAATATGCCAGGGCAGAAGTAATTATCAAGATGACAATATGGATAGGAAGCATCTGTTGTTAGCTCCCTTCTAACTAGGTTGTGCTTCGCACACACTAACACATATGCATATATGACAGGCACATATATGCTCTATATTGCATAGATATGCTTGAGGCTACATCTTGACTTACAAGCTTCTCACCTTCTTACTTCTTGTTTTATGTTCTAGTTCCTTACAACGACGGGTACATGTCCTATTTATAGAACTCACAAACCGACCTACTAGGAAATATCTAGACCTACCTTCTAGTGCCTTCTACTAGATTACAACTCATTGTGTATTCTAGAGACTACCACTAGGTACAACTCATGTGTACTCTAGAGACTTCTACTAGCTACTACTAAGTCACGGTAGTGAAAACTGACTACATGGTAGATATTTCTAGAACGCACAGGATTACTTCAACAGCATCTTCAAAAGATCCGGCACGCACCTTTTCCTTCTCTTTCTCAAGGTTCCTTCTGTCAGATTCACTACTCATCGCAAGCTCGTCAAGCTGCTTGGATTTGAAATCAAGATCCTGCCTTTTGGAGTCAAGTTCTGAGCGCAGCGTCTGATTCTCATCAATGATCTTCTGTGAAGGCCTCCGAGCATGCTGCTGCAGCTGCTGGATTTCTGGTGAAAATGCAAGTTTGATAGGCATTAAGAAACTGAAAGAAGACAAATGCATAATATAACATGTAAACAGCAAAATATGGCAACAAACCATCGTTGTAATGCTGGATGACCAGCTCCTTTTCTTCCATGATCTTGGCAAGTGAGCTGGTTGTCTCGTTGTACGTGACTTCAAGTTCTTGCAGATGCCTCTCCTTAACCTCGATCTCGCTGGCCAAATTGGCTATCAGTTCGTTGGTTTTGCGATCTCCTTCATTTTCAAGTAGTTCTGCAACAGTTCTACAAACAAGTTCCTGCATCTTGGCTGCAGTTCCTCACAAAAGAAGGTGGCGAGTGTGAACTAACAACCAGTCAACAATTGCAAACACCTGAACCGAACAGTGACTATTTCTGAATATCTCAACCTAACCACAATAAGCATAACGATTCGAGTGCAAAAGATTCATAAGTTAAGCATGCATTTCACGATGAAAGGATGTAGGCTGCAGCCATAAAAAAAAAAACTAGAGCAGAATATATTAAGAAAGGAGGAGCTCTAGGCGCGCACTAAACCGAGGAGCTTGGCTGTAGCCATATCAAAGTGCAATCGTTGATGGATCTGTAAGAACCTAACCGCCAAAAAAAACCGCAGACACTAGAACCGCAGAGTTTTATCCACATAAAAAAGTGCTTTAGTCGGAGGTCTTTGAACTAAAAAACCGCTGCCCAGTTCTCGCCCCCTCAGTCCCCTCAGGCCCTCACATCTTTATCGAAAATTTCTAAACCCTCGTCCCATCGGGGTTTTTTAGATCCTCCCATCGGGACTTAAATGTGCAACAAAATCCCTACGCGCTCGAAGATCGCCGAATAGAACCAAGAGAAACCCACATTAAGCAACGAACCCCTCCACCACCGCCGTCTGACGCAACCCGCAGAGGGGGAAAGCAAGCAAAACAGCTCCATTCATCCATCAATCAAGGGAGCGTCTAAGGCTCAGTCGACTGAGAATTTGTTAATTCTCAGTCGACCCGACCTCCTGGTACGATTCTGGATTTCTCATATAGGTTCGTTCGTTGTCTAACCAGCCTTGTATTTTCTTACCGAGAATCAGCCTTCTTACGGCCCATAGAAAATTCCAGGACGCCTTAAATGGCCCTGAAGTTAATGAAGACTGGTAAATTGAGCCCATATATATCACACTGAAGCTCCTAGGGCGCAGATCAAGATCGGATGATGTACTTTTGTTAGTGAGAATCGGATTTTTTTTTATTTGCTAATAGAGGAAATACATCAGATCTTACAGAGAGACCCAGAACATAAAGGAAATTACAACAAGGACCACTGGATCCCGGCAACGAAGACGAAGCTGCCGTTGATGCGCCGCTGCCCAAGCTCCCCAAACCTTGGATCGCCGGAGCCCACCACGAGGCAGACGGGAAGTCTCCAACACCGCCTCCGAAGAGACCACTGCCGACGCCGCCAGCGCCGCCACGAAGATCTGACGCATCACCACTGGATCGAACTCACCCAGATCCGCCGCTCCCGGATCTGGCCGTGGTGAACGGAGCCGGAGAAATCCACCGATTTCCGGGCTCCAGGAAGTCGCGCGCGAGACGGCGAAGCTCCAGGGAACGCCACCGCCGGAGGGGATCCGCGCCGACACCAAAATCCGCTCCAGCAGCACCACCGCCTCCGAAGCACCGCTGGCCGGACACCTATCATACCCTACCATATATACACGCCGTGAGACGGGCTTCCCCCACCCTCCCGCCGCCGGAGCAGCCGACGGAGGGGAAGGAACCCACGCCTCACCGGCGGAAGAGGTGGATCGACGGTGGACTCTCAAAAATCGCCTCTCTGCACTGTAGCGGGGAGAGGATAAGGAGGGCGACGCTCTAGTGAGAATCGGATGTTGTCTAGATATGTTTCAGTACATTAATCAATATTATCTTACATCTTACATATTATATATAATTTAGCACAAAGTCATATTCAAATAAGCTGCACATTCAAGATATTTTTGATTGTAGAAACACAAATTCATATGATAACTTCAGCTTATCAAAAGGTGCAACAGAAAACAAACAAGAGCGAGGAACAAATACATCGTTTAACAGTCATAACTGAAATGTGTAAAACACTAAATAGGAAGATATGTACTCACATATATTCAATTGCAGCCATGATGTAATGTAAAATATTCAGTTGCAATCATGATGCAACTTTACATTTTCAGTTAAAATGTCAATTGAACCAGTGTGCAACTTGAAAAAAAATAAGTTTCAAGCTTAGTGCAACCGAAAGAAATTCAGTCACAACCATAGTGCAACTGAGAAATATCCAAGTGCGACCATAGTGTAATAAAAAAATCCTGATGGAATCATAATGCAACTAGAATTTTTTACACAAATAAGAAAATCAATTGCACCTAGTGCGCATTTAAAAAAAATGAGTTACAACCATGGTGCATCCGAAAGTTTAATAGAAAATAATAATTCAAATGCAAGCATGGTGCAACTGATTTTGTTGGTTTAATGAGGATGACTATTCTCAGTCGACTAGAGAAAAACTCATTGGCAGCCTACTTCCAACTAGAAAAAAACTTAGTTGCAACCCACTTGCAACTTCAAAAAAAAAACTCAGTTGCAACCCACTTCCAGCTCGAAAAGAACTCAGTTGCAGCCCACTTGCAACTTAGAAAAAAACCGAGTTGCGACCCACTTGCAACCCGGAAAAAAACTGAGTTGCAAGTGCAGTTGCAACTGGCTCACAAAATATTAGTTGCAAGTGCAGTTGCAGCTCAGTTCAAAACAAAAAACAAAATAATAATAACTAAAACTGAAAAAGAATAATAATTAAATATAACCTAAAAATAAAACATAAAAAACTCAGTTGCAAATCCAGTTGCAACTGACTTATAGCATCGAGAAAATGTCAGTTGCAAGTTCAGTTGCAACTGGCTAAAAAAACTCAATTTCAAGTGTAGTTGCAACTCATTTATACCCTCGAGAAAATCTCGGTTGCAAATGCAGTTGCAACTGCTCGAAAAAATTCGATTGCAAGTGCAGTTGCAACTGGCTAAAAAATAATTAGTTGCAAGTGTAGTTGCAACTCAGTTCAAAACAAAAAACAAAATAATAATAAGAAAATAAAAAACTAAAAATAATAATAAAGAAAATAATAATAAAGAAAATAAATAATTTAAAATAAAAGATAAAAAAATCAGTTTCAAGTGTAGTTGCAACTGGCTTATAGCGTCGAGAAAATCTCATTTGCAAGTGCAGTTGGAACTGGCATATAAACTCGAGAAAACCTCAGTTGCAAGTGCACTTGCAACTGGCTTATAGAGTCGAGAAAATCTCGGTTCCAAGTGTAGTTGCAACTGGTTCATAAAACTCGGTTACAAGTGCAGTTCAAACTGGCTCACAAAATATTAGTTGCAAGTGCAGTTGCAACTCAGTTCAAAACAAAAAATAAAATAATAATAATAATAAATAAAACCAAAAAGAATAATAATTAAAATAATAATATAAAATAAAACATTAAAAAACTCAGTTGCAAGTGTAGATGCAACTGACTTATAGCGTCGAGAAAATCTCAGTTGCAAGTGCAGTTGCAACTGGCTAAAAAAACTCAGTTGTAAGTGCAGTTGCAACTCGCTTATATCGTCGAGAAAATCTGAGTTGCAAGTGCAGTTGCAACTGGCTTGAGAAAACTCGGTTGTAAGTGCAATTGCAACTAGCTCAAAAAAAATTAGTTGCAACTCAGTTCAAAACAAAAAACAAAATAATAATAAATAAACTAAAAATAAAAAATAATAATAATATATACATAAAAATATTAAAAAATCAGTTACAAGTGCAGTTGCAATTGGCTTATAGCGTCGAGAAAATCTCATTTGCAAGTGCAGTTGAACCTGGCATATAAACTAAAAAAAAACTCAGTTGCAACTGACTTCTAGCGTCGAGAAAAATCTCAGTTGCAAGTGTAGTTCTAACTGGCTCAAAAAACTCAGTTGAAGTGCAGTTACGACTGACTTATGCATCGAGGAAATCTCATATGCAACTGCAGTTGCAACTAGCTTCCACACAAAAAACAAAACACAAAAGCAAAAAATAATAATTAAAAAATAACAAAAATAGTAATAAAAATAATAGTATAGAAAAATAAAAAATAAAACACGAAAGAGAAAACATCTCACCTGAAAAATGGCTTCTAAAATATGGCAATCAGTTGAAGCTGGCTCAAAAAAGACTCAGTTGCAAGTTCTGTTGCAACTGACTTATAGATTCGAGACAATCTCAGTTGCAAGTGGAGTTACAAACTGGCTAAAAGGCTCTAGAAGATCTTAATTGCAAGTGGAGTTGCAACTGAATTGAAAACAACAAAGAGGCAAAATCTCATTTAAACATACAAAAAACATAACAACAAAATAAATAAACATAAGATAAAACATAAAAACAAAAAACAAAAAGAATAGATTTCCATTGAAACTGGCTTGTAGAAATTGGCAAAAATAGTATTTTAATAAAAGGCGGGACATCTATTCAAAAAGACTTATGCAAAAAACCTTCTCACAGACTCACACTAGACGGTGCTTCTAAAAAAGGCGGGACATCTATTCAAAAATTAACAGGACACAAACAAAATTTAACACCGCCTCCGAAGAGACTACTGCCGACGCCGCCAGCGCCGCCACGAAGATCTGACGCATCACCACTGGATCGAACTCACCCAGATCCGCCGCTCCCGGATCTGACCGTGGTGAACGGAGCCAGAGAAATCCACCGATTTCCGAGCTCCAGGAAGTCGCGCGCGAGACGGCGAAGCTCCAGGGAACGCCACCGCCGGAGGGGATCCGCGCCGACACCAAAATCCGCTCCAGCAGCACCACCGCCTCCGAAGCACCGCTGGCCGGACACCTATCATACCCTACCATATATACACGCCGTGAGACGGGCTTCCCCCACCCTCCCGCCGCCGGAGCAGCCGACGGAGGGGAAGGAACCCACGCCTCACCGGCGGAAGAGGTGGATCGACGGTGGACTCTCAAAAATCGCCTCTCTGCACTGTAGCGGGGAGAGGATAAGGAGGGCGACGCTCTAGTGAGAATCGGATGTTGTCTAGATATGTTTCAGTACATTAATCAATATTATCTTACATCTTACATATTATATATAATTTAGCACAAAGTCATATTCAAATAAGCTGCACATTCAAGATATTTTTGATTGTAGAAACACAAATTCATATGATAACTTCAGCTTATCAAAAGGTGCAACAGAAAACAAACAAGAGCGAGGAACAAATACATCGTTTAACAGTCATAACTGAAATGTGTAAAACACTAAATAGGAAGATATGTACTCACATATATTCAATTGCAGCCATGATGTAATGTAAAATATTCAGTTGCAATCATGATGCAACTTTACATTTTCAGTTAAAATGTCAATTGAACCAGTGTGCAACTTGAAAAAAAATAAGTTTCAAGCTTAGTGCAACCGAAAGAAATTCAGTCACAACCATAGTGCAACTGAGAAATATCCAAGTGCGACCATAGTGTAATAAAAAAATCCTGATGGAATCATAATGCAACTAGAATTTTTTACACAAATAAGAAAATCAATTGCACCTAGTGCGCATTTAAAAAAAATGAGTTACAACCATGGTGCATCCGAAAGTTTAATAGAAAATAATAATTCAAATGCAAGCATGGTGCAACTGATTTTGTTGGTTTAATGAGGATGACTATTCCCAGTCGACTAGAGAAAAACTCATTGGCAGCCTACTTCCAACTAGAAAAAAACTTAGTTGCAACCCACTTGCAACTTCAAAAAAAAAAACTCAGTTGCAACCCACTTGCAGCTCGAAAAGAACTCAGTTGCAGCCCACTTGCAACTTAGAAAAAAACCGAGTTGCGACCCACTTGCAACCCGGAAAAAAACTGAGTTGCAAGTGCAGTTGCAACTGGCTCACAAAATATTAGTTGCAAGTGCAGTTGCAGCTCAGTTCAAAACAGAAAACAAAATAATAATAATAACTAAAACTGAAAAAGAATAATAATTAAATATAACCTAAAAATAAAACATAAAAAAACTCAGTTGCAACTGACTTATAGCGTCGAGAAAATGTCAGTTGCAAGTGCAGTTGCAACTGGCTAAAAAAACTCAATTTCAAGTGTAGTTGCAACTCACTTATACCCTCGAGAAAATCTCGGTTGCAAATGCAGTTGCAACTGCTCGAAAAAACTCGATTGCAAGTGCAGTTGCAACTGGCTAAAAAATAATTAGTTGCAAGTGTAGTTGCAACTCAGTTCAAAACAAAAAACAAAATAATAATAAGAAAACAAAAAACTAAAAAACTAAAAATAATAATAAAGAAAATAATAATATAAAATAAAAGATAAAAAAATCAGTTTCAAGTGTAGTTGCAACTGGCTTATAGCGTCGAGAAAATCTCATTTGCAAGTGCAGTTGGAAGTGGCATATAAACTCGAGAAAACCTCAGTTGCAAGTGCACTTGCAACTGGCTTATAGCGTCGAGAAAATCTCGGTTCCAAGTGCAGTTGCAACTGGTTCATAAAACTCGGTTACAAGTGCAGTTCAAACTGGCTCACAAAATATTAGTTGCAAGTGCAGTTGCAACTCAGTTCAAAACAAAAAATAAAATAATAATAATAATAAATAAAACAAAAAAGAATAATAATTAAAATAATAATATAAAATAAAACATTAAAAAACTCAGTTGCAAGTGTAGATGCAACTGACTTATAGCGTCGAGAAAATCTCAGTTGCAAGTGCAGTTACAACTGGCTAAAAAAACTCAGTTGTAAGTGCAGTTGCAACTCGCTTATATCGTCGAGAAAATCTGAGTTGCAAGTGCAGTTGCAACTGGCTTGAGAAAACTCGGTTGTAAGTGCAATTGCAACTAGCTCAAAAAAAATTAGTTGCAACTCAGTTCAAAACAAAAAACAAAATAATAATAAATAAACTAAAAATAAAAAATAATAATATATAAATAAAAATAAAAATATTAAAAAATTAGTTAGAAGTGCAGTTGCAACTGGCTTATAGCGTCGAGAAAATCTCATTTGCAAGTGCAGTTGAACCTGGCATATAAACTTAAAAAAAAACTCAGTTGCAACTGACTTCTAGCGTCGAGAAAAATCTCAGTTGCAAGTGTAGTTTTAACTGGCTCAAAAAACTCAGTTGCAAGTGCAGTTACGACTGACTTATGCATCGAGGAAATCTCATATGCAATTGCAGTTGCAACTAGCTTCCACACAAAAAACAAAACACAAAAGCAAAAACAATAATTAAAAAATAACAAAAATAGTAATAAAAATAATAGTATAGAAAAATAAAAAATAAAACACGTAAGAGAAAACATCTCACCTGAAAAATGGCTTCTAAAATCGGGCAATCAGTTGCAGCTGGCTCAAAAAAGACTCAGTTGCAAGTTCTGTTGCAACTGACTTATAGATTCGAGACAATCTCAGTTGCAAGTGGAGTTACAAACTGGCTAAAAGGCTCTAGAAGATCTTAATTGCAAGTGGAGTTGCAACTGACTTCAAAACAAAAAAGAGGCAAAATCTCATTTAAACATACAAAAAACATAACAACAAAATAAATAAACATAAGATAAAACATAAAAACAAAAAGAATAGATTTCCATTGAAACTGGCTTGTAGAAATTGGCAAAAATAGTATTTTAATAAAAGGCGGGACATCTATTCAAAAAGACTTATGCAAAAAACCTTCTCACAGACTCACACTAGACGGTGCTTCTAAAAAAGGCGGGACATCTATTCAAAAATTAACAGGACACAAACAAAATTTAACAAGACACAAAACAAAAAAGGCAAAAAAGACAAATCACCAAAACAATAAAGTGCAAGTGCAGTCAACTGGGAGAAAGGAAAACAATCAGTTGCAAGTGCAGTTGCAACTGGCATCCTCGAGAAATCGCAGTTGCAACTAGAAAAAAGAAAAAACTGTTGCAAGTGCACTTGCTACCGGTACAAAAAGAAAAATATCTCAGTTGCAAGTGCAGTTGCAAGTTGCAACTTGGACAAGAAAGAAAAATATCTGTTGTAAGTGCAATGTAACTAGGATGATAAAAGAAGTCTCAGCTGTAAACACAGTTGTAACTGGGAGAAATTAATAAAATATCAACTACAAGTGCAGTTGCAACTAGGAAAAAAGAAGATAAATCTCAGTTCCATCTGGGACAACCCGACGTGAGACTTAATAAAGGAAATGAGAATTATAATGAAAAGAAAACAAAATATGCACACAAAATAAAATACAAGTGTACTTTGCTCCCCTTCAAAAAGCAAAAACGACAGAACACACAAAAAATCACACGCTTGTTTTGTTAAAGCAGAATCACACGATTAGATAGACCAATTTTGTAGACACACAAAGAAAAAGGAAAAAGCCCATCTGAAGAGATGGTAGAGATAGAAAAGAAGAAAATGGCAGGACATATACCTATCCTTGAGTAGTGTGGAGAAAATAAACAAAGGAAAGAGGCCCAAGCACGTACGTACCTCCGAGCCTAAGACAAATGAAAAACAATGCACAAATCTCAACACTAATCAAACAGTTAGGGAGTTGACTAAGGCTAATTCTCAGCTGACTGAGAATTAGCAAATCCATATAAAAGTTTAGAACATACCTAGAAAATATGGAAATTAAAATAATAAAAATATAAATAGATCCACATGGACCATCACAACACAAGACCAAGTCATTTTATGTATAAATCTATCTATCTTGTATATATTTATTTTCTCACTCGTTCTCTGACTCACTTAGAAAAAAGTGAAAGAAAAAATAACAAAAAGCAAAAAAGAAAGTGGCCACAAAAGACACTACTTACATTAGAAACAAAACACAAACTGCCCGCCTGGAATCCTAGCCGTGATAAAACCCAAACACGCCTATACAGTTCACAAAAAACAAAAGCCAAAAAAATAAAAATAAAGACAAGTGCCGAAATCCTAATTAAGCCTTGAGCTCTACCATGTGCAACAAAAAAACTTCGCCTGCACAAGCGTAACTACAGCCCAACTAGAGAAGGCCCAGGCCAGGACAAACAACATACGACCCAGTCCGTCCCGCTCAAACACGCGAGTACGACGAACACAACGTTGCTGGGAAAAAACGCAAAACAACACGAATCGTGAAGTATAATCTGACGGCCACAACATCGACTGAGAATTAACTAATTCTCAGTCGACTGAGAATTAGCAAAACCGATCAATCAAACACTTACTCGAGAGTACGAAGTAGGTGGGGGGTGGGCAGGGGAAGAATCGCACCTTCGGTGAGCGGCGGCGCTCGGCGTCGCCGGTGAGAGAGAGAGCAGTGGCCGGTGGAGGAGGGTTTTTCCTTGCTCCCCAGTCCCCTTCCCTTTTCTTCCTCTTTTCCTTCCGCACGGCTGTGTGGTGTGCCGCAGTGACATTTAATAGTGAGGTGGGAGTAGGGACTGCCTAGTAAATTTCTCTTTCAGCGAGCTTGTTTTTGAAAATGTACGGGAATGCTGTACGACGCCCGGAGCTTGGGGAACAGAGAGCTTGTTTTTGAAAATGTACGGGAATGCTGTACGACGCCCGGAGCTTGGGGAGATGGAACGAAATTGAAGACGAAATAGTGCCTCCGTTGGACGACTGCTTGCCCCTGTGGCGACTGCCCTACGTGGCGTTCCCCTTCCCTTGACCTCCCCTTCTCCAGCCACCTCGACGGCCTCTCTCCTCCCCGTCGCCGGCGGCCACGGTGGCCGGTGGCGTGGGGGAGGGAGGACCGGTCTTTTTCGTTTTCGTTTTAGCTTTTCTTGTAGGATTAGACCCCCAAATAAATTAGATCTGAGTCCTAGTGTCTTCCTCCTCCTACTGGTTCTGTCCATGGCGGCCAGATCCGAGGATTGGGAAGATGGGCGGGCTTCCAGATTGGAGATGGTGAATCGGTTCCTCTCTTCCTCACCGTTGAAGGCATCGTCCCATGGAGATAGGCATGTTGGTGCCGTTTCCGACCAGCGCAACAAGATCTGCTTGCCTGACCTCAGCTTGTATTCGTTGGATTTTGCCACGGGTGGCAGCTGCTCTGTGCGGAGGTGGCCTTCACTGGCCAAGTGCTGCTGGTGCTGTCTTCCGGTAGCCGGTTGGTTTGGGGATCTCGCACTCCCGCGCGGTAGTCTTCTTCCGCATGTGGGTTGCAGTCCTCTCTCTCTGCGGGTGCACTCAAGTTCAGATGCGAGCAAGCAGTTGGAGGTAATTTACCTGCACATGTGGAAGCGGGTCAGCGATGCTGGTTCTGTTCCCCATTTTTATGCTCTGCTTGCTGAAGATTTGGGCGGTGCTCGTTATCGAGGAGATAAAGCTGATGGCCTAGACCAGGATGCCGTGTTGTTCCTTGTCCGATGCTTCGCTGCCACCATGGTGGTGGCTCGGGGCTTGGAGGCGGTGGGTTCATACAATCAGAGGAGCATGTTTGAGGCAAATTTTGCAAGCTTCCAGAGATCAGAATCTGTTTATGCCTCAAAGCAACTGATGTTTGCGGTGTTGTTTGTCATACAAAGTTATACTGTCACAGCAGAAGCCGCAACCCTGGAGATGCTCTGGTTTCTATGTTGTGCATTTGATGAAATTTCAGAAGCTGATTTCAACCGGAAGAACATCTCCAAATGTTGGGCGCTTGCGTCACTCCAATATCGCTACTGGTGGCGTCCTCGTGCTTGCCGATCGGTGAGCCCTAGTTCATCCTTTGAGCTTCATTTCTATTTGTCTAGTTGTGGCGCATTGTATCCACTGCAAGCTACTGTACATGAGTATATGTTCTTGCCATTCGGGATTCGCCGGAGGCGGGTGAGAGCGGCTCTGCTGCGGATTCTCAGATTTAATGGCCAAGACCCCCCTGGATTGAGCTCGGTGATGGTCCATTTAGATCTTCAGCTCATTCCCCTACCTCAGAGGCATCTGCCAACGCGATTGCTGGTTGAGCCGCTGGCTCTACGGTTGGCTGGATTGCAAGAGGCCCTTGAAGAGTACAATTGCAGGTGTTTCGAGTCCGAGTTCTCGCCGGACCCCCTGGCAGGCTCCAATTGTACTCTTTTGTTTCGACCTGTTTCTTCAGTAGCTTATCTCGCATGTGTGCAGCTAGGCAACTCTGCTTCTCGGGGTGAAGTTTGTAATGACTCTAATGTAATATGTCCTAGTATGTAATGATAGTTTTTCCTTGTTCAAAAAAAAAAAAAAAAAAAAAAGACGAAACAGCATGTCGCGTCGTTTCAGTGGATCACCGTGTATGACGTCGACGAAATTGATGGCGTATCACGGAAAAGCAACCAACGGAAGATTTAAAAAAAAAACTCCATTGAAGATCAGAGCTCCAAGAAATGGCAGTGCAGATAGTAGCTTTGCCCTCGGATGCATAGTGAAGTTTCCACAGTTCACTGACACAGTCCACCTAGGAGGAGACGTCGGGGCAGGGGAGAGAGGTACTCGTACAAGCTTCGCGAACTCGAGGGCAGGTAAAGATCATTGCGCCAAACTGCACGAACCTGATCGTCCACCTGCAAATGCCTGAAAGAGTTGACATAGAAATGCCTTTTCGAGAGGCCGTTGTTCGAGAAAGCGATAGAGGCGTTCGTCCTGCTCGTTGGGCCGAAGGGAAAGGAGGGAGAGCTAGGTTGAGAATTCCAGGTAGCATCATCTTCCCAAGTAGCACAAAGAATCCATGCGGGTACAAGCTACCAAACTCTTCGTGTGGCAGAGATTTTCAGTAAATGTATCTTAGGTCAGCAGTAATTTTAATGTACACACAAATGCTTAAAATGTCAGATTTAGCAATCAATAAATCAAGCATCCATTGTGTGATTAAATGTTGATTGAACTACACGTCCATCCAGTCTATATTCAATTTTAAACCTGTGCGGGGTCTGCATTTAGATCCTACCATGAAAAGAATATTATTCTCTGCTATTTTATTTCTGTTCTATTAATGAAGAATTTCTTGGGGAGTAAACTAAACTACACACTTCTACTTAGCACACTTTTTTAAGACAAAAGACGTGCAGAACTGGAATCTTTTGCCAAATTACCGACACAAAATTACAAGCTATTCGAGAAAGTGAAGTGTCTAATTGAAATAGAGTAAAGAGTGCCCTTCTCTACCATATCTTTTCCATTAACCATATAATATCAGCCTCACAATTTGAACAAAGAATGGCTGCAGCAACTTCTGCGTCTTACAACCTCTGCCTGCAAGCACTTGCAAGTGATCTCATATCAAGCTCGCTCATCATTTTGATGCCTATAGTAGCTTGGCCAGTGCTAGAATGTTCAAAGTACTGCAGAGCCTGTAACAAACATATCAGAAGGAGAATGAAGTCCAGATGCTGTGCAAAAATACATGTAATCATAAACAGTAAGGATGGCAATGGGTAGGGTATGGGGCGGGTAGAGCAATACCATACCCATACCCATATAGTCAATGGGTACAAAACTCTACCCACACCCGTACCCACGGGTATAAAACTTTAGCCGTACCCATACCCGACGGGTACCCATCCCCGTTGGGTACCCAACGGTAGATCAAATAATACACATGTTATACATAATTTTACATTCATCGATAAAACATTGATTAAAGAAAAACATTTCTCTCAACTTAATAACATATATTTGAGTACATGACAATTATCTTAACTCAAGTTGACAATTGATGACAACTTTACCATATGTTCACAAGCTAATGAGAATGAATATTGTACCTCCACGAGTAAAGTATATAACGGGCAGGGTATGGGTATACCCACGGGTACGAGATTATACCCGTGCCCAGCCCGCGACTTAACGGGTAGGGTATGGGTACTACCCATGGGTATAAAATTGTGCCCATACCCTACCCATGCGGGTACGGTACCCGCGGGTACCCGTACCCGTGGATAAAATTGCCATCCTTAATAAACAGCATCACATAACATGGTACTCCTGGATATATGTAATCAATCTGGTAACTTTACATGCATCAGCTCCTTCCAACCATCTTGCAACTCATCGTTGCCTGCTCTTTCCTTAATAAGCAAAGTTTGAACAAGTGATTCCATAGCATCCATTTCATCATACTTGCCTCGCAGCTCCTCACTAAGTCCATCTGTTTCCTTTTTGTTTCAGAGTCTTGCTCAGCAGGCACAAGCTTCATTTCTGCCAGTTGGCCTTCAAGCTGTTTTATATCTAACTCAAGTTTCGGCTTGGCATTAAGCTGTTGTTCAAGCATGTGAATCTTATCAAGAGCGACTCGGTTCTCCCTCTCTGCATTGTAAGTACAGTAAATTATTCACATAACTCTACTTGTCACAAACTTAAGCACGGTGAGATACAAAGGGCCTAACCTTGTGTTCTTCCACAAGCTTCAGTATACTTTCTTGAATCTTGATTCTTCATATACATTTGTGCCATTTTCCACATTGTAAGAAACATTTTTCAACAAAAAAACTGTATTTCGTAATAGTAATGTATGAAACAAGAAATCTCTCAGGAGCTATAGAAGAAAATCTTGAATTACTGGAGCTTGAGGTGCAACATCAGGCTGAGTTCTAGATCTTTCTCTGTGCTTTTGTTTTCCTCGACGATGCCCACTCGGACCGGAGGTTTTATGCTTTCTTGCTTCTTTCCCATCACTATCAGGAAGGACTGTACTCTTCTCTTTATCATAATCCTGATGCTTACTTGCCAAGGAACTTGAAGTAGGATGGCTTCCAAAATCAGCATCTATGTTCTGTGTCCTTTGGGAACTAGATTCCCCAGTGTCCATTTTGTTTCCCATTCTTTCGGAGGACTTATCTGAAGCCTTCAATGAAGATAATGACTTGGCATCTCTATCCATGAGCACCCTACTGACAGTGCCAGAAGAGTTCTCCTTTGGAACATTTACACTAGCCATCATAGCACTAAGGAAATCTTCGCCATCCAGTTTCACTACTTTTGGTCTGGAATTCATGGGTTTCAACTTCTTCCCAGCAGATACAGGCTGGACAGTCTCTGATGTATCCTTGGTCATACTTCCATTGTCAGCAGATAGCAGAGGATCATTCGCACGAGGGTAATTATTTGCATCACCCTCAGCTTTTTCTGTTGGGAGATAGTACATCCCGTGCCGTCTACGATGCTCAAAAAGAAGAGAAGATGAACCAACTGAAACTGCAGGCTCATCTCTAGTCTCTACAGAAGGATTGCTGTGAGAGCAGAAAAAGATTGAAGTTGACGGAGTAGTGACATCTTCACTTACAACGTCAGCAAGTTCAGCAAGATTTTCATGCAAGACAAGACCCTCAGGAAGGGAAATTTTCTTCTGTGCATTCACATAAACAGGGCTTAATTCTTGAGAGAATACTGTTTGCATACTCTTAACAAGCTCCTTGAGCCGGTTATGCTTGTTATAATCACTAACCTTCCTTTCCTTCAACTCCTGAATCTCTCGTAGCAAATGGACAAAACCCATCAGGTTGCGTGCCCTCTCCAGGACCTCAACTTCCTTGCACTGAACAAGTGGCCCAACTGTTATTTCAATCAAGTTAACCATGTAAACTATCGATTTGTGCGAAAAGGGGTCCTTCTCCGTTGTGCCTGGCACAACAATCTGTTCTTCCTCAGGTCTAATTTCAGCTTCACTTACCCTGCTAACAGTTTGGTCAACCGCTAACTCATCAAAGACGAGATCCATTTGCTTGTTTGAATCATTCAACCTCTCGACATATAAATTGCAACAGAAGGTGATCACTTTAAAAAGTGCCTGGATGTAAACGGCTCTCACTGACATTGGCAGGAGGCTAGTCCTTGGCTGGCATAGTGCCTCGACAAGCTCAACAGGATCCTTGCTGCAATCTATATACTCACCAGAGACGAATGCAGCAGCAGAAAGAACAGGAAAAAGGAGGTTGTTGCCGAGCAAAGCAGGGTCAATTAGGAGAGATCGAGCTTGCTGGACAAGCTCTGGACGTGCATCATGCACCCTAAGTCCCACATCAACAAGCTGGCAACCAATCTCATCTCCCTGCGGACAGTGCAGGCTCCTTGCCATATCTGCAAGTAGCGAGACATACCCATCGAAATCTGACACCAGCTCATATACATTGCGCCCACATGTTCCAAGGACAGCCCCAAGGGTGTCATTTGCAAACTCTGGGTCTGACCGTGCTGCATGACTGACCAGCATGCCGGCGATATCCATGACATTGTTGTCATCCACCATCCCCATCATAAGGTGCAATGCCTCCCTGCTGATGTTTGAGTCGGCATCAGCCAGTGATTGGGCAATCACATCACGGCTCTCGTTGACAGTTGATGCATATGCTGGGCCCAGCATACCAAGTGCCAGCAGACCAAGATACCGCAGGTTGGGATCATCAGAAGCAGCAAGGAACTCCTTAACTTTCGCAATGGCAAGGCTCACCGCGGCATCATGCGGCGGTAGTGCCGTTAGCACCGTGCGGACACACTCAAATGTGAGCGATACGGCTGAAGAACGGGCGAGGAGCTGACAGACTGGATCAACGATTCGTGCTGCTAGGCGCGACTCGAGAGGAGCCAGCCTAGCAAAGATCTTGAGCACTTTGATGAGCGCCCAGTTGGAGCGGGAGGTGGTCAGCAGATTGTAGAGGTCAGGCGCGAGAGGCAGGAATGGGGCCGCATCGGCTGGCGGCGCCGACAGCTCGCAGAAAGCGGATGCAGCTGCAGTGGACGCACGCGGGTCGGGCGAAGCGAGACACGCAGCCAGCGGCTTGAAGAGGACCGGCACACCCGCAGACGGGGAGGCGGCTATGACGCGGGCAGCGGCCGCGATAGCGCGAGGGCTGCCACGGGACAGGTGGGGCACGAGGTCGTGCGCGAGGTGGACGGCGAGGTCGGGCGCGGCGGCCGCGGCGGGAGAGGCGAGGAGCTGCAGCGCGAGGGCGCACACGTGGTGGGAGGCGGCGGCGTTGGCGGTGGAAGGGGAGAGGTCCTTGTGGAGCTGGTGGGTGGCGAGGGGGAGGAGGGAGAGCGAGGCCGGGTGGAGCGAGAGCGAGGCGGCGAGGTAGGCGAGGCGCTTGTGCGGGAGGTGCGGCGAGGCGAGGAGCTCGATGGCGGGGAAGGCGAGCGGGTGGGAGGCGACCGGGGCGAAGTGGAGGGAGGAGAGGTAGGTGAGCTTCTGGAGCGCGACGGCCTTGGTCGCCGCGTCCGGGGCGCGGATCTCGCGGTGGATCGCGGAGAGCGCGCGGCCGACGGCCAGCGACTCGCCGGCGGCGGATTGGTCGGCGCGGAGGGACTTGACGAGATCGTCCAGGGAGAGCTGGAAGAGGGTTTCCACCAGCGACGGCGCCGTCGACGGCGCCGGCTGGGAGGAAGCCATGGGATCGGAGGTGGAGAGGGAGGGTGGATCTGTGGAGGTTGATGTTGATTGGATTCGGGGGACGTTTCCTTCCGGCGCGGCCGATACCGCAGTGGGGGTGGGTCAACAAGAGACTAGAAGCTCCATTTGGACTTCAGTTTGGAGCCTAGAAACCAAAATCTTGTCAGAGGAAATATTTCCCGGCGCAAAATTTATACTACAAAATAATACTAGTACGATACCCCGCGCGTTGCAGCGGGTATCTCTTAAAAACCTAGTAAAACATATAAACTCCTGGAGTTGACTATAGAAATACAAATTTTAGCTGATCATAACAATTGAGAGCCTAAATTTAATTTAATAGACATGAAATGTATGAGTTTTTTATATTTTAAAGTTTGTTAAAGTTCATGGGTGTACCTGATTGATGTTTATTGATGTAGATAAAGTGAAATCAGCGGGTTGAAGAAACTGATGATGTGGATGGCTTACGTGAAGATGCCATGCAAATTGCCAAATTATGTGTCTAAAAAGTTTTTGAGCGGTTACATGTAGAAGAGCACATAATTTCGAATAATAGTTCTATGATTTTCATATTAAAAATCTTGGCGCAAAAATCACTTGATTTTCATAACTGATTCTGGTGTTCCACTTGCACATTATTTAATTATGAAATTACATATCAGGATGGTGCGATTTTACCGTTTGAACGGTAAAAAAGATGATATGATGTAGACAACTTGATGGCGAATGAAAAGGATGATGTGGATGCTTGCATGTAGATATAGACAATAAGTAATGATGTTAGTGGGATGATGTGTACAATTGATTGGCTAAAATAGAAAGTGATGTGGATGGATTGCATGTTGAGATAGAAAAATATTAATTGCACTTAGTGGGGTTTTGCTTTATAAGAAGTATAGATAGTTCGTGCATTTTTTTTCTAGAATTTTAGAATAAATCGAAGCAACGATATCAAAGTCGCCCAAACATTTGCCATTAATCTAAATCAGCTCGTAACAGATCTCTTAAATCTCAAATCATTTCGCAGTTCTCATCCGGCCACCTTTGTATCCAACCAAAAAACACTGTCCCGGGGACTTTGTAAACCCTCAACACATCGGGATAGTACTGACTAGCCAGAGCATTACACACTCGAGAATCACACTCCAAACTCCAAACAACTCCACACTCCTACACACCGCCACACTTTTTTTAAACGGAAAGAACCTCGGGCACACTCTTACCGAAAGTGGAAAGCAAGGCACACTCTTCCCCTCTTCTTTTATTTTATTGTTTATTTTTTGTGTGCACAAATATTTTTATAACAACCTCTAAGAGGTAGGAGGACTGGAGGAGAGACCGGTTGGCATTATGGAAGAGGTTATTTCTCGTTTGTTATAATGACTCAAATGTCAAATGGGAATTGGGAGGCCAAGCCGTCGGATTAACCCGAAAATGCAGGGAAAATCAATAAGATCCTCTATGCTAAAGAGTAACATAATAGGTAATACTATCATACAATCCAAATTGGCAAAAGGAAGTGATGTAGCATAGTAGATAGATGATAGTACTATCATGCTATGTTATAGTATAAAATCATGTAAAACTAGACAATCTAATGTCAAGTAGATTTTGTACACATATTTACATCAGGATTTTATAAATAAGTAAATACAATGTCATAGTATCATACACTTAGTATCATGCGCATCATACTGTTAGTGTCTAATCGAAGAATGGCAAAAACTCGCCACGTCGTTTTGTTGTGATCATCGTGCAATGACCTCGACGCTCAGAGTGCCACCATCCCGTTGAGCTTGACCACATGAGAGACCGGACCTAAGAAGATTATCCGTTCTACCAGTGCTGCACACGCACCATCAAAGATCGCCGCCACCAATTATTCTTGGGCGATCACGCTGCCTAAATTTGGTGACGGCTCTAGTGTGCCAATTCTCTGACATCTGAGACGTCAGCACTTCCCGCTGGGAAAATTGGGATGCACCCAACCCAAGGCCAAGGCCTTCAGCCATGTTGACCAAAGACAACTGACATTGACTACTATCTCAAACATTGTTGGGGATTTAACCCTTTTGATAAGGGAGAAGAACTCATACAACGCAGAAATATGCCTTCCCGTCCTTGACGAGAAATGATCCATTACTAAAGGGAAGGCTCGCGTCTTTCGCCACCCTCTATCCTCTCCACGTCAGCTCGTATCCTAGGTGGCATGATTAAGGGAAGGCCAACATCAGCATTGTACATGCACTACTGCTTAGTGGCGTAACTACCTACCCTCACGAAGTTCGCAGCCTAATTGCCAGCCGAGGTCTCAGTCCTATTCATCAGGAATTACCGTTGAACGCTGAGGACGAGACGTATTCTGCAAGAATTTTGAGTCCCGCTCAGCACCAGCAACAATGGCTAGAGACAGAGCACTAACCAACTGTTGCCCACCGGCTTTGGATTTGGCAGTGTAGATTGCGAAGCTAACAATAGCAGCAGAGGGTACTGCCATCATGAAACCAGACGGGTTATCAGGCATGGTTGAGCAACGAGCAATCAAACTATGCATCACAACGTACAAATCAACAAAACAGTAGTCATTCATAGCACATAATGCATGATAACCTAATAAGGGCAGTTCACAGTCTCCAGCTAGCAGCACAAATCCACCATGTCAACGCTACAGCACGCTGAATAATCCGGGTAAACTCCTCCAGCAACTGACCAATTACTAAGATCAAGAGTCAAGCAGCTCTAGGTCTAGTGTAGTACTTCAGGAATCTAGTTCAGGGGAGAGCAGATGATCTAGACACGCCCCAGCCAACATCTCGGAGCTCAACGCTTCCTTTTTTGCATGCGCCACTGTCTCAGCACGAACTGGATGACTTCTTTCAGGGTTGCCTTCCGCTTCTCCTTGAAGTTCCATAGCTCGGGTACAGAATAGCGGCCGCTGGGATTGTACTCGTTAAGCTCAAGAAGAGCGTTTTTCACCAAGTCACGAACTTCTTCACCATACTGCTCTTTCAGCTCTCCAAGCTTCTCGTCATCCTCACGAAGAATTTCCTACACCAGTGCACCCACCGTTAGATAAATCATACTTCCTCAGCTGACTCTGAGCAAAGAGCACCATTTACTTTTCCATAATTACTTGCCTAGGTAAGCGAGCTCAGGAATGACATAAACTTCTAGAAGGTGGGGGTAATAAGCATGCACTATGCTAAAAAAAAAACACAAGTGAGTACCCAATGAAACGTGAGACTTTGGATACATCAGTTGATTTATGAGAACACGCGGTTAGCATTTTATTTGCCCCACATAGCTAGCTCCACGAGCAAATGCTAGATGAGCTCTGTTCCCAAAACTGACGAATTAAAGATAGCATAACTTGTATAAAACTGATTGTCGACTTCAGAGGAAAGCGACAAATGGAAGAAAGCAAGTCACTATTTATCACCATGTACTACTCAATCGAAACTGACGAATAAGATCATAAACTATTCAATCAAGAGCAGCTAACATTAACATAAGTCTCAGCAAATCATCAGTGTTGCTTCCCAGCATCGAAGTAGAAAAAAAATCAATGCATTGGCTGAACTCTCCCCAAGAAACCAAAGCTTTTTCTGCACGCGTTTCGGCAAATGAATCTTAGCTAAAATACGCACATATGTCCAGATTTTCAGTTTCCAGATTCTTTCATCAAGCATGCACCGAATGCTTAACTATTGCAGAAGTAAATTATTTACTACGGAGCCTAATTGATTAATCTTAGGACCAGCATGTTCTAGCTTACATCCACACCATGCATGAAAAACACAATTTTTAACTCCCATGCAAAACAAGATTATTTAACAGAACACGAAAGTATAACCCGTGTCTGGTGGCTAACGGTTTGTTGTTTTCCTCCTGTCACTTTTGCACGTAATGAAGGACCAAATAACAGAATATTTTTTTCTTGAAATGAAGGACCAAATAATAGATGGAGGAAAGAGAAAGAGTCTGAATTAGTAATGTAAGTAATGTTTCTGGACAAACTCAAATACAGCAAGAAAAATATAACATTATTCGTAGCCCTTAACTTGAGTAACTCCAATGTTTGTATTATGGCAGTATTCTTTCACTTGCTATATATCGTTATTAAACTTAGTGTCTCTAATTTACTTATAATCTGATGTACAAGGTTCATGTTTTGTAGAACTGGAATTTGACTGAAACTAATAGCTAAAGATTACGAGCAATTAGAGACCAAGTGTATAAAAGCAATAGTAAATATATTATCACCTTCTCTTTCCCGCTGTCATCAATAATAACCTTAAAAGGATACCATTCTGGATTTCTTATCTCATTCTCCCACTTTGAACAAAGAATTGAAGCAGTGACTTCTGCATCTTCTTTAGACATTTTATCCTTACAAGCACTCGCAAACGATTTCAGATCAAGATCACCCATTCTTTTAATGCCTATATTTGCTCTGGCATTTGTATCCCGCAAGCCCTGTTGGGTATGCAGAAGGAAAACATTAATATGCTGAAATCAATTATGTAGGGAGAGTGGGTAGAAGCATATAGCAATATGCTCAAACAAAGCTATTTTGGTTAGTAGACAATTAGGTTTACAAACAAAGCCTTCTATTAAATTACCGAGGGACACTAATATCCAAGATATGTCAAGTTAATTTTTTTTCTTAAATCTGACTAAGAATTGTAAAAGTACTAACTGTAGCAAACCAAGTCATTCTAATAATTCATACTAAAACTGAACCAATTGAGACAATAGAATTTTCCAAATATACTAAGATTAAGAGCTATTTTTACCGCTGTGTACTCTCTCAATAGAAACCTGTGATGGACAAACGAAAACCTATTATGTACTCAGAAAATTAGAGAAACACTTTCACATTTGCACAAATTAGCATCATCGGCCAAAGGACAAAACATAAGAGTCACGGCGGATATTTAGGAGGATGAAAAAGATGGGGGAAATAGTAGCATACTCGAAGGACCCAAAAAAATTCCAATAACTAATATATGGAACAACCCATTGGCATACAGTTATAGCTAGTTATGCTGCTACTTCATTAGAAATGACCATTAGCTAGATCGACGAGCTTGTGCTCGCTGTGGCTGCCATGGTTGTTAGTCACCAAGATAAGAGTAAGCTCATGGGTGCCCTTGTTGGCTGTTGCTGTGTGCATCTTATATTTGCCTTAGCTTCCCAAGAAGAGGCTACCCGTGGTTGGTTGGGCGTTGAAATCAAAAGGTTGTAGTAGAGTGAGATAAGGAGGCTTGATTATACGTAAAGGTCGGAAATGGACTGGGAAATGAATACTGAATACAGGAGGACGATCCGTGGCAGTGGGCTGTAGTGCAAATCTCAAATGAATAGAGAGCATCTAACTAATGATCAGTGTTCTTGGTGATGTGGCTTAATTAAGGAGTAAGAAAATTTGACAGTAGGAGGAAACTATTAAGATATAGAAGTGCAAGCGCTCAATCAACAATGTAACTTACATCGATCAGCTTCTTTCGAGCATCTTGCAACTCATCGTTGCTCATTCTTTCCTTGAGAAGCAAGGTCTTGTGGAGTGATTCTGTTGCCTCCATTTCATCCAACTTGTCCTGTAACTCCTCACTAAGTTCATCTATTTTCCTCTTTGATTCAGAGTCTTCCTCACCTGGCATATGCTTCATCACTTCCAATTTTCCCTGCAGCTGTTTTATTTCTAACTCAAGCTTCTGTTTGGCATCTAATTTCTGCTCTAACTTGATAATCTCGTCTAGGGCAGCTTGTTTCTCCCTCTGCAGTTGGCCATTTCCAGCACACAATAAGATATTCATATAAATTAGCTTATTGAAAAACTGAAGTGAGACAATATATGAAGGCATAAACCTTGTGTTTTTCCACAAGCTTCAGAACATTATCATCAGCCCTCTGTTGCTCCTGTGATGCCATCTGAAGATACTTTGTTTTCATCTTGTTCTGTATTCACGCCACAAAAGCCTGACATTAGTTTTATGCAGAAACACTGAAGTGGGATAATCTAACAGCATCTACAGCCTGATATAATTTTTAGAATTGTTAATGTCTACCGCAAGCGTTCAGATTGGGGAAGAAACATAAAACACCAGTATAAACAAACTTAGTGATCAAACATACATCTGAATTTGGAACTAAAACTAAAATGTGGAAAATTCACGAGAAATGTCATTAACATCTCTTGATGTATTGCAGAAGAAAATGGTGGTGTGACTACAACCTTAATGGTAGTAAACAATAAAATGTGTCTATGCAAATCATAGTGCTTATAATTATCAGCCAATCAAAACTTTAATTCCTACAAATGTAAGTCAGTGCGAAACAAGATGTGCCATTTAGGGAAAACAAGCTATAAAAAGAGTAAATGAAAAAAATAAGCAGCAAATACTGCCAAGTACTTGTTTGGCCATGCGGTACCAATGAATATAATTTGACAATTATATTGTCGGCCAAATGACTGAGACAATTAGAGTAGTATGAGCATGGTGAAAGCATATAGATGGAGGCATGAAATTTAATAATCCAAAAACACATATATCCAAAAACACGTGAAACTTTTCTCAAGTAATTAGGGCCAAAGGGGTAGACAACAAGGATGATAAGTGGAAGGGTGAATACAGGGAAATAGTATGATTTTTTTTTTTTGGCTTTGCATATAATATAAGCCCACTCGCCTCAAAACCACAAGTCTTCTATTGTCACACGCCAAAATCATAAGTTCTTAACCAACATCAACCTACGACATTTACAGTGGATTGGTTTTGCAAAAATTACAATCATGTATTCCCAAGATGCACATTTTGGTGAATTTTACTGTATGACAGGTGACAGCAGAAGCAAATACCAGCTTCAAAACCAAAACCAAATTGGCTTTGCATATAATATAAGCCCACTCGCCTCAAAACCACAAGTCTTCTATTGTCACAAACCAAAATCTTAAGTTCTTAACCAACATCAGCCTACGACATTTACAGTTGATTGGTTCTGCGATAATTACAATCATGTATTCCCAAGATGCACATTTTGGTGAGTTTTATTGTATGACAGGTGACAGCAGAAGCAAATACCAGCTCCCATTACGAAATATATCAACTAAATATGCTGGGCCACAAGGCTAGTTAGTTAATACTAGTAAACAAGATGGCAATATGGATAGGAAGCAACATCAACAACCAATGAGATTCGGCACGCACCTTTTCCTTCTCTTTCTCAAGGTTCCTTCTGTCAGAGTCACTACGCACAGCAAGCTCATCAAGGTGCTTGGATTGGACGTCAAGATCCTGCATTTTGGAGTCAAGATCTGAGCGCAGCTTCTGATTCTCATCAATGATCGTCTGTGAATGCATCCGAGCCTGTTGCTGCAGCTCCTGGATTTCTGGTGAAAATGCAAAGTTTGATAGGCGTTAAGAAATTGATAGGAGAGGAATGCATAACAGAAGATGTGAAGAGGAAAAGATGGCAACAGACTATTATTGTATCTCTGGATGATGAGCTCTTTTTCTTCCATGATCTTGTCAAGTGAGCTGGTTGTCTCGTTGTACTTGACTTCAAGTTCTTGGACATGCCTCGCCTTAACCTCGACCTCGCTGGCCAGATTGGCTACCAGTTTGTCGGTTTTGCGAATTCCTTCCTTCTCAAGTTCTGCAACAGTTTTCAGATCACCGTTTTTCTGCAGATAGTCCCCTATTGGCCCCGGAGCTCTTCGGTCATCAGCTTTTGCAATCCATCCATACATCTCCGCCCCTGGATCTCGATACTTGCGTGCCTCCCAGTCCCGTTTGCCATAGCCTTCTGCCTCAAAATGATTCTCAAAGTTGGACGCGTTACAGAAGCTGGCATAGTCCTTGCCAAACTCAACGATGGCAGTCCCCGTGTGGCCTCTGTAGCTCCACAAAGGGATGACCTTCTGCGGGAAGAAGCGGGAGAACTGGTCCTTGAGCCGGTTCCCACTCTCCCCAACCTGGCGCCCGCCCTTCCACTCCGTAGGCACATTGACCAGCACGCACATCCAGGGCCAGACAAGCTTCTCATCTCTGTCCTGAACTCGCCGTGACGGCCGCGGCGGCTCGGATGACGGAGGCAATTCCGACTTGGTGTGGCCGCGGTGGCTCCTGTGCCGAGTACTCGTAGCATCTGAACCTGCCTCGGTCGCGTGACGCCGAGGTAGGCTATCTTTGCCCGGATCGCTCCACCTCGAACCTCTTTCCCTGCGAATCCTGCCGAAATCGGAAAAAAGAAAGGCGATAAATTTGCAGCCGCCGTACCGCACGACGTTTCTTGGTCTCGCGAAATCTCGGGGAGGAGGAGAGGGGCTGGCATCACGTACCGGTCAGGTGCCTCGCCGGAGTCCATGGAGGAGGAAGGCCGCCCAGTACCCCGCGTGCTGACCCGCGCCGCCGACCCGCGTGCCGACCTAGGGTTTTTACGGCCCGCGAGAATTAGCCCAATGTTCCTCAAAGGAAGGTGGCGGAGGAGCCGGTTCGCCGAGGAGGAAGCGAATCGGAGGGTTTGGGCTCACCTTGGCGCGGCGCCGGCGTGGGAGGAGGAGGCGAGGCGCCGCCTAGCTTGAGGGCGCCGCGGAAGGGCAGCGGCGAGCGGAGGGAGGGAGAAGGACGTGAGTAATCGAGGAGGCCAATGGGCCAATGGGCGACCATATCGAGTCAGCTGGAGAGGGTTCAGCCGGACCGCGTCGGCCCTCGGCGGAACCAATCATTGCGGGGCCGTTGGGTCATCAACTTTGTGCTCTCTGTCGACCTGCTATTGGCTTACCGGAGTATGGAACACCACGAAAATGACTACCCCTATCCTACGGCTCAAAGTAATTTGTGTGGTCAAACACATATGAAATGAGGGTTTCTTTGATTCGTAGGAATGTAAATTCAAAGGAATAGAAAAGGGATAAGGATGGGAAAGGATCAGTGGCGGAGCCAGGAATTGCGCAAGACCCGGGCCAAAATCTTGGCTCAAGAAAACTTACAGAAAAAACTCTAATAATGACACAGAAATTTTGCATGATTGCAAATATGAACTCATGTTTTCAACTACAATTCTTAATGGTCCATCGAAAATACATAAAACACGACAAAATTCTAAAGAAAATAGTACAAACGTACAAAAGATAGTACGAAATCAATTGTTTACTTCATCCGAGCCTGCCATTTCCTCGTCAATGGTAGAAGAAGGACCAATACCTTAAAAGACAAGAATTGTGTCATAAGAAAAAGCACAAAGATAGATAAAATATTAATTCGTGGATACAAATAGAAGAACTTACCAAAACGACGAGGTAAAATTCCTTTCCGTGACTTATATGATTGGAAACGATATAAAATATCATTATCATTGACAGTATTGAAGACATCTCGCTCAATATAACAAACCATGTTGTAATTCATCCAATCATCACCCATTTTATTTCTCGAATCAGTCTTGATAATTTTCATGACTGAGAAAGCTCTCTCCACTTGTGCCGTTGCAACCGGTAAGATCAATGCCAACTCAATGAGACGATACACCAAAGGAAAAACAGTGTGTCTGTCAGTTTGAACCATCTTCACAGCAAGATTACCAAGATCATGACAACTCACAAAATCTGGATCAGCTCTCACATCAGCAATGAATGTCTCAAGTTGGTTTCTAGGAACAAAAGAAATCTCATATATGGAGAAGTCAGCGGCATACATCTCAGCAAGTTCAACAAGTTTGTCTTCATCAAAATTAGCAAATGAGTTCTTTGGATCAAGACAAGCAATGCACCTCAACAATTGAGTAGATTTTTTAGCAAACCGGTTATTTAACTCAACAATTACCTGATCATGCACAACATTGAATATTTCATATCTGAAGCGGTGATAGTAAGTTACCATGGTACAACCACGATGTCTTGAGCGACCTCGAGCGGGTATTGTATCATCCATGTTTGGCACTACAATCTTATATTTGATACAAAAGTCAAGTGTCTCCTTCAAGACTGCATCCCAACCATTTTCTCTTATGCCTTGAAGTTGCTGCAATGTTACGCCAATCAAACCCACCGCACGAACAATGTTCTGATCTTTCTTTTGCAAACACTGTGATAGCTCATTAGTCTTGCCCAATAGTTTGATCATAAGATGCAATATGAGAACAAATTCAAAGCTTTCCATCTGAGTAATCAAGCCACCGGTTGTAGTTCTTTGTGTGAAATTTTCTGCATCATCATGAATATTCTCTAATACATGAAGAACGGACTCCCACATCATAATGAATCTACATAAAGTTCTATGGTGTGTGCCCCACCGTGTGTCCCAGGTTTTACAAGGTTGGTTGCTTGGTTTTTCCCTTTACCAGAAAAGATTTCCCCGAATTCCAATTGCCTTACCATAGTGTCATGTTGATGTTGGGCTATTTGATCATGTCTCTTACAAGAAGCATTTACAGTGTTGACAATCAAAGCGGTGATGTTGAAGAAATCCAATACAGAGGAACAACACTTGGAAACAGCAACAACTACTAACTGTAACTGATGGGCAAAGCAATGAATGTAAAATGCTCCCTTCTAGCATCATCCCTAATGTTCGGATCTAAATCCTCAATAGGTGTCCTAAGACCAGGGTCTGAAACAATCACATCCATACCATGTCCAAGACGAGTATTGATATTGAGAACACGATCTGTAAGGTTGGTACTTTCTTCAGCTGAGATTGAAGGTCCACTTTGGGGGGCTGATTGAGTTTGGATAGCATCTTCGGCCTGAGGAGCTTGTTCAGGTTGAGGAGCTTGTTCAGCTAGGTTCGGTTTTGATATGGAGGGATAAAATCTCTTCATCTTTAGTTCCTAAAAAATGAAATCGATGTCAACAGTTTGTTAAATATATGCCATTCTAAACGATTATCTAAGACTGCAAGAAGAAGTGAAGAACTGACAAAGGGAAATTACCTAAAAGGCGAGTGGAAATCGACTGAGAGAGCGCTGACCACGAAACCTAGAAGGGGGCAGCCTCGGGGACGGGAACGGGAGATGCGCTCACGAAGGCGCGGATGGGCGGACTTCCGGCGACGGCTGGCCTGCAGGGGCGCCGCCGTGCCGGGCCAGGGGGCGAGCTCGGTTGGCTGCTCCGGAGCTGGGCGGCGATCAGGATTGCGTGGCGGCGCGAGCGAGAGAGGAACGAGCGAGGCGAGGGTGCGACCGTGCGAGGCTGGGCTGGGTAGCGAGCGAGAGAGGCAGTAGCGAAGAGTGCCTGGGCCAGGCCTGGGCTGCGCCCCGGGCCAGTATTTTTTTTCCTATATGGTAAGTAGGAATTTTTGCTGCGCCCCGGGCCAGTATTTTTTTTTCCTATATGGTAAGTAGGAATTTTTGCTGCGACCCGGGCCACGGCATGTGAAAAGGGATAAGGATGGGAAAGGATCAAAGGATGGCATGTGAAAACCAGCCCTCGGCTTTTGTGGATAGGAAATGAAAAATGAGGTCTGAGAACGGGGCTGTGGCCCAGCGGTTAGGAGAGCAGTGTGCGATCCTGACAAACCGGGTTCGAGTCCCGTCGGGGCTGGATTTTCGGGAATTCTCACCGGGGGGATTTCTTCTATGAAAAAAATACCACCAAGGGCCAGTCCTGGTAGGTCTTGTTTAGAAAAATGAGGTCTGAGTGGATTTTCACTTCCTGTATGTTTTCCCTCTGCTAATATATTGAAAAGCCAGCGATTGCTGGATCTTTCGAAAAAAACTTCATGTATGTTTTGGCTTGAATCTGAGGTTGGAAGGAAAAATTCCTATAGTTTTCCTTTGCACACTTCCTGTGAATGAAATGCGTGAACAGTAACAACTTTAGAAAAAATCCTATTCCTTTGGGATTTCTCTACGTTTCCTCCAAATCAAAGGAGGCCTGAGTCTTCCATAATTTAACATAAAGAAACCGGTGCACTATCTTGAGCATAGTTGACATGAACGCTGACAAATCAGATTTGTTTCTCGAACTTGAATTTGCTTCGGGTTTGAGAAAAATGAATGGATTTATCAATCATCGCCACACTTGGTCGCCTTTGGATCAAAACCCCACGTCCTAGATATACTTGCTAATATTTTTTAGGGTACGTGACGAGGTTATACTCTGCGGGTACCCCAGCATAAGGGTACCTGGTGCACGTGATGATCAAAGAAGCCCAAGGATTAATCGAAGCCCATGAAGAAAAAGGCCCAAGACGAAGAGTGTTTTCCAAGCTAGATCAAATAATAGTCGGTTAAGACTTTCCATACATGTAACCTTGGTCGGTTGTGTTTCTCGAGACCTAGCCTCCTATATAAAGGCTGGGAGGGTGATCGATCAAGGACAAGTAATCCATAGCCACCAAAACCTCGACGAGATCTACTTTTCGTCGAACCCTTGTAACCTCCATATTCAAATCATAAACATAGACAAGCAGGAAGTAGGGGTTTTACCTCACTCGAGGGCCCTGAACCTGGGTAAATCCAGCTTGTCAGCCGTCGATTCCACCAATACTACGCGTTCTCTACCACACAATCAACCCTAGGTATAGCAACCATGGGAATTGCCGAGGGCACACCTCGACAATTGGCGCCGTCTGTGGGATGAGGTAGTATTGGGCTCACGGTTTCGCCGGTTTCATCATCAAGCGGCCACCCGATGATCGCATCTGCACAAGATGGTGTGCAGGACCTGTTAGATCCACTCGACGTGGAGACACTCGACATGGAGACAATCGACAACGCTTCGACTGCAACACTATCCATCTTGGGCGCAACATCGTCACAGATCGTCCCGATCCAATCGCCAAGCGACTCTGCCACGTCCATGACCTCGCAAGAGTTCCGTAACGAGGTGGCAAAAAGATTTGGAAGAAGCGAGATCGAATCTGCGTACCGCCCAAACAACTCAATCGAGTCGCTCGACGACATCGTCGACTGCAATGACGTCGCGGGGAACGAAGAGAACATAGACGACAACATATATCTCGCCGATCTAAATGGCCCAGAAATCCGTGCTAGCCACGAGATATTCACCTGCGACGCAGACAGCCTGGACAAAGCACTCGAAGACATACTCGAGTGTGGCGGAAACCCCAACAAGCAAAGCAACTCCAACATGAGCCTGGACGACGACGCCGAATCCATAAAACGCATCAGCAGCACATGGATGGAGGATCGGGTGGTACCGTATCAGGTATATACCGCGAGTACAGCAGAAACATCAGCAGCCGCAACATGCCGTCGACCTACAGAATACCCTTGCACAGTCACCATGCCAGATGGAACAACCACGCTGACCATCACCGCAGAGATGGCGGAGAAAGTGAGCAAAGTAATCGAGAGCTGCATGATGCTACCAGCAAACGCAACTCCAGAAGAGTTATTAACCTTACAATATTTCCAATGGCAAGAATCGATACGGTTAAAAAACTACTGAGCAGTACTCGAAGAACGCAAAAAGCAAGCCAGCATATCGAGTGCCCGGCGAAGAGCATTGTCTACGAGTTCAACGGGCAGAAACGACCCCGCGAATAGGTCACGATTCATCAACCTCGGAGACGCAGATCGTGCAGCGGTCACTCGGAACCTAAACCCAGCCTTCATGGCAGTCGACGCGGAAGGAGTTCCCATACCTACTGAGCCAGCCGGGGCGCTGATGACGCTAGGCACCTACCTCAGAACAATCGAACCTCCTGCAGGAGACCCAAAGAGGGATCAGCACCTCCAACTGTACAAACAACTTGCAATAGCAGCACAAGCCATACAGCATCCACAAGCAACTCCAAGGAGAGATACAGATCGGGATCGTCGCAGTCGAAGCCCTCGGGGAAGGAGCAGTCGAAAAAGCTCACGTCGTCATCATTCCAGTAGGAGCCATTCGAGGAGGTCATACAGCAACAGCTCAGACTCGGAAGCAGAAATCGGGCCATGTGGAGCGCTATGCTTCACTCGACGGATCCGGGAGGCTCGTATGCCCAAGAAATTTTCGCTAGCTACCACGCCTAAGTTCAACTGCAAACAAGAGCCATCAGGCTGGCTAGAAGATTACAGGCTGGCAGTCGGATGTCAGCGCGGTACCACAACTACAGCTATGCAGTACATACAACTTATGATGGAAGGAACGGCTCGCGATTGGCTCAAATTGCTACCCGAATCATACTATGATTCGTGGGAGCACTTCAAGGGTGATTTCATCAAATACTTCGAGCCTCTATGTGAGCGCCCCAAAACCTTCGAGGAGCTCCGGACCTGCAAGCAAAAGTCAGATGAATCTCTGAGATCGTACATACGGCGGTGGACCACCATCCGTAACTCAGCAGGCAACGTATCAGTAGATAGGGCAATCGACGCCTTCAAAAGCGGACTCTGGAGGGAAGACTTCAAAGAAACACTTGGTCGAGAAGACCCAAAAACAATGGCCGCACTCATGGTACTCGCAACAAAGTGGGCAGACGGAGAAGACTCCGTACGAGGCAATCGACCTGTAGCATCACATGAAAATCACGAGGGGGGCAGTCGAGACCGCAGAGATAGCTACAGAGATGATCGAAGGCGCAAACGCAAGAATCGTTATCACGACGATGACCATCAGAACTTCATTGCAGCAGGCTTTGTCCAGTCAAGGGACAGTCGCGACCAAACTGACAGACGAGCCGACGATCATCGTGATAATCGAGATCATCATACAGACGATCGCCGAGGTAATCGAGACCACCGTACAGACGATCGACGTGACAGTCGAGAGCACAGACGCGACGACCGAGATAGCTACAGAAGGCCAGAGTGGCGCAGGCGAGCAGACAAAGATCCTGAGCGTTCAATCGAGGAGAAGATGGCCGATTATTTGCAGGTTCCATCTTTACAAAGGGGATGATGGTAAGCTTCGCTCTAACCACTCGCTGAGAAATTGCAGGGAATTTGATCAACTTGCGATTGAACATATACTGCGACTGCAAAGAGATGGGCGTGTGAAAGATCGATATGTCGACTAGAGGGGGGGTGATTAGGCGACTACCAAATTTTAATTCCTTTTTCGATTAATTAGGGCTTGAGCAAAATATAACAAGGTTGACTAGATGTGTACTAGGTGATAGCAACCTATGTGATACACGCAAGGTAAATAACGTAGCGGAAGCAACAAGTAAAGGATAGAAATAACCGCAAAGTGGAGACACGGAGATGTTTCCCGTAGTTCCTTCCCAAGGGAAGTACGTCTACGTTGGAGGAGTGTGGAGCCACCTAGGCGCTCCAATAGCACGGATGTGCTCACTCTATTCTCTGTGAGCTTTACCCGTGGGGGTTTGGCTCTTCCACTATGAGGTCACCTTGATGGCGTTGACCAAGCCGGTACACAAAGGTTGAGGAACTCCACAATGAGTTGGAGCCTCCCAACAATGTCCCGGACCGCCTCGCAACAAGTTGAGGCTTCCGAAACGCACAAAGGTCTCCTAGGGTTACAAGCAACCCCAAGAGAACAAGTATCACAAAGGAGAATGAACGGATTCGAAATTCCTTCGGTGAGATTGTAGATCTAGATCTCCTCTATCACTCCTCAAAGTATCACGGCGATTGTGTGGTTGGAGTGGGAGATCTTGGAAGTTTGAAGCTCGGCAGCAATGGAGGAGAGAGAATGTAAATCGCAGCCTTTCATTGGGGAAGAAAGGGTCTTTATATAGGGGCCCCAAAATCCAACCGTTATGCACAAAAATGTGCACAACGGTACTACCGCTGGCGAACAGCGGTACTACCGCTACTGCCCTTCACAGTACCTCAGTGGTTCCGATGCTCAGTTGCAGCGGTAGCACAGAGTGCTACCGTAGTTACCAGGCACCGGTACTACCGCCAGAACTCACCGGTACTACCGTTGTCATGCCTCGAATAAATTCGTGGTATTCCATCGGTAGTACGTGGGGGGTACCGGAGAGATACCGTTGGAGACAGTGGCTAAAAACATCTGAACGGTATCCCCAGCGGTACTTCCAGCGGTAGTACCGTTGCTGATGGCAACGGTACTTCCAGAGGTAGTACCGCAGGAGAGGACTGCCTGCGTGCTGCAGCAGTACTACTCCAGAAGGAGCGGTACTACCGCTGCCCACTGGCGGTACTACCGCCAGGACAAATTCAGCCTGGGCAGATTTTCGAGCCCCTCTCTCTTCCATATGAGAACTTCTCGTGTTGATGTTTTCATCCCTGTTCAAACTTAAGAACACGATTAGTTCAGTGGGTGTGTTGTTATTAACTCCAAAACAGAGGAAGAGCCTAGCATGCTCTTTCAATCTCCCCCTTTTTGGAGTTTGATGACAACACACTCACACAAATGATTTGCAAAATATAGGCAGGCTCCCCCTATCAGTATGCATCAATAAATTTGCATTTGAATACAAGATGCATACATGATAGGATCAAAGCTCCCCCTACATTTTGTAAACCAAGCAAGTTTATGAATAACACAAGAAAGCATAACTTGCACAAGCATGGTAAGACATAAAACAAGAGTTATTACACCACATAGTTCCGAACGGAAATAGAAAGTTCCACATGTCTTACACCATGCAACGAGATAGTTCACCTAAACCAAGTTCGAATAAGATAAAAAGTGAAGCACAAGCATAAAGATCAAAGAGAGAGACAACAAGAGCTTGTGCTTCCACCCATGCAAATCCCCGGATAACCTAGTAGAACTCTCTCCCCCTTTGGCATCAAGACACCAAAAAGGGAGAGGCGATGCTAGCGTCCCAAGGGGGTTCAGTCATCGTCCTCCTCCTCATCATCCTCGTCCCCATCAGCAGCCTCGGGATCAGCATCATTGCTCATCACTAGCAGACCCATCACTGCCATCAGCCCATCATGATCAGCCCTGCCATGTTCTTCTCCTTCACGAACCCAGGGGTCACCGGCATGAGAAGTGGAGGCATCATCCTGAAGATCGGGATCAACCCAAGTGTTGTAGCTGCGCCCAATCCACTTGGAGTAAGTGGTGATTTATCCTCGGAGCCCGCAGGGATAGGTGCACCCAAAGCCTCAAAGCGCTGGCGAGTGCGTTGGCGTTCTAGCTTGGCCCTTTCATGTTCTCTCCAAGCCCTACATTGATCATCCTGGCGGCAAAAGATGGAGTGCAGCATTGGCAACCCATTTCTTGAAGGTATTCTCTTTCTTCTTGGGCAACTCAAAAGCTGGGTCATTTTCTTCATCTTCGTGTTGTAAGCTTCATCATTGGGGATGAGAGGCAGGAGCTTGTTGCGGTTCAAATCTTTGACAGGTGAGCAATGAGAGGAGTGTCATTGTCCAGCAGCTCTAAGGGAAACTTCTTTTTGACCCATGCATGAACAATGAGCTTCATTAAGGGAGCCAAAGATAGGAACATGCCTTTCATAATCACTTCATGAATCTCATTCCAAAGGATATCCATAATATCCAGCTTCTTGCCTTCCCACCATATTGAAGAGACAACCATAAGGTCAATGAGACGCCCATGGATCTGGTCAAAGTTGCCCACTCGAGGCAACACCGTGTTGCGGAAAATGCGATGCATAATGTGCCATGTCTTCTGCAGGTGCTTGGATTCTCCACAAACCCCACGACCCTGAATCAGCAGATGAGAGAGAGCAGAGGCTTCATAGGCTTGTCCATGTAGGAGATACGGAACACTTGAGCATCGTCACACCGTCATAAGGTCACCGTAGTCCCGCAGCTGAAGGAGGGAAGCAAAATCTGCCCAAGAGGAGTGAGCACCTTGTCCTTGGTCATCCATGTGACAGCTCTCTTGTCGGTGTGGAAGTGAACAGTAGCATAGAACTGGAGAACGAGGTGCTCATCAAAGTCTTCATGTAAGTTGATATAGTTCAGATCCCAAACTCTTCACAATGTCCAGGGACTCACCAAAGTAGTCAAGATGTGCTCTCATATGTCTGTGTTGATGCAAAACTGCTTCACCACTTTGGTCTTGAAACGGGGAAGCACCTCATTGAAAATCTTCTCTTGAAACTGAGATGGAATAGGGGATTCTGGTAGCGGGGATCCTTGGTCACGACATAGGGATTTTCCTTCTTTCCTTGACAAAAGCTTGAGTGACATCCTCATGAGAGAGGCAGACTTCTTGGCAGCAGCTTTGGCTTGAGCAGACTGCTGACGGCGAGTGAGCTTCTCTGGAATGATTTCAGGTTCATCACTAAGGTCCTTGTCCTTGCGAGATCTCTTGGGAGCCCGAGCTGAACTGCCCCCACGGCCCTTGCTAGGTCCTAAGAAAGCAGAGACAGATAGCACAGGGGATAAGTATTGCAAAAACAAACATGATCAAAAAGAGAAGAATCGAAATTGCCCAGTTTCTGGAAAACACCAGATCAACGGTAGTACCGTTTGACAACCGGTAGTACCGGTGCAGCGGTAGTACCGCTCCTAGGAGCGGTAGTACCGCCAGCTCCAGATCTAGCGGTTTGACCGACGAAACTGACCCGATCTATGGATCGTCCAATGAAACTTTGCAAGTACGATTCTAAACTGAGTACCAACTATTCCCTACTACTTCTACCACAGATGCAAGAAAACAATCTCTATCGAATCTCAACGAATCAACTAGGTTGAGAGAGAGAGAGAGGAGTTTTACCGGAACTCATTGTGGAGAGGAAGAGGGAGGAGAAGGTCCTCGAGCCACCCCACGGCCGGAGAGGGGCTGTCGTGGCCGGGGAGAAGCTCTCCCGGCGGCAATGTGCGGCGGCGGCGGCTGCGGTGAGAGGAGACGTGTGGGGTCGGGTGTGGGGAGGTAGAATGGGAAAAACTACCCCCCACGCCCCACTTAACCCCACTGTCAAAAACCCTCAGCGGTACTACCGCTGGCCCAGCGGTAGTACCGCCCGCTGGCACTATCGGTAGAAGAAACGGTGAAACCGCGCCTGGCAACCACGTTGTCCTGGCGGTGTTACCGGAGTTTCTAGCGGTAGTACCGCTACTGGTGCTACTGGAAGGTCTAGTGATAAAACCGCATCTGGGAGGTGCGAGAGCATCCTCAGCCAGAGCGGTAGTACCGCCAGAACGGCCGGTAGTACCGGTACCTGATGACTACGGTATTTAGAGTGGTAGTACTGTGCCTGGGACAGCTCCCAGGCAACGGTAGTACCGTTTCCAAACACCGGTAGTACCGGGCGCCTGAAACGCGCATTTCCGCCGAGAAGATCATAAAAGTTTTTGCAATTTTGGAAAGGAGAGATCTTATGGGATAGAGGTTGGCTTAGGATGGAGTTTGGAACTGGGGGAGGAGAAACAATCCGAGTTTGCAAGAAGCAAGAGTGAAAGGCCAAACTCAAATGCTCTCCACAAAAAGAGGTCTAAAAAACCCGAATAAGATCAAATGAAGATCAACTCCTCATAAGGAGGAGGGCGGTGGCCTAGGCCACCATGTATGAGCAATTATCAACCCAAAACCGCGAAGATATATCTTGGGTTCAAGGCCAATACTCATCGTTTAAGCACAATTTGTCACCGAAGTGACCAAATGAAGCACGAATTGTCAATGTGCGCATAATAGAAGTAGTGTTGACTCATGAGTTGAGCTACACTCCCCCTATGTCCATGCATGCATCTAAACTAGTTACGATGTCTACTAGGGTATTGTGCAAGGCGGTCAAGCAAAGTTGCTCGCATCAATGACATTTAGTTCATTCCTCAACTCTCGAAATCTTGGTTCATCAAGGGCCTTGGTGAATATATCCGCAAGTTGATCCTTGGTTCCTACAAAAGAAAGGTCAATGTTGCCCCTCTCCACATGCTCCCGGATGAAATGATGACGAACTTCAATATGCTTCGTCTTGGCATGTTGCACGGGGTTGTGGGCGATCTTGATAGCACTTTCATTATCGCACATGAGGGGCACCTTGGAGAAGATAATACCATAATCCTTCATAGTTTGCACCATCCATAAGAGTTGAGCACAACAACTTGCGGCGGAGATGTACTCGGCTTCGGTGGTGGAGAGAGCAACACAATTTTGCTTCTTGGAAGACCAACACACCAAGGAGCGGCCAAGAAATTGACAACTCCCGGATGTAGACTTCCTATCCTTCTTCTCTCCGGCATAATCCGCATCCGAGTAACCCATGAGATGAAAGCTTGAACCCTTGGGATACCAAAGACCAAAGTTTGGGGTATGAAGCAAATATCGAAAGATGCGCTTAACCGCCACTAAGTGGCTCTCTTTGGGAGCCGCTTGATACCTTGCACACTTACCCACACTAAACATAATATCCGGTCTAGATGCACAAAGATAAAGCAAAGAGCCAATCATAGAGCGATAGAGTTTTTGATCGACATCGTTACCCTCGGTGTCGGTGTGGAGGTCGACGGAGGTGGACATGGGTGTCTTGTAAGATTTGAGCTCCGTCATCGTGAACCTCTTGAGCATGTCTTGGGTATATTTGGCTTGATTGATGAAGGTACCTTCCCTATATTGCTTCACTTCAAATCCTAGGAAGTACTTCAACTCCCCCATCATGGACATCTCAAATTTGCTTGTCATTAGCTTTGCAAACTCATCATTGAAAGCATTGTTAGTAGAACCAAAAATGATGTCATCTACATAGAGTTGGCATATGAAAAGATTGCCACCCACCTTCTTGGTAAAGAGGGTGGGGTCAATAACACCAACTTGGAATCCACGGTCTACAAGAAACTCTCGAAGGTGCTCATACCACGCACGTGGGGCTTGTTTAAGGCCATAGAGCGCCTTGTCGAGCTTGTAAACATGGTCCGGATGGTTGGGATCCTCAAACCCGGGAGGTTGCTTAACATATACCAACTCATTAATAGGACCATTAAGGAAGCACTTTTAACATCCATTTGTTGCAATTTAAAGTTATGATGAGATGCATATGCAAGCAAGATGCGAATAGATTCAAGACGAGCAACGGGGGCATAGGTTTCACCGAAGTCAACACCTTCGACTTGAGAGTAGCCTTGTGCCACCAATCTTGCCTTGTTTCGAATGACAATGCCGTTCGAATCTTGCTTGTTCTTGAAGACCCACTTGGTGCCGATGACGTTCTTGCACCCATTTGGCCTTGGCACCAACTTCCACACCTTGTTGCGCTTGAAGTTATTGAGTTCTTCATGCATGGCATCAATCCAATCATGATCTTCAAGAGCTTCATACACCTTCTTGGGCTCGATGAAGGACACAAAAGCATGGTTGGTGCTAAAGCTTGCCAATTGTTTTCTTGTGACGACCTTGCTTTGGACACCTCCAAGAACTTTGTCCAATGTATGCTCTAAGCGAGTTAATTTTTGCTCTCTTCGCAATTCTCTTCTCTTCTTGGTCTCCTCCGAAGTTTCTTGAGAGATGACTTGATCATTTCCTTCATCATCGGAGTCATGTGCATTGTTTTGATCTTGAGCTTGATCTTGATGTGGACCACCTTGATCTTGTTCTTGATCATTGTCGTGTGCACCATCTAGAGCTTGGTCTTGAACATCAAGTTGTGGAGAGGAACCACTAGGTTGATCTTGTTCTTGACCTTGCTCACTTGTTTGAGGGCTCGGAGTTTGTTCTTGGTTACGGGGAGGATCTTGAGTTGGTGATGGTATGACTTGAGGAGGAGCTCGAGGAGGATCTTGAACTTGAGGAGGATCCTCTTCAATGGGACGAATGTCCCCAATTGCCATCCTTCTTAGAGCGAGCTCCATAGGTACATCACCTACAACATTAGGATCAACTTGCCCCACTTGGGAGCCATTATCCTCATCAAACTTCACGTCACTAGATTCTTCAACTTGACCGGTGGTCTTGTTGTAGACTCTATAGCCGTGAGAGTTTGTGGAGTAACCAACAAAGATGCCCTCTATAGATCTAGTCTCAAACTTAGATAACCGGTTACCTTTCTTGCGAATGAAGCACTTGCATCCAAAGACACGAAAATAAGAAAGATCCGGTTTCTTCCCAAGAAGAATCTCATATGGGGTCTTGTTCAATAGCTTGCGGAGATATAACCGATTTGTTGCATGACAAGCGGTGGAGATGGCTTCGGCCCAAAAGTTAACGGAGAAGCATACTCCGCAATCATGGTCCTAGCCGCATCCATAAGAGTCCGGTTCTTCCTCTCCGCAACACCATTTTGTTGAGGGGTGTATGGAGTGGAATATTGATGAGCAATACCCTCTTCACTAAGAAACCCCTCCACGGTGTAGTTCTTGAATTCGGACCCATTGTCACTTCGAATTGTCATGATCTTCTCTTGATATTGGCGTTGAGACATGTTGATGAAGTCAATGACTCTTTGTTGAGTCTCACTCTTTTTCTTGAAGAAATAGACCCATGTGTATCTTGAATAGTCATCAACAATCACCAAGCAATACTTCTTCCCACCAAGACTATCATAAGATAATGGACCAAAAAGGTCCAAATGAATGAGCTCAAGAATCTTGTCGGTGGTAATCTTCGTCTTTGATGGATGGGCTTCTCCATGTTGCTTTCCTAGAACGCATGATCTACACACACGATCTTTGGAAAACTTAATATCGGTTAGTCCAAGAATGTGATCACCACTTTGAAGATCATGGAGTGTTCTCATATTGGTGTGGGCTAGTCGGCGATGCCAAAGCCAACCCACATCAACTTTAGCCATTAGACAAGTCGCGGCCGACATGCTCTCTTTCGAGAAATCAAGCACATACATGCCGTACTCGACATGTCCAACAAAGACTACTTTAAGAGATCCCTTCACGGTGATGATCACACTCTCGTCATCAAAATAACACCCATAACCACTTTTAGTAAGTTGATAGACGGAGAGTAAGTTGTAACCAAGGGACTCAACGACAAGTACATTCTTGATAGAGACTCTCTAGCAACAACGACCTTGCCTCGTCCCAATACCTTAAGCTCGCGGTTGTCACCAATTTTGACTCGTGAATATTGAGGTAGAGGAGGTTCAATATCATCCACCAAGTCAATGCGTCCGGTCATGTGTTGGGATGCGCCACTATCCACCGTCCATCGACCCGCACCGGACGCCACACCCTACAAGGAATCAAGTCTTCGATTTAGGTACCCATTTTTCGATGGGTCCTTTCTTGTTAGTCACAAGGGTCTTTGGAACCCAAATAGTCCAATGATAATCATCACCATAAGAAGTGCCAACATATTTAGCATAAACATGACCATCTTAGATTTCATAAGAACATAAGATGGGTTATATTTGCCGGCAAAGTCATTATGGGTAGGAAGGTCCCTTGTGACCTCACCACCCACAATGGTGTTGGTTCCTTCTCTTTAGCCAACTCCCCCTCCTTCACAAAGATAATAGCTTTTGAAGAGGGAGAAGGCTTCTTCTTCTTGTTGTTCTTCTTCTTTGACTTGGTAGAGAAACCAAGTCCTTCTTTCCAATTTGATCCTTTTGATTGCTCAAAAGGTCATTGAGGTTCTTTTCTCCTTGGGCACAAGCCATAATGCCCTTCTCAAGTTGAGATTTCAACTTAGCATTCTCTTCAACAAGGTTAGCATGCTCACAACAAATAATAGATTTAGCAACAATTTCATTTGATGTGGATGCAATAACTTCTTTCACTTGTTGACCTAGGAATTGATCATGAGACTTCTCAAGTTTGGCAAAAGACTCTTTGAGGGTTTTGAGTTCCTCATCAAGTCTCTTGTTTTCCTTCTCAAGTCTAGCATGTTCAATGCCTAGCTCAAGCTTCTCATTCTTATAGACTTTAGAAGTAGCAAGAGCATGTTCATGATCCTTTTTAACTCTAGACATGTCAATAGCATAGGATTCCTCTAATTAGATAGGGCCTCCTCAAGAGACCTTCTACGAGTTTGCTCCTTTTCAAGAGCGATAGAGAAATCCGCTATCTCATTAGCATAGTCAACCTCACGGTTTGCCATGCCCGAAATGATCTCCTCCTTTTGATCTACAAGAGAGTTAGTTTCCTCAAGTTGCTCCAAAGAGCATCAACATTCACTTTGTCTTCTCCTTAAGATTAGCTAGCCACAAGTCCACCTCATTTGGACTTTGGGGCTCCTTCACAACATTCTCTACACAATCCAATAAGGAAGGAGGTGTAGAGGCAATAGGTTTAGGAGAAGGAGTTACCGAGGTGGCTTTTGCCATGAGACATGTGTAGGGAATGGACTCATTTTCATTGGGGGATTCAAATAGGGATGACGGTGTAGAGGAAGGTGTAGCTATGGCAATGCGAGCGGTAGCTACAACTTCATCTTCATCTTCATCACCGGACATGTATTCTTCCAAAACTTTTCTATCTTGAACACACAAGGCATTGGGAACCCTCTTCTTCACGTAGTTCTTGTTGCCGTTGCCCTTGGACTTGTCTTTTCTCACAAGCTTGCCATTGTGGTCCTCTCGATTCTCCCAAGGACAATCGGCAATGTAGTGATTGAGATTACTACAATTATAGCAAGTCTTTGGACGGTCTCCTCTTGGTCTTGCAACGAAGTTCTTCTTAGCAAAAGGTCTTGATGAAGATCTCTTGGAACGGTTGCCCCAAAGGCTCTTGAAGCAAGGGCCATGTGCTCATAATAGTCTTGCTTGTGTCTCCGTATCCTCCTCTTCAACTCCATGTTCAAACTCTTCTTCACTAGTGATGGGTGGACTTCAAAGCAACATTTGGAGATTGTCCCGCAAGTCCTCTTTGCCGAGCTTGAGCATGAATAGAGCTCTTGACAACCATCCCAATGGATACAAACTCGTTGAGCACGGTGTTGGAGTCAAGTGTTGAGAAGTCCGGTCTTGATCGAATGGTTTGAGCCAAGCCTTGATTTGAGGAGTGATGGCCTTGAGAAACTTGCGCTTGATCCAATTATCACTAATCTTCTCAAAACCGAAATCATTCAAGGTGATGGCAAGAGCGGAGAGTCTTCGATAGAGATCTTCGGGGGTCTCATCTTCATTCATCACAAACTCATCGGCTTCATCTTGAACCGCTTCATACTTGGAAAGTTGAATGCTTTTGTTCCCCAAGAACAAGTTATGAAGATTCTCCCAACATTGCTTTGCCGTCGTGCACATACGGATATGCGTGCGATAAGTTGGGCTGCGGCCGTTTGTATCATGTGCATGGCGGTGGCGTTGAGTTGATGATTGGCCTTCTCCGTTGGAGTCATGTTGTGTGGGTCTTGAGGATGGAAGCCTTGCTCTAAAATGTCAATCAAGAAAACACAACAACTAGACATGTGTGAACGCATAGAGAATTGCCAATTAGGAAAGTCTTTTGGATCAAGCTTAGGAGGTGCGCCCATATTGGCGATGTGTGGCGGAGAGACGTGTTGGTGGATTGTGTTATACACTTGTTCCGGTGGAACATTAGCATACACCCCCGGCGGCTTCCTTGGGGTTGAGTTACCATCCTCGGAGTTCTTTGTTTCGGGATTGGCTTGCGCCTTTCCGTCCGCATTGACAATACCCGTAGAAGGAAGAGTATCTAACTTCCCGGGACATTTTCCAAGGAGGGTAAATCAACCTTAGGAGGATCCGGTTTCCCTAGGAACTCCTTGAACATTTCTCGCATCGATTCCTTCATGCTTATGTTGAGGTTGGTAGTGATCTCGGTATTGAGATTCGATATCTCACTCTTGAGTTCACTAACAACCTCACCAAAGCGTTCATTAGTAACCGATGCGAGAGGGTCCACGACGTCCGACATATTCTCTTAGGCGGTGAAGCCTTAGATAAGAGACGAGGCTCTGATACCAATTGAAAGATCGATATGTCGACTAGAGGGGGGGTGATTAGGCGACTACCAAATTTTAATTCTTTTTCGATTAATTAGGGCTTGAGCAAAGTATAACAAGGTTGACTAGATGTGCACTAGGTGATAGCAACCTATGTGATACAAGCAAGGTAAATAACGTAGCGGAAGCAACAAGTAAAGGATAGAAATAACCGCAAAGTGGAGACACGGAGATGTTTCCCGTAGTTCCTTCCCAAGGGAAGTACGTCTACGTTGGAGGAGTGTGGAGCCACCTAGGCGCTCCAATAGCACGGATGTGCTCACTCTATTCTCCGTGAGCTTTACCCGTGGGGGTTTGGCTCTTCCACTATGAGGTCACCTTGATGGCGTTGACCAAGCCGGTACACAAAGGTTGAGGAACTCCACAATGAGTTGGAGCCTCCCAACAATGTCCCGGACCGCCTCGCAACAAGTTGAGGCTTCCGAAACGCACAAAGGTCTCCTAGGGTTACAAGCAACCCCAAGAGAACAAGTATCACAAAGGAGAATGAACGGATTCGAAATTCCTTCGGTGAGATTGTAGATCTAGATCTCCTCTATCACTCCTCAAAGTATCACGGCGATTGTGTGGTTGGAGTGGGAGATCTTGGAAGTTTGAATCTCGGCAGCAATGGAGGAGAGAGAATGTAAATCGCAGCCTTTCATTGGGGAAGAAAGGGTCTTTATATAGGGGCCCCAGAAAATCCAACCGTTATGCACAAAAATGTGCACAACGGTACTACCGCTGGCAAACAGCGGTACTACCGCTACTGCCCTTCACATAGTACCTCAGTGGTTCCGATGCTCAGTTGCAGCGGTAGCACAGAGTGCTACCGTAGTTACCAGGCACCGATACTACCGCCAGAACTCACCGGTACTACCGTTGTCATGCCTCGAATAAATTCGTGGTATTCCATCGGTAGTACGTGGGGGGTACCGGAGAGATACCGTTGGAGACAGTGGCTAAAACCATCTGAACAGTATCCCCAGCGGTACTTCCAGCGGTAGTACCGTTGCTGATGGCAACGGTACTTCCAGAGGTAGTACCGCAGGAGAGGACTGCCTGCGTGCTGCAGCAGTACTACTCCAGAAGGAGCGGTACTACCGCTGCCTACTGGCGGTACTACCGCCAGGACAAATTCAGCCTGGGCAGATTTTTGAGCCCCTCTCTCTTCCATATGAGAACTTCTCGTGTTGATGTTTTCATCCCTGTTCAAACTCAAGAACACGATTAGTTCAGTGGGTGTGTTGTTATTAACTCCAAAACAGAGGAAGAGCCTAGCATGCTCTTTCAGTGTGCACCTCCTCAACTAGTGCAGATTCCATCTACTACATCACAAGCACAACCTGCTCAGGCATATCCAGCACCGCAGCAAGTACAACAAGCACAGGTATATTCCATACCACCACAAACACAGTCTACTCAGGTGTATACTGCACCAGTACCAGCGCAATTGACACCAGTATACATGGTGCCAGCACAACCCGTTACGGGAACACAAATGGCAGCAGCCGTGCACCAGATGCAGCAGGGAGATGAACAAAAATATCCCGTAACTCGCGGGCAGATGAACATGATCCAGCGAGGACGTCCCTCCAATAGAGAGCAAAAATTACACACTCGACACGTCAATATGGTGGTCATGGCACCCCCAGCCATCACAATTTTTTTGAAAGGATCAGAAACTCTGATTATCTTCAATCGAGAGGACCATCCACCCGCAGTATATCGACCAGGGCATGCAGCCTTAGTACTCGACGCCCAAATTGGAGGATACGCCATGACCAAGGTCTTCATGGACGGAGGTAGTGGACTCAACATAATCTTTGCAGATACGCTACGCAGAATGAACAAACCAGTCGAAAATCTGCCAAAATCCGCAAATACCTTCCATGGTATCGTTCCAGGCAAAGCAGTGCTCCCAGAAGGTGTTATACAACTCGATGTTACGTTTGGAGATCCTATTCACTTCAGAACCGAGTCGATTGAGTTCGAAGTGGTCGATTGGAAATCACAATACCATGCAATACTTGGGCGCCCCACTTTCGCTCGATTCATGGCCGTCCCACACTACGCCTACCTCAAGCTCAAAATGCCAGGGCCAAAAGGAGTCATCACGATCAACGGGAACTTTCAAAGGTCAGATTCATGTGACCGTGACTTCAGCAAATTTTCAGAGATGTACGGGATGGAGCAATCACTTGCCGAGCTTGAAGTCTCCAATACACCTCTACCAGAAAGCAAGAAAAAGGTAATCGACAGAGGGCTCAAGGTCATCAACGACGCGATGAAGCACAAGGAGCAGGCGAGTGAAGGATCAGAGACGGTCAACATGTCGTCAAGTCATACTAGTATATAGAACGACACATCTGCGTCAGTTCTATGAATAGATATGTAATAGGCGCATAATATCGGAAGAACCAGCAGGTTTCAGACGCACTCTTTTCCCTTACCAGGGTACCTAAGGGGTCTAGAAGGTTTTAATGAGGCGGCTTGCTGGTCGAAAACACATTTCGAATAAAGATACATTTTCCTCATATATGCCTTTTATTGTTTACCCTATTCAAACACTCGGGGGCTCGAGCATCAAACCCAAGCCCTACTCGATATACTCGGGGGCTGGGTCAAGCAAAAGTACTACAAAACCCCACTCGATATACTCGGGGGCTGGGTCAAGCAAAAATACTACACAACCCACTCGATATACTCGAGGGCTGGCAAAACTACTCAAAAATCCCACTCGATAGACTCGGGGGCTGTCAAAAATATACGCATATAAATATTTCGCCACAAATACAAGATAACATATTTACAGTGGGAGAATGCCTAGGATTTCAAAAAGTTTACAAGTTAAGAATCTGGCTCATCCTTTGTATCCAGTACAGAACCAAAAAGCTGCTCCTTGCAGCAATCGATGAGTTCCTCAGCAGCAGAGCGTGTCTCGATCAAATGTGATTGAGATACAAGTGTACCAGTCGCAGGAGGTCGAATCGAAAAGTTTGGCTTACGGTCTCGGATGTAAGCCATAGTGGCGTTGGATCCAAGAATAGCAAGCTGCATCAAAGACTCTTTGACTGAGTCCGTCACTCGAAAGATATCGATCAAGGGAAACAAGCCTTGAGGTTGAGGCCCTGACGGGAAAAGCGCATAATTTAGGCGAGTGAAGATACGTCTGCACATCTCGAGCACTTGGGCGTTTCGCCATACTCGATCCTTCAAAGTAGCAAGTGTGCGAGCGTGCACCTTGTCCAAATAAAAATGCTGCCTGCCAGTAGTTGGTACATCAACAGCACTATCAAGGAGTCGGTTGACCCTCCTATTTTCTTGCTGGGCATCGGGAACAAAACCTGCAAAAGGCCAAAAAACTATTGGTCCAGAGCATAATGCAAGCAAAGGAAAACTTTTTAAGCAAAAATGGTGTCATAAACTCACATTGGAGTTGCCTGTTTATGTGGTCCATCTCGCCAAGAACATAATCCTCGCGTTGGGTAGCAAAACTTGGCTTGGAACGCAGTAGCTCCAGCTCAGATCGAGTGTTTTTGAGTTCTTGCTCTAATTCACTCACTCGATTCTTTGCAAGAGCAAGTGCCCTCGTATCATCCCTTGCTCGACTAGATGTTCGAATATGAGAAGGAGAAGTTCCACCAAACTCGCACTCTTGTGGCTGGTTCATAAAACGCAACATTCAGAAGCCCGGACACACGAAGTTGCAAAAATTCAGATGATTCAGCAAATTTCATTCAAACAATAGCACCCAAAAGCATATACTAGCATAAACATAAGTAGCAAAAGCATACATGCCAGGTTCGAGTAATCAAATTACAGAATAAAAAGTTCCTAGGCATGTGAGATGGATTCTGCCCTAGTTTTACGCGACTGAGCCCTAACAGCTTCAGCCCGGCGCTCCATAGTCTGGACGCAAATTTCGCTCAGACGAGTAGCTGGCTCGGTTACACCCCTGAATGATAGCGGCCTTTCATCAGGCTTTTTCGGGTAGTCCGATAAAGCACTGTCGAAATCGGCCTCTACACCATTGCCTAACAAAAGCCTGAGGGTGTACTCCGAGCCGCGTACCGTGAGTTCGCGGGCAAAATCCGCCACAATCGACGATCTTTCGCCAAAAGCTGCAGCTAGTCCTTCTGCAGTCGAGGGAGCGGCGGCTGTAGGACACATCCCCGCGTGCAAATTGCTAAGGGTGCTGGTCATGGTAGCCAGTTCGCCTTTGGTCTTGGACAACACAGACTCGAGTTCCGTTATTGCATCATCGAGTGACAGTGAGTCACTCGATGGCTTAGTGGAAGCCGAGGTGCCTTCGGAACCTTCAAAATTCAGAAAGCATAAGTTATGAGCAAAAGATACTAAAATAACCAAAGAGCTACTCGCAAAAATAGTACATTCACCTTTGGCAGAACGGGCCAAGCCCAGCAGACGTGCAGCAAGCTCCTTATCCCGGCGAGTGGTTGCGTCCTGAGCATCAGCAAGTGCTTTCTTCGATTCAGACTGCTGGGTGGAGAGCTTGGTTTGCAAGTCCTGCACTTGTTTCTTCAGGCCTTCCACTTGCTCCTCAGCTGACTTCTTGTTTTCTGCGGAGTTCAAAAACATTCTCGATTAGTATCATAACTTCAAAAGAAGGGAAAAGTTTTTAGCAAAAAACACTTACGCGCAAGCTCAGTCGAAGTTGACTGCAGGGAGTCCCTCTCTTGCTCCACCCGAACAAAGGACTGGACCCAAGGGGCCAGGGCGGCGTACATTGGCTGAAACAGAATACGCATGTTATCGTCGAGTGCAGAAGAAACAAAATTTTCAAGTATAAGTAATAACAGAAGCACTCACGTGATCAGTCCAAGAGGCAGGCTTGGAGGAGGAAGCCACGACATCCGCGGTTGGGGCAGCCTTCTCCTTGTTCAAATTGGCAACCATCAGCTCAGTTGCGTCCTTGGCCGTCTCCACAGTAGGCCCGGCTTCGGGTAGAGGAGGGAGAGAGGTGGTAGTCGAGTGACCCTATATAGCAAGTACAATTCATAATCATAAGAACGGAAGCAAAAAGGATGCAAAGGCAGATGGTGAGGCATAAAAACGGCAAAAAAGAATCACTCACTGCGGGTAAGGCCTTATCTGGCCCGTAGGGGACGTGGGAAAAGTTGAAGTCGATTTTTGTGGAAGCTTTGATGCTCGTGATTTTCTTCACCTGAGCACTGAGCTCCTTTGGCGTCAACTCGGAGGCGCTCATCCTGGTGTTGTCGAGTGGACCCTCATATTGCCATATCGGGTGGGCACGAAGGCGCATGGGCCACACTCGCATCTTCAAAAAAGTGCTGATCAACTGAATGCCAGAAACAGTCTTCAGCAACTTTCCAATCTCATTCAGCAAAGGGGTGGCTTCTTTGGCTTCAGCAGGAGAGATGGGGTGGTCCCAGGCCACCGTCTTCTTCGGAGGATTCTCAATCGAAAAAGCTGGGAGCACCACTTGGTCGACTGGCACATAGAACCATTTGGTCCGCCAACCTTGGGCAGAATCGACTGTCTTCAAGCTAAAGTAATGCGAATCGCTTCGCACTTGTACTTGAAATCCACCCACCGGGCAAGGGCGTTTACCGCGGCAATTGTGGCGCACCTTGAAGATATGCTTCCACAATGCCCAGCTGGGGGACACTCCCAAGAAACACTCGCAAAGCACCATGAAACAGGCGATATGCATAATGCTGTTGGGAGTAAGATCATGAATCTGTAGGCCATAGGCATACAGAAGCCCTCGCACAAAATCATGCAAAGGGAGAGAGAAACCGCGGGGAAGGAATTCAGCGAAGCAGACGCGTTCGCCGTTGCGAGGGTCAGGGCGTACCTCCAGACCTGGAGCACGCGCGGCCAGCTGGTCAGCTGGTGGCAGCCAACCCTTCTGACGATATTCAGAAAGGGTATCCTCGGTTACACTGGATCTGGTCCAGTTACCGGGGATCTTCAGAAGCGCATCGGCAGGCTCACTCGCCGCGGCCGCATCCTTCCCCTTGTCCGATGGATCGGTGGCGGAGGCAGTTGCAGCGGCACGCTTGATTTTCTTTGGCGCCATTGCGCAAGGAGCAAGCGGCAAGGAGCTTGGGAGGCAGAGTAACGGTGTGCGGCGCGCGAGGAAGAAGAGGAACAGAGGAAGTGAATGGCAAGTAAATCAGAATCTTGCGCAAATATTGCTACTTACCGCACAACGCAAAACCCATCGTAATCGTCCGTCCAAATGCACAAAGCATCTGGCCGTACACGTGGCGGGCGCAGAGAGCAACCGTCGCATCCCACGTCGCCCACTACGCACAAAACCCTAGGAGGTTATGATGGCGCGGCGAAAAATTCGCCACGTCCGGTCAAATCAAAACTGAAACGACGTCTTCTGCGGTCAAAACTCTGAGCATTGGGCCCACACAGACACGTCTTGTCAAATTGGCGGGCGCACGCCAAACACGTCATGAATGACGTCAGGGGCAGTGATAACGTCCACATTCAAGTGGTGGGTTCGAGACTACAATCGACGTAAGGATTCGACTAGCAAAGGTACTCCCATGGGAGCATATCAAAAATTTGTTGCGATTGATCAAAAAGGAGCAAAATTATTGAGATTATCCTCTACTTCAAACGAAATAAAGCATAATCTCGGGGGCTACTCCCATGGGAGCGCTGACGCGCTACCATAGATTTCAAAGACAAAATATTTTGATTAACAAAAAGCAGAGTAAAAGGATGATTTGAGATTGTCCTCTATTGCAAGACAATAAACCACAATCTGTGTTGATTCAGAAGATCATCGATGAGTTCACGCTTTGGTTGAGAGTTAGGGCGGGAGTTGGAGTACCTAATAATGTAGCGAGAGAGTAGACTCTGTGTTTGGTGTTGGTGTTGTATTGCTAGGTCCTTGTTCGACAGGGAGCCTGGTATCTTGTAACTTTTATGCTGCCTTCTATAAAAATTTAGTGCGCTCTTGGCGCACTCGCAAAAAAAAATAAAAAATAAATAAACCACAATCTCGGGAGATTTCCAAACAAGGTAAGAAAAATTCACTCGAATACAGGGTCGATTGAAAGCAATAAGTACCTCACAAAGCAAAGAATCAAACTTCATAAATTCCCGAACTATGCCAATCGCAGATGTTTCGGATGCTGCATACGCAAATGTAAAGGTAAAACCCGCCGAGCAATCGAGATGGGCCGAGAGACGCTCCAACAGTGTTTTCCCTTGAAATTTTCCGTGTCAACAGACATGATGAAAATCCTGACGGACGCGTTAGGTATCAAAAGTTAAACTGCAGAACGAATCAGTAAGACCTACAACGGCCTGAGTCGAGTCTGTCCAGTATGTTCCAGCTTCGAGTCCGGGGACTCGAACCTGATTGAAGGCTAGTATGGTTTCGCCCAAAGGTGCGGTTAACTGAGCTCGATTTTCGAGTGAATCAGGCCTACTATGTCAATATCCCTAGGCAAAAGTTTCGAAAGTGTTCCAGCTTCGGGTCCGGGGACTCGAACCTGATTGAAGGCTAGTGTGGTTTCGCCCGAATGTGCGGTTAACTGAGCTCGATTTTCGAGTGAATCAGGCCTACTATGTCAATATCCCTAGGCAAAATCTTTCGACTGCATTCCAGGCTCGAGCCCGGGGACTCGAGTCTGACTGAAGGCTAGTATGGTTTCGCCCAAATGTGCGGTTAACTGAGCTCGATATTCGAGTGAATCAGGCCTACTATGTCAGTATCCCTCGGTTAGCATACACATACAATTGAAACAAATTAGAGCTTGAAGAATTACATCGGGTCAGAAGAACAAGCTAAGAAAACTATGACGTGCACGATGAAGGGAGCACATGCTCGACTCTTCGAGGCAAGCAAGTACTCGGGGGCTAATGACGAGGTTATACTCTACGGGTACCCCAGCATAAGGGTACCTGGTGCACGTGATGATCAAAGAAGCCCAAGGATTAATCGAAGCCCATGAAGAAAGGCCCAAGACGAAGAGTGTTTTCCAAGCTAGATCAAATAATAGTCGGTTAAGACTTTCCATACATGTAACCTTGGTCGGTTGTGTTTCCCGAGACCTAGCCTCCTATATAAAGGCTGGGAGGGTGATCGATCAACGACAAGTAATCCATAGCCACCAAAACCTCGACGAGATCTACTGTTCGTCGAACCCTTGTAACCTCCATATTCAAATCATAAACACAGACAAGCAGGAAGTAGGGGTTTTACCTCACTCGAGGGCCCTGAACCTGGGTAAATCCAGCTTGTCAGCCGTCGATTCCACCAATACTACGCGTTCTCTACCACACAATCAACCCTAGGTATAGCAACCATGGGAATTGCCGAGGGCACACCTCGACAGTACGCCAAGTCGTGTTTCGGGAACAAATGGCATTGCATCTTTAGCATAAGTTGCTTGGGATGACGTCATGGAGGCGTCGGCACTTGTGGGTCTATCAGAGGTCTTTAAACCTTATGTTTAGGTTTGAAACTCGTGCTCCTTTTGCTTGGTTTATTCTCTACTCTCAGGTGATTCCCATATTTATGTTGGATTTCATCATAAATGTGTCAAATTTTGCATGTAAATAAATAAACAATTTTTTTCAGTATTTGTAATTATTACTGATTAGTGTGAGGCTGAAGGAATAATTAAATATATTATAAAATTATCCGGTTTAAATGCGGATCAAAATGATTATAAATTCGTCTCAATCAAATATACCTACCTTTATTTTTTAAATGTACTCTCTTTGTTAGATACATCCAAAGTTCATACAGGTTCATGAAACTAGTTATTTAGATTTGTATGTTTCGTGTGACATGACATCTCAACCTTTATCATAATCATTTTTTGACAGCACAAATTTAAAAAATAGGAACAAAGGGAACTTTTTCATAATCATCTTTCTGTTCCTTTTTGAAACACAACGAATACAACTAATAATTGATGTGATTGCACGACATAGCAATATGTATTTGATTTGCCTTTTCTCCTTCGTACAAAAACTTGCTTTTCCTTGGACTGAGTTGCACATATCAAGCCTATGTTGCATGTACGTGACTCACTTTTGCATAAAAAACATATAAAAAACATATGTCGAAGATACACTATCAGGTTTATGTGACACGAAATCACGATAAAAAAAAGATCCTTACGAATCCAAAACTATTCACATCAATCTTGTATATAAAAAATCTAGAGTATTAATAATCGATTCAAAATTTGTCTGAACCGCTCAAAATAGGCTTGAACATGTCAACATCTAATGAAACGAGAGCGTGAAAAAGACTCGATCGGCCCATGCTTGCTAAGTTCATCTTACTAGTCGTCAACCCGTGCGACTGCACGGGCTAGCAATTTTGGAGCACAAAAATAATATATGTTTGAATGATTTTTAAGGGAAAAAAGGTTTACACTATTGAACCATTGGTGCTAAAACATGTGATAATTTTCATTTGTAGTCCAAAGAGGAGAAATGATTTATATTATTAAACTTACTTCCCCCATAGCTTACATGGATATATTTTTAAAATTATATAGCTCGACCATTTACAAATTGATATTTCATACTGCACCTTTTTTTTATTTTCCTCTGCATTTACATGGGTAGACATAAATATATTTACATGACTTCAAGGACGTGCACATACAACTAACTTGGCATCATCATATGGATATTCTGTTATTCTCTGGATCCCACCTCGTCCGTGTGGGCCAAGCCTCTGTCGCTGCGCCTCCGCTCTCCCCCGTCCTCTTGCTATGGCCGCCGTTTCCGCTAAAAGTTTGTGGCCGCTGTCTCCTTGCCACCGATTTCTCCTACCAAAAAGTGGCTTCTACCTCCCTGTCGCCTCTCAAATTATCTTTCTTTTGCATGTATTGTGTATGCTAGTAGTGCACAATGCAAACCTGTAATAAGAAAAACGATTACTGTATTTTGAGAAAGAGTGATATACATTAATACCGAGTAGAATTTGTTAAAGCCCTTTTTACATCCAAGAGAGTGAACTTCCGTACCCAATTAATTGAATCTCTATATCCTTAAGTCTAGCTAATTTAATTTATCCTAAAGTAGGTGCACAACAACATATATGTATTAGAGGCAACTGTTGAAACAATTTATAGAAGATATAGAAAAGTATCCAGCCACTGGTATGCATAAAAGCGGGAGTAACATACATAAAGATTTTGGGGAATCTAAGAAGACCTATCATGCTATTCTCTACAGAAACAGATAGTTGAGTGTCCAGACTAATCAACTTCAAGAAGTTGCCAAGTAAAGGGAAAATACCTTGGCAGCAGGAGCTTGTGCCATTTGTCTATACATAAAGCATATTTCGGTTGCAGGAGCAATATATGCAAGAAAATGATCAGACCGGCTTTTTGAAGCAGAAATATTGCAATCCAAATAACATACTAATATATATCTAAGGTTAATTAAAATTACACTTTGAATCCGATCTCACTAAGATCATAAGCATACCTTACTCCGTGAATGTTAGTACATGGCGATTCTCTGTGAAATCAGCACCAAGTGGACTGTGTATGCTAGTACCTTTGTGAAATGCTTTGCACTCGGTCAATAAGCATATTTCGGTTCACAATTTCATTTTGTAGTCTCTGATTGACATTGATCTAACATTTAGGACATAGAATTAACACATGGAAGCAAATAATTAAAAATTATTATGATGTTGTCTCTCTAGTAGAACTTCGTGGTTACGCCACCTCATAGAGGCTAGGATCTGCTTCACCTAGAGTATAGAGTGTGATCTGAACTTACATTTGCACGTTCCTTTTGCTCCCACAGTTGGAAAGTTCAAAATGACCTAGGAGTACCTGCTTGTAAATTTGTAAAAAACTATAGATCAGTAGCTCTCCTGCTGCAAGTTTTGAGTTTTTTTTTGGAAATAGCCACACACATGAGGGGATGAATAACAGAATCATAGGTCAAGACAAAATTTCAGGTATTATCACCAAATAAAAGGTCCCTCTGATAAAGCAATGTAGAAGAAATAGAAATCAAGATTGTACACGAACTATATATGCATAAAGTTCAGTTTAGTTAGTGCATAGAAACAAACATATTAGTATTCCAACTCTAACAAAATAGTAGAATGGTAAAAGTAAATCCACCACAAAGATAAATAATTAAGAAATGAATTAGTAGGATAATGCAGTTTCTGCCATTGGTTGAGCACCAAAAATACACCTATCAGAACATGATTTTACTATTTCAAGTTGGTTTTCAGTTTCCAATTGCCTTTTTACATTGTATAGACACCTTGGTTTTACATTTCATATCCTAGCATACAGACTTAGAAGGTCCCTGTTCCAAATATATAAGATAATATCTCAGTGATTGTTTTGTCGCCAGTTAAAAAGGAGGATACAGAGGACACAATCAAACTGAATATCCGTACACTGCTAGAGGTAGGATGCAAATTCCTTAATCAGTGAGGTATATATTTTATGCTTCTTACTGCATACAACCTTTTTTGAAATACCCACACAACAACATCTGCAAACAGAAAATAACTCCAGCAAGAGATGAAATTGTAATTAGTATTACCAATGTACATATGAGAAATTTTAAAGTATTTGTAGGTACTTACTAATAAATAAGAAAATATTCACTTACCCCGCAAAGTCTTCAGTGTATCACATTTCTAGTCTGTCGAAGCATCAAACATACGTGGATCTCCAGCAGGACTACGTATTCAGTTGCTGAGTATAGCCCATAGGCAAACATGGTTAGGTTTAACTAATGCGTGAGCAGCAGTCTGCATAGAAAGCTCCAAAAATTAACTCAAAAGTTCAAAAGTTTTTGAAGCAAAACAAAAACTGGACGAATATTATTGCATCATATTGATCAGCATATGATACTACGATTGACGACAGACAATATCTCCGTATACACAGAAGTCCAAGATCAGCAATGCAGACAATCACACTGGCTACGGAGTAGTACACTACAATTTCTATATCAAATTGAACGCCTGGAAAGACCCCTAAAAATTGGTTGATCAAATTTCCCACGATGCAATCTGGATTGAGAGGAGGCAGCTGATTAGTTGATGATGGCTGTCATGTGCTTGACGTCTCTTGCAATCTCGCCCAGATCAAAAGAATAACATGGATCTGACAGGAAAAAGGTTATTCCGTTTTTTACCTGAGATTTGTGACAATGGCGTCCGATCAAAGTAGCAGATACCATCCAGCTATACGGCAGATGGAGCGAACCCGGCGTGGATGGCGCCAACTTCCGCAGTTTTTGCTGCCGGCCTCCGCCTAGGACATTGGACACAGAGGCGACTTCTCGATCTTGCATTGGCTGAACCAATGGAGGTGAGATTGAACATCACGATTAGAGATCTGATTGCCTGGAACGCGACGATTAGAGATTTGTTTTCCTTCTCCTTTTTGGACGAAGCGGTGGTAGAGAAGAAAACCACGACTCCCTTCAGGATTACTCCCTTCAGGATTAATGTAGAGGGGCCTGCACGTGGAACAGCGGGCTAGGACTCTTTGAGTAATTTCATCCGACGGTTGTAGATGATTAATAGCGTGATCGGATGGACAATTTATTGTAGTTTCTGAGGATTAATGTGGAGCCTCCTACGGTGCCTCCAATTAGTAAATATAAGATGCTGAATTCGTATAGTGTGTTTGGTAAGTCGTGGTTAACCGGGCAACATTCGAATGTTGCATCCTCGAGCTTTAAAGCGATCTAAAAGACATGTTTAAAAAAACACAGTACAACAACACACTCTACCCCTATGAGCACATCAAAGCTAATGTTACAATTCATTTGCTTTTCCTGTGATCTAAACATCTGTTGATGGAAATTCCTTTAGACTCTAAATAATGTTGGATTCAACCGGATATGACACTCCAATCTTACATATTTTGAACATCCTAAGTTTTAAAGAGATTCTAATTGTGTGGGAATCCGACATGCATGGATGCACGGTAAAGAAAAGGAGCCTGCTAGTGGGATCGGCGAATAGATGATGATGATGAGCTGGGGGATGCGTACTTTTCCATTGTTCTTCCGCGTCTTATCCATTGTTCAGGCATCATAGCGCACTTGGATCACATGAACACACCACATTGAAGAGCGCCGATTGGACGCGCTAATTAACGGGAGCCAATCGCTGAGCTCAGGTGCCCGATACGCACTCCGCCGTCAACATTTCACCAGCGATCCCCACCCTGCCATTGCCGCCGCCGCCGCCGCTCCAACTTGCGGTGCGCGTATGCATGCACGGACGCACATGCCGACCTCCTTGGTAGTGGCGGACGCCACCGCAAAGCTGGCTGGCTAGCCAAGAACGTCGGGGACTCGTTCTCCGCGCGCGCGGGGCGGCGATCGACCGCGACGCGCGCACCGCACGCAAAATATCTCACTAGCTAGCTTACGCTTTGAGCATCCAGTGATGGACGCATCCAACAGACCCAACGAGTACGCAAGTGCGCCGCCGCCAAGCTTTGAGCGCATGCATGACATTGGCGCCAGGGGTAGGAGATGAAATGGGCTGTGAACGGACCGGCCCCACTCGATACGGCGCTCCGGTCCTCCTGATCTCCCGCCGACTCCGGGTAAACGTAGATTGCTACTTCTGTTTGGTTAGACTTTTTATTTGGCTTTCGGCTTTGCCTTGTAAGCCAAAAAACACCTAAATAGATGTGTTTTGGCTTTTGGCTTATGTTGCACAATAGTATAAGCCAAAAGCTAAAAGACAAATACACCTAGTTAGATACTTTTGTGACTTATAAGCCAATATCAAAAGCCAAGAAAAAAGGCTAACCAAACACCCTTATAACGTAAAAAATGACTGGCACTGGGACGGAGGAAAAGGATAAACGTGGGGAGTATCACCGTACCATAGGTCCTAAAAAAATTCAGTGCACCATGTGTTTTTTTTACATGAGTGCACCGTGCTTGAGTACATATCTTCCCCTCCAGACACGGCCCCCGCGTCGCCTAACCCTAGGCGGCTCGGGCGGCGCCTCTCCCCGCCGGCGGCGCGAGCCCCTCCTCCTCCAGCTCCCTCTCCCCGCTGCCGACGGGGTCTCCGCGGGCAAGGCTCGGGAAACGGCGGTGGCGGGGCCTTTGTAACATCCCAAATTTATAATAAGAATAAATAAGACCCAAAATTCAGAACCAACAAAAACTTTTTGAATTATTTCACTAATGATTGTGTTTTCCTTTATATTGCTATGTTTGACCTTGTGTGACTTGAGTTGACTGGTATGTTGTGTATGTAACTTGTTTGTTTTGAATGCATCATCCTTGTGATTTCTGTGATCTTGATCTTGTGGTGTTGTTGATATTGTGTGTTGTTTGCTTGTGAGGATAAATTCCTCAACTATGCTTAACATTAAGATAAACCACCCCTGACAACAATATTGGAATGTGATTTGAACAAACACAAACCCTTTAGAATTATCCACACCTAAGTTAAATTCCTAAGTTGGGAAATAACTTTGATAAAAGTTCCCTCCCTGTCTATTCCTTTATTTTATGGAAACATTCAGAACTTCCTTATTCCAGGAATGAGATGAATTGATAATCATCTCAACCCCATCTCACTCCCTCCTCAAGTAAACATAATTTTCAAATTAAAATCCACCTCTCAAATTATTCCACCAGAGGAAATTAAAGTCATAAGTAAAAATGCTCTAAATAAATCAATTCCACTTCCTAATTCCCTATTTCTTCAAATAATTAATTTCTCTATGACAATATAACTTATTTGAAGTCATCATATTTGTCAAAGCATTTCCAAGAGTTCAACACAATATTTTATCACTTGTTTTAAATTATTAAAGAAATGTAATTTAGTAATTACCAAAAATGACCTATTTAAAACCTATGAACAAAAATGGAGCAAAACATTTTATTTTGCAAAACCAATTTTTGTGGAGTTTCTACATGTATATGGGAGACTACATGAATTTTCTCTAATTTTTGTAAAATGTTTAAGCACCTCAATTAAATTCCAGAAACCCTACTGGTTTTAAAAAGGAAATCAAAGAAAGAGACAAGGACCTATCTGTGAGAGGAAAAAGAAGTTCAGGGGGCGTTTTGCAAGATCTCCTTTGACTTCCTGTAGCTCCATGGCAGCACGGCACGGTGGCGTGCTCCACGCTCCCGAGCTCGCCGTGCTCCCCTCGTCTTGCTCTGCCGCGCACCTCGCCCTGAAGAAGAGGAGAAGACCACTCCACGCCACCCTCCTCTGCTCTCCCTTGTCACCCATCTCCCCTGTTGCAGCGATGCGGCACGGCACAGGCACCGTGCTCCACACACCGTCGTCGCCGTGCTCTCCCCGTGCAATGTCGACACCGCTGGACCCCTCTCCTCTGCGCAGACCCGTGAGACGATAAGGAGCACGCCCAGCTGCTCTCCCATCCCTGCTCCCTCACTCTCCCCCTCTCCACTTTGCTTCCACGGACACAAACCACGGCCGCCGCTACCGACACGCATCGCCGATGATTCAAACCTCCCCGTCCCAATCCAAGCCTACCAGCACCTTCGCCGTGCCCTACTCCCCCTCTCTGCGCAAGGAATCGCAGAGGGGAGCCCTGGATCGAGCAGGCCGTCCCGATCCTCTTCTTCTCCGGCCGCGGCTTGTCGAGCAAGCTCGCGAGCAGCTCAGCCCACCATTCTTCTCCATTATTGCATCCATGTGTTCCCCTCGTCACGCTCTCTCTCATGGACCTCACCTTTTCTTTTTAGGAGCTCGGAGTCGCCGTCGCCATCATCGCCGTGTTCCCCACCGTGCCTCGCCGTCGCAGTATCGAGGAAGGAGAAGCCAGCCCGATACCGCTTCGCTCCCCTGCATGGGCCGCGAGCTGGGCCTCCCTCCCCTTGCAGCTCAGCCCAGATTCGGACCAGATCCAGCCCACTAACCCTTTTTCTTAGGTTGTTTATCTATTTCCTTCTAGATCTATTTCTAGACCTCTGGATTAAATCGTTTTAAAATAGTTTAAATGCAAATCTGGCCAAACCAAAAATCACAGTAGTAATGTTATAAGTTTAGAGACGTGTGCAACTTGCAGATCTGAAAAATATGAATCATTGTAGGTTTGATAAATGTTTTCTTATCACTGATCTGAAACACTGTTTTCTTAATAACTTGAGTTTGGTTACTCAAAAATTTGTGAATCAAAATGTTTTAGAAAGCTCTTCGCATTACCTTTCAGTAGAAATTGGTCTCATGTGTTTTGGATGTTTAAAACAAAATTCTATTGATTCTTGTAAACACACCAGTAGCACTTTCATGATTTTTGTAGATTTTTGTGAAATGATTTTTGGAGTAAATCCAATTGGATTGTCTTCTATATGTATAGGAGAACATATCCCTAGCATGGCATGATTGTTTGATGTACAGAACTCCCTAGGTGCAATTTTTAGTAAAAGTGCTGTTCTGCCACTAATAAAAATGAATTAGATAACTTGCTTTTAGTTAGGAAATTGTGGGTTGTGCTTATTGTTGATTGTTGTGGTACTGCCACTTGTGTGTTACTGATCCTTAACATGTTAAAATATGTTAGTACTGTTAGTAACCTGTGCTATGATTGTTTATTTTGTTGTTACATTAGTTTTGTGTGAATACATTTTTAAATATGGCTAGAATGAATCTTATAAAGAGTATCTTTAACACTAAATAATTCCATATCTCAAGATTCATGTGTCCCAAATAAATCAAACTAAAATGTTCTGGAAAGCTTAGGAAATTGTTAATCCAACATAAGTGGTTTCATCTTATTTAGGTTAATAATAAAAGTACCCTCTTTAAAATGCCACAAGAGGTTTAAAACACCATATGAATTGTTTCTGGAGTCATATTGGTCCAAATGACATGAAACCAATTTTGTTAGCTTAGTACTGCCATCCTTTAGCTCCCCTAATTTTGGTAGATTTAATTGAGCATTATTAATTAATTGGCATTAGATTAAAAATTAGAAAACCTTTCTGGACTAAAACAATTATAAAAAAATAATGGTTAATCCAAATGGGTTAGGACCAATTTTGTTAGGTCACATTTAGTCAAGGTTAGATGCCCCTAAAAGGATTTGATTTTTGGATAAAAATAACTTGAGTTGTAGCAAAAACTTGATTAAATAGTTTCTGTAATAAAACAATTGTGTAGGGAGTTTAATAACTCCAAATGAATCAAACCCAATTGTGTGGTCTTCTACACATCCGTAGCTTTCTGTAGAAATTTAGTTTGTATTTTTGTGACCAACAGAACCCAAGTTATGCAATTAAACATGCACCACTAATTTCTGCCATATTTAAGGCCTAATTAAATAATAGTCAATTCAATTAAATTGAAATCAAATTGTGTTGCTTTGTGTGTGCAGTAGCTGTGTGTGATGCTTGAGAGTTGTTGTGATGCTTGATTGAGTAGTTTAGTAGTTGTAGGTATTGCTTGTTCATGTTAATGTCTTCACCTTCACTTGGTGAGATATTTTGGTTTACAGATAACTTTTGTCTGAAGTATTTCCTATTTAAATAAAGATGCTTAATCACAACTTTAACCATATCCTTATAAGCATGAGTAGCGTGGTGATTGCCCAACTTGTTTGTTAAATGATAGTCTTCCCTCTTGATTGTGTTTGTTAGTATTGCTTGATGCTGTTGTTGGAGTGTCCTACTGTGTGTTGATTGTGTTCTTTTCTTTTTGCGACACTAGATATAAACGTTACCGGGGGATCGTTGGAAAGGATTTATTGAAGAAGGGTCGGAGTTTATTTCTTTGATCAGTGAGAAGAAGTCCAGGGACATCATGCTGAAATCAGGCAAGCTACTTCACTGAGCTTGCATCTATATACATCTATTTTGATTTACCTGTTTTACTTATAATTAGCATAATGTTTTACGTGGTGTTTGCCACGAAAGCTATGATTTTGAAAACCCTTTTCCAAATTACAAGTATATTATTAAGACACCCGATATAGAGGTGTCAGTGGTATACAATGATTTCGAAATGAATTTGTTTTACTCCAAAACCTTCTGTGAAAAATCTTTTTGGTGGGATTACGAACCACCCAAGTTTTGGTTAAAAGTATTTTGCTAAGAAAATTGGAAATGATCGTGAAAACCTTTTCAAAAGTTTATGAAAAACTATTTTGTCACTCTATGTAGAGATATCAGTTGTTTATATAAAACTATAGGATGGGAAAAAATTGTTTATTCAAAACTCCTTTGAAAATCCTTGGATGAATTATGGTATACCGGGATGTCGGTATGGAAGTGGAGAAGAGAAGTGTGGTGATGTTTATGAAAAATGCACATTGTGTCTTTGTACCATGACTACCAGCCGATAACCTGTGCGACCACATTTACCCACATATGGGCAAGGGCGTAGTCATATAATTTGCTTGTGTTAGTACTGGATGCCTCAACAACGAGGATGACCTCGTTCCATGAGGGGATGGTTTGGTGACCTGCCCCTGACCTGGGTCCTCTTAAAAGAAGTCTACCGAAAGCCGGTATGAGCGTAAAGAAGAAAGAGGATTGAAGGGCTCCCTTGGGTCCGCCGGGCAGAACTACGAAGTCCTCACACTTAGTTTCCAACGGGCATGGATTTAAGTGTCGATGGAACCGGTTTCGTAGCGGTAGGATCCTATACTAGCATGAGCAAAGGACAGGCTATGGCCGGGAACTCAACTTCGCATACCCCTGGTATGGCGGGACGTGGCTGACACGATGAGTGACCGGATGGGTGTGGGAAAAGCGTGCTACCTCTGCAGAGGGTAAAACTATTCGAATAGCCGAGTCCTCGGATATGGACAGTTGGGAAGAACTGCTAAGACCATGTGCAAAGTTTTGCAAACTCTGGATTGTGTGGAGGAAATTGAAATGGAAAGGGATATTTCCCACCTGTACCAATGAGTTGGTACGAGGTGGTGACGGGTTTGGAACCATGATCAGGGTATGGTCGGAAAGGGAGGAGTTTTTGGAGGAAATAAACCTGGTGATGATTTTCGAGAAAAAGTTCTAAAGAAACTTCTTACCTTTTTCAGCAAAGATATTGAGGAACTACTTTTCAAAATGTTTTGCCTTCAGCAAGGCTAGAGTCTCTACTCTTCTTTTCTTTCGATAAAGTTATAGAGATGTTTTTCTAAAAATAAAGGTTTTATGAAAATTTATCAAAAGTAGTGCATGCTTAAGTTGGGGGTAGTTTGCGAGTACAATCAAATGTACTCATATTGGTTTCGTCCCTGGCTATTGTCTTAGCCAGATTCCGAAGAGGAGCAGTTCGAAGAAGAGGAGTTCACTGACGTCTTTGCGAACTAGGGCGCTTCCCAGTCAGCTGCCTGTAGGGTTAAGGCGTATGACTTGGGCTCCACGTTGTTGGTGATTCCGCTGCAAGTACCTGTTGAAGCTGATCACTTCCATCAAGTAAGTAAATAAATTCGGTATGTATGGATGTTCTTTGGTTACCAAGTTTAATTGTGCTTCAGCGACGCACTGATCACGGGATCGCTGATATGTAGGCACAAGGGTATGTCGGACAGTTAGTCCGGGGTCCCCACAGCCTTCTCCTTCGCGCGGCGGCGGCGACTTACCTGGCGGCGGCGGCGCGTGTGGCTGCGGCGCGGATCGGCGGCGAGGCGTTACGGATCCCCGGCGGCGAGCACCTCCCGACGGCGACGGCGGAGGACGCAGGCTCTGCACGAAGGTGACGCCCTTGCTGATGCAGAAGAGTGCTACGGGCTCAATCTGGCCGATCTTGGCCTGTGCGAGCCAGAGGCTCGCTTCTGTGGCGGCAGGCGGCGCCGGGATGCCTGGTGATGCCGGTTTCTTGGCACCGTGGCGGTGCCGGCGGCCGGTCAGGCGGCGGCGGGCTGGATCCACACCGGCCAGTCTCGTCGGCTCGGTTTGAATAAAGGTGGCAGTCCTGGATCTTTCTAACACCAAGACGAAGATTTACTTGATGCAGCTCTTCATTGAATTGGCCGGATTGTCGAGTTCCGGAAGGCTCCGCCGGCGAACTCCATTGGACAAACTAGCCTGGAGATTGACGGATCGGGTGGGATTCGGTCGCGCGCAGCCATGTTTTTTCTGACCGTTTGGTTTCAGAGGTAGCGTTGTGAAGCTCGCAGTCTGTTGCCATCATGGATTCTTCTGTTCCATGATGAAGTCAGAGTGCGGAGAATGACATGGATGCCGAGATATGTGGACTTGCAATGGTGGTTCAGTCCTGGTGGGATAAGGGATTGGCTAGGTGATTCGTAACTTGGAACAGCAACAACGGCAAGAGGGGGCGACAGCACAGGAGAAGTTCAGAGTCTAAACTTTCAGGGTGAAAATCCAAGATCTGGCCTTAATTGGTTGTGCCTGGCAATTGCCTTGGTGAAGGCATTGTTTTTGCGAGTGTGGACTTTCTTCTGGGTGAAAACCTATGATCTATGATCAGGGCGATGACGGCGCTTTAGCTTAGCACTGTTCCCTTCCTGGAGGCGTCGCTTTTGAAGAAGTTGGACTTCTGGTACTGTTTTGGTGGGGTTTGGTCTGCTGTAACAAGGAATGAATTACTGTAGCGGGACTTTTTTTCTTTCGTAATTCTTCTTTTTATTCTGGGCTGTGTGCATCCGTGGAGCCGCTAGGGCACGCATTGTTGCAGAAGCTGTGTGTAATTGGTATCATCGCGATATTAATATATGCTCTTTATCAAAAAAAAAAAAAGTGCACCGTGCTTTCATACATCGTGTATCAACATTTCTTTAACCCAACAAGCAAGGATGTATTCTACTGGGTGCATTTACAGATTAGATGGATTCACATGGTTCCGAGTCATCGCCGAGGTCTAGCTAGATACTAGCGCCAAGTCCCAATATAAGGAGATAAACCAGTGCAACTGGCTCGCGGGATAAGTGACCGCTTAACTCGTGTGAGATGAGTGAATTGGTTACAAATCAGTCCTCACCACTACAACAAAAATGGCACCTAACGACGCTCCACACTCGACGCTTTTTAATTCGTGTCTACGTGGAATACCATGCGGTAAATAAAGATGGTTTGTAGGACGTTTTGGAGGGCGTCTCGCCGTGCACAGGAGGATTCACCGTTCCGCTCTTAAATTGCACACACAAATAATCAAGAAAACCGCTCCTCAATTTCCACAAGAAGGCACAGAACACATCCGTGCAAACCTAGCGCCGCCGCCATTGGATCGCCGCCAGCGGCGCCTCTTCACCAAATCTGTACAACTGCTGGACATTCCTACACTCCCCTCCGAGGCATCCTCTCTCACCGGCTGGACATGGTCTTCGTCCGCTCGAGAACGCCGGCGCCGCCCGGCGTGGAGACGGCACCGGCGTGGAGACCCTATCTGGTCAGTCTCGGTCTCCTCTCCCAGGCTGCTGCAGTTTCCTCCTACTCTCGCCGCCCTTCTCCACCGGCCTATGACGGCTCGCAGCCAGCCCACTCCACGTGGTTCAGGACTTGAGGCTCCACCGGTGTGTTCATGTACTAATTTAATCTCAGCATGTATGTATTTTTTTCTCAACCTATCATTATTTGCTACGTCTCTGTGTGGATGTGTGTTACGACACTCGATGACGTTTGCTACGAGATCTGCAGTATGCACCCGACTAACGTTTTGCCATATGACAAGAGATCCGCAGTATTTCTTCCCCTTTTTGTTCAATCAATCTAGCTATTAGTTTTATTCATATGGTTGAATTCAGACAGCAAAAATCATGATATTAGCATCACTCAACCTTGTTTTTCATTGGCGACTACAATCTGTAGGTTACTGTAGCCAAATGTGTGACCTCAAATGTAACTTGTAAATTTCATGATTTCAGCATGATCGAGCACAGATTGGATGAATGGTATCATGAAGGAATGCAAAGTTGGATCAGGTTTCCTCAGATTTATATTAGATTTTTCCAGATAAAACTTTTGCTAGATGTGATCTACTTAGACCAAGTAGACTTAACCGGTAATTATTAACCTGTAAATAGTTCTGTATTGTATGACTACACTATACATGCAGAAAAAGTGCTGACAAATTCATTTGGTAGCATTTTCAGGTTAATTTAGCCTTGACCTTGTTTGAGTAATCGCTACGAGCAACGTTGTAAGCCTAATGGATATATTGTATAGCTCAGGTTCTTAATCACCTTTCACCATATTTTTTTATTTATATTATCTCCAATCATCTCTGATAACCATTGTTTTCTGACAGGCTTCAACTGAATGCATCAAAGCTTCAGGTTGTACTTCCCAGAACCGAGTTCATAAGGTTCTGAAGATGCATCATTAAGGATGTTGCTGCATTAGGCAAGGTGTAATTATTTCTTAAAGCTAGTAAGGAACGTAAATATGTAGCTTTAAACAAAATTAATTCTTGCAATGCTAACTATCATTTCTAGGCTTAGCACTACAGAAGTTCTGCAGTACCGTTATAAACTGATGTTTTCCGCAAAAATTCTTTATCTCTGATTTTTTTCATGAATTAGATTGTCCCATGCAGAGTTATAATTATGTTCCAAAGGAAATCCCCTGACACTATGAAAGGTAAATATGTTGGCCAATGTTTAACTATTGCTCACGTTGATGCAAGTAAAATGGTTTGGTATCCGCCTTCAAGTTGAATAAGTTACTAAATGAATAATTGTTTTTTAAGAAATGTCAGTGATACTTCAATTTTTATGCAGAACTTTTATTGCAGGGAATATTATTGAATCACACTAAAAGACCACAAGGAAAATCTACAGGATGCAGTGAAGACCTTCCGTGTTGATCTACATGCAAAAAGCTTAGATAGATTCCAACTAGTTAGAAGAGTATCAGTACAATCCATTTTGTATACTTGAGGGATTTTATGTATTGCTGTCTTTGCCCTCCTTTTTGTATACATGTACAATCCAGTTGTAACGTAACACTGATGTTGATTAATATATTTTTCCCTGAATCGCACTACACTTGTCTATTGATCTGCAAGTTGCAATGGCTGAAATATGTATTTTGAAGCTTCAATACATGAGGCGATATTTGGTCATTTTAATAAATAATTAAAAAGATTTTTCTCCCATCAGCACGCCTCAAAGCGACTCAAAGGTTGGTAGAGGCGCCGGGTAAGTGCAGCTTTGTAGTCAGCTCCCAATACGTCTCTATCGCTATAAACATGCTTTATAGAGAGTCTCAATTTTTGTAGACATGCTTTCAAGATGTCTCTATTTTATTTGAGACGGTGGATAAGGAGACGCTCCTACGACGCTTTCCGTAGACGACTCTACAACTAAATAGAGATGCTAAATTGCGTCCTTACCACCTAAATTGATCGTCTCTATGTGCCTTTCGTGTTGTAGTGCACACGGGTTTTTATGTGCATGTTTGGAGTGGATCCCAGAGTACTTTTGTATAAAGAACACCATCACAGTTTATATTTTGCCTTCCAATTCTTACCCCTTATTAGACCCTTTTAGACAAGAAATCAGTGGGGTTTACTTATACCCGTGACAACATTTTGCCACCAAAATACTTATAAAATAATAACTCATGCAACGCACCCTCTTCATGTAATAACTTAAACAGTTATTTACTTAAAAAACATTTGTTATATATGTCAAGAACCTCAGCCCCCATGACCTTTGGACGACATACAATGTTCCACTTGACGAGGCAATATTTATTTCTTTATAAGATCACTTTGCCAGAAAACGAGAGCGATGAAAATCTAATTGTATTCTCACGAAACAGGCGTGCTCCCGCTATATTAATATAGCAACCAAGACCATACAACCAACATTGCTGGGCAAATAACACATTCATGCCCAAAAGAAAACATAAAAGAAAACAAAGCCGACAACGGTGATTCGACGAAAGTTGAGATGACTCGCAACCGCTGCGCCCACCGAAAGAGTACCACCACGCTCCTACCGCTCCAGAGCGTCTCATACCAAACGCCTCCAAGAAGGGAGCGACGACGACGACGACGACGCTGCTGCCCGGAAAGTTCCTAGGGTTTCCCTTGATTGTGTCCGAGGGTTTCCCTCGGTATGCTGAGGAGTGGGAAGGAGGTGCCCGAGGCCCTTCAGAAAGGATGGCGACACCCTCAGGCGTCACCGCGTCAGTGCCGAGACGGCAGGGATTTCTCCCGAACTCCAAAGAACCACACCCCGACACTCTGAATAGCTCCACCAAGCTTGCCGCCCACCAACGCACGCCACCACGATCTTGCAGACATCCCCGTCGTCTCACCGAGAGGCCCCTGGCAGGAGGTCGGAAAACCAAGTAGTAGAAACCCGACGAGGGTCGGCGGCACAATGGCACGCGGGAGGGAACTGCCTCCACCGCCAAACGGCAATAACCGACCGGATGTAGCAGTAGGGCAAACCAGACCCTCACTGGCCCGGCCGATCCCAAAAGGGTCCGTAAAGCCCCGCCGCCACACTGCAGCAAGGGCACCGCCAACAATTGTGTTCTTACCCCTTTACCCCTATACCCCTTTAGGTATTTCAAGCAAAAACAACAAGAACGATGGCAAACTAGTTAAAGCTGAGTTGACCGAAACAGGACGGTCTCTGTCTGGAAGCATCTTTGCCAACCTAAGATCCCACTAAGATGTACTTTTTTACATGTTCACCAGCTCGCCCACAAGTTCAAAAATAGAAAAGACTTCATGTCCATATGAGCACTCTGGATTCTAAATAGTGGCTGACCACCACATAGTCGCTCAGGGTACATTTCTCAATCTTCGAATCTGACCCCACTGCTATGTGGTTGTATGTTCTTTATTCAAGTACCACATAGACCCCTACTAGACCGACTAGAATTTCCCTCAATTAAATCCCGACCTGATTCGGAATCCTGATTTTATGGAACTAGCAAAGTGCACAAGAAAAATCAGATGAAACAAAGGCGAAACATGTACGTGGCAACCCTAAGGTAAGCAAAACCCTTTCGAAGGAGAGTATTCTAAAACCTACAATTCTCATGTAAAGGGGTCTAAGTTGTGTATTGTGCCCTATTAAAAAAATACCTCCCCGAATTGATAGGATTTATTGTTAGGCAACTGAATATCTCCACCGTATCTTGAGCCTCACGTATAGCAGATTGAGGCCATTATGGTTAAGATTGTAATCTGTTGTTACCTTGTATTGCATTATATATATGAGATAACAGGGAAGGCACAAGTCGTGACCTAACCATCCTATTCTATCTTCTCACATGGTATCAGCCAAACAATCCTCAGCTTCCGCCGCCATAGTCTACCGCCGCCGCGCTAGGGTTCCTCTCCCGCGCCGCCGCGCTCTCTCCCCTGCCATGTCTACCGACGCCCATCCTCTTGCCGGCCTCTGGGCGCAGGCCACCAACATCCAAAGCGTCAAGGCGCTCATCCCCGTCACCCTGGACCTGAAGGCGTCGAACTTTTCCCGCTGGCGCAACATGGTCCAGATCGCCGTCACCACCTACGCCCTCGCCGATCACCTCGACACGGCTCTGCCACCCGATGACGAGGAGTGGCTGCGCTTGGATGCTACCGTCCTGCGCTGGCTCTACGGCTCCATCACGCCGGAGATCACCGACATGGTGATGGAGGAGAACACCACCGCCTACTCCGTCTGGACGCGCATCGGCGCCCTCTTCCGCGACAACCAGCAAGCGCGGGCTGGCTACCTCGGCCAGAAGTTTCGCAACCTCGAGCAGGAGGGTAAGTCCATCACGGCCTACTGCCTTGAGCAGAAAACCGTGGCCGACGCCCTTGCTGACGTCGGCGCCCCCGTCACGGACGACGCCCTCGTCTGGAACGTGCTCAAAGGCCTCGACGAGAAGTTCGACCACGTCGCCGCGCTCGTCCCCCTGCTCACCCCGTTCCCCTCCTTCCTCCAGCTGCGGAACATGCTCCTGCTCCAAGAGCTCAAGCCGCACCACGGCGGTCGTGCCTCCACCGCCGCTGCTCTCTACTCCAACACGAGCGGCGGTCCTGCCCCTGGCGGCCCTGGTCCCGGATGTCGCGGCCCTCCACCTCCTCGCCCGCCGCTGCCGGGCTACGGCCGTACGGCCACGGTCGGCTACGGCAACCCGGCACCCCCGTTCAACCCCAACGCCGGCCGCTACAAGGGCAAGAAGCGGAAGGTCACCGGCGCTGCACCCGCCGGGACCGTGGGTGCACTCCCATCTCCCACGCCGTACAACCCATGGACAGGGTCCATCCACATGTACCCCATGGGCTCGGGTCCCTCGAGCATCCTCGGACGCGGACCGTCGCCGCGCCCCGCCGCGCACGGCTTCATGGCGTCCACACCAACGGCGCCACCGCCTCTCGGCTACTACAACTACACCGCGCCAGGAGCTGCCTCGCCCTACGGCTTCGCCCCGGCCCTGCCCGCGCCGTGCGCCGCTGCTCCGTCTTGGGACACCACGGCCCTCATCAACCAGCTCAACGCCATGAATCTGCAGCCTCCCACGGAGTGGGTCATGGACAGCGGTGCTTCCGCCCACATGTCCTCCGATGCTGGTATCCTCAATTCTCTCAACTCCCGCACTCCTTTCTCTAACGTAGTTGTAGGTGATGGTTCTTCTCTCCCCGTCACCGCATCCGGCTCTGCCTCCCTCCGCTCTCTGTCTTCTACTCGCCCTCTTCATCTCCAAAATGTTCTCGTTACTCCTCATATTATCAAAAATCTAATCTCTGTTAGACAATTTACATGCGATAATTGTGTCTCCGTCGAATTTGACCCTGCTGGTTTTTCTGTGAAGGATCTCCATACTAAGGCGGTACTCCTCCGATGCAAAAGTGCGGGTGATTTATACCCCTACTCCGCTCCTGGTGTCGCTCTCCATGCTTTGTTCGCCTCCACCGACGCCCCCACCCTTTGGCATCGCCGCCTTGGCCATCCCGGACACGCCTCGCTTCGTCGCCTAGCGTCGTCATCATCCGTTCCATGTCACAAAGAAATAAATGGGTCTAGTTTGTGTCATGCGTGTCAAATTGGTCGACACGTACGTTTACCGTTTTCAGATTCGTCTAGTCGTACTTTGCGTCCTTTCGAACTTGTACACTGTGATCTCTGGACCTCTCCGGTTGAAAGCATGTCTGGTTACAAATATTTCCTTGTCATATTAGATGATTTTACTCATTTTTTGTGGACTTTCCCTTTACGACGCAAATCTGAAACATATGGTGTTCTCTCTAATTTTCGCGCTTTTGTTCAGACTCAGTTTGCACTCACTCTTCAACAAATACAGTGCGACAATGGCAAGGAATTTGACAATCGATCACTCCATGATCTTGCGTCTACTCACGGCATACACGTGCGTTTTTCCTGCCCCTACACCTCCCAAGAAAACGGCAAAGCTGAACGTGTCATTCGCACGGTCAATGACATCACTCGCACCCTATTATTTCAAGCTTCCATGCCGCCTAAGTTTTGGGTTGAGTCTTTACATGCCGCCACCTATCTTCTTAATCGCCTCCCTACAACAGCCATCACGGCCCCCTGCCCCTTTTCTGCACTCTACTCTACCCCTCCTGATTACTCTCACCTACGTGTCTTCGGATGTCTCTGCTACCCCAACCTCGCATCCACTATGCCGCACAAGTTGTCTCCTCGCTCGACTCCATGCATCTTTCTCGGCTACGCTCCTAACCACAAAGGCTACCGCTGCATGGACATAGCAACTCGCCGTATCATCATCTCTCGGCATGTTGTTTTTTATGAGACTAACTTCCCGTTCGCCAAGACGAACGTTGCGCATTCATATGATTTCCTACAGGAACACATTACGGCAACCTCTACGGATGACGACGTGGACACGCTCATCCCCAACCCGGCTGCACCTCCCGCTGCCACGCGCGTTGGGCCGCGGCAGAGTTTTCGTCACTCTGTTGCCTCGACAGCCACGCCTCCTCCTTCGCCTGCTGCAGTCCAGCAGCCCACGCGCACGGCTCTCCTGCCGTGGCATCAGTGCACGGCTCTCCTGCCGTGACATCAGCGCACGGCTCTCCTGCCGTGGCCTCCTCTTCCGCGGCTACGTCGACTGGATCAGCTGCCGCCTCGACGCCCTCCTCGCCGGCTGTCTCGGCCATGCCTTCTCCACCGAGCTCACCGTCGCCCTCGCCGCCCCCGTCTCGCCTCCTCATCGCATGGTGACACGACGGCAAGCTGGCAAGATCTTCGGCCCACGGGAGCGCCTCAATCTTCACGCGGTCGCCACGGGTGTCCTCTCTCCGATTCCCAAAACTGTTCGGACTGCTCTCAAGGACCCGAATTGGCTAGACGCTATGAAGGCCGAGTACGGTGCACTCATGTCCAATAACACATGGGACCTCGTGCATCCCCCCTCCAAGGCCAACATCGTCACCGGCAAGTGGGTCTTCCGCCACAAGCTCAACCCCGACGGCTCGCTTGATCATACAAGGCCCGCTGGGTGCTTCGTGGCTTCTCCCAAGCTCCCGGCATCGACTTCGGTGAGACGTTCAGCCCGGTCGTCAAACCGGCCACGATTCGCGTCATCCTCTCCATTGCGCTCTCCCTCAACTGGAGTGTCCGCCAGCTCGACGTCAAGAACGCCTTCCTCCATGGGACGCTGTCCGAGGTCGTCTACTGTCGCCAACCTACGGGTTTCGTCGACGCCACGCGGCCGGATCACGTTTGTCGCCTCAACCGCTCTCTCTACGTTTGAAGCAGGCACCACGAGCATGGTACCAACGTTTCGCCTCCTTCGTCGCCACCGTTGGTTTCACGTGCTCCAAGACCGATACCTCCCTCTTCGTGCTGCACAGCACCATAGGTACGGCCTACCTGCTCCTCTACGTCGACGACATTGTTCTCACGGCTTCCTCGACTGGTCTCCTCGAGCGCGTCATCACGGCCCTCCACTCCGAGTTCGCCATGAAGGACATGGGGGATCTCCACTACTTTCTCGGCATCGCCGTCTCCCGCACTGCTTCTGGGATATTTCTCTCCCAGGAGAAGTACGCTGCCGAGATTTTGGATCGAGCCGGCATGACAGAGTGCGCCTCTTCCTCGACTCCTATCGACACCGCGCCGAAACTCGCCTCCTCTGTCGGTTCCCCTGTGGCCGATCCCACGGAGTACCGCAGCATCGCCGGAGCTCTCCAGTACCTGACGTTTACACGTCCGGACATTGCGTACGCCGTCCAGCAAATCTGCCTCCACATGCACGACCCGCGAGACCAGCATCTCGCGTTGATCAAGCGTGTTCTTCGCTATGTCAAGGGCACCCTCGGCCACGGTCTTCAGCTTCTGCCGTCCGCCGCCGACACCTTGATCACCTACACCGATGCAGATTGGGCTGGTGTCCCGATACGCGACGCTCCACCTCCGGCTACTGTGTCTTCCTCGGCGATAACCTGGTGTCTTGGTCCTCTAAACGCCAACACACTGTGTCTCGCTCCAGCGCGGAAGCAGAGTACCGCGCTGTCGCCAACGCCGTTGCCGAGTCCACCTGGCTTCGCCAACTCATGGAGGAGCTTCATCGACCTCTCCCTCGGGCCACCGTCGTGTTTTGTGACAATGTTAGCGCTGTCTACATGTCTACAAACCCGGTTCAGCATCAGCGCACCAAGCACATCGAGATTGATCTACACTTTGTTCGAGATCGAGTGGCTCTTGGTCAAGTTCGTGTCCTACACGTACCGTCATCGCGCCAGTTTGCTGACATCTTCACCAAGGGATTAGCATCGCCATTGTTTCTGGATTTTCGGTCCAGTCTCAACGTCCGTCAGTCTCCCGTTGTGACTGCGGGGGAGTGTTAGGCAACTGAATATCTCCACCGTATCTTGAGCCTCACGTATAGCAGATTGAGGCCATTATGGTTAAGATTGTAATCTGTTGTTACCTTGTATTGCATTATATATATGAGATAACAGGGAAGGCACAAGTCGTGACCTAACCATCCTATTCTATCTTCTCACATTTATCACTTCCCACTTGCTGTTTTCTAGGTTTGACATAGCAGAAAACTTTGGTTAAATTGTAGACGGGGATCAAGGGCCAATGTTGAGATAACTTGTAGTGTTGTTCTACAAACTTGCTCAGGAGGCATCTCTCCTTTAACTAATAAAACATCACGATAATAGAAAAGCAGTTAACGGGATGCAATCATAAGCTGCCACTATTCCCTAGAGTTGTACGTATACACTTGTGCCATTTGGATTAGCAAATCATGTTTATGTTATCGCTGAGCGAACGAACTACCAACAAAATTCGACTCCCGAGTCCTGCCAATTAACATCTGAATATTTGACCGAACAGTTTTCTCGCCAAGACAGATGCAGATTAGGAATGTTCCGGACCTGCTGCCCGTACTTTTTCATCACCGTCTCACCTCATACGACTGGCGAATTGGTCTTGCTTTTCTCAGCTACCTCTTGGCTACAAACAAAGGCTTTTCGATGGCAGATACAACGGAAACAGCAAAACCTACACGAAAGAGACAGCTCTCTCGGTTTGTAAAGAAACACAAACCAAAAAGTAATGATCTTTCTTTCAAACTCATAAACGATAAGTAAGTTTCCGACCATCATTTTTTTGGGGGGGGGGGGGGGGGGGGGGTGGGAATGATCATCAGATTTATTTCCCCATTAGCATAATCCATGGCATCGGCGACAACAGATAGATTATAAGTACATACACAAGAACTACATCAACTGGAATATGAATTTGATCAATGTCTCCCCAACGTATACATATATTATCGACCTAATCGAATCCAGGATTAAAATGCCTCAGAAAAATCCCAGCAAAAAAATTTGAAAGAGATCAAATTTAGACGACCAATTACAGTTTGAATGCATTCAAATGCCCAAAGGCAATGCCAATGGCATGCTTTGCCGTCTGTGCACGCGCCTCCTCACCTCCTCAGGCGGTGGCACCTGTACCAGAGGAAGACGAAGCAGAGCACCCTGTATCCGACCACGAACCCGAGCATGACACCGAGGTTGCTCCACCTCATGCTCTCCCGCATCCCCTGCTGCCGCAGCAGCATCGTGCCGTCGAGGACGCAAAGGCCGCCGCCGGGGGCCTCGGCTAGGCACTTCTGGCCGCCGCGGGCGCCGCCGTACTCGTTGACGACGAGTGCCTCGAAGGGGTACTTGAACAGGCTGATGTAATGCATGAACAGCCAGTACTGCGGGATGTTCTTGCTGGCGACGAAGTAGCCGGAGAAGAGGAAGAAGCAGCCGATGAAGCCGGCAATGAGGGAGTTGCCGACGATGTAATTGGGCGCGAGCGCGCTGAGGCAGGCGGTGAACGAGTTGGCGGTGAGCATTACGAGCCAGATGACGAGGGCGAAGTAGGCGAAGCTGGCAGGCTCGCGCGCGAGGCCGACGAGCCAGTACACGGGCGTCGCGTAGAGGATCGCGGCGGCGAGGAGGAAGGGAAGGAAGACGGCGGCGTTGGAGACAACGTAGGAGGACACGCGGTACGCGCCCCGGGAGGTCTCCCGTTCCAGGATGCGGCGCTCCTGGAGGAACACCGGGAGACCCTCGGTTGTGGAGGAGAGCACAAATGTGAGGTTGAAGGCGAAGAAGCCCAGCCGGGACTGCAGGTCGGTGGTGCCCAAGAAGATTGTGCCGAGGAACACGCCGACGACAAACGACTGCACCATTCGCGCCGCGAACAGCTGCGGCGTCCGCAGCACCGTCTTCACGAATCGCCCCGAGAGGATACACACCTCCGCCGCCGCCGAGTTGGCGTACGCGGCACGGCGGGATGACGAGGACTCACGCATCGGCGCGGCAACTTCCTGGCATGTGAGCGCGGCGGCGAGGATGACGTCCGGCTTGAGGGTGCCGATGGTCTCCATGGCATACTCAAGAATATTGACATGGGCGGGGATGGAGTGGCCGGCGGCGGCGAGGCGGGCCTCGAGGAACGGCAGGGAGCCATGGTGCCGGACGACGCCGTCGGCGAGGAGGATGACGCGGTCGAGCAGCTCGAGGATGCGGAAGCCCGGCTGGTGGATGGTGAGCACGACGGTCTTGCCGTGCACGGTGGCCATGTCCCTGAGCATCTTGACAATGTGGAGCGCGGAGCCAGAGTCGAGCCCGGATGTGGGCTCGTCCAGCAGCAGCACGGCGGGGTCGTGCACGAGGTCGACGCCGATGGACACCCGCCTCCGCTCGCCCCCCGACACGCTGGCGACCCTGGAGCCCGCGACGTGCGTTAGGCCGAGCTCGGCCATGAGCTCCCTAGCCCGCGCCTCCGCGGCGCCCGGGGCCGCGCGCAGCCTGAGGCGCGCGCTGTACAGCAGCGACTCCTCCACGGTGAGCATCTGGAAGAGCGCGTCGTCCTGCGGAACGTGGCCGGACACCCGGCGGAACCAGGCGGCGTCCATGGCGCAGCCGTTCACCAGCACCGCGCCGGACACCACCTTCGCCGGGTCCGCCGAACCCGCCAGCACGGAGAGCAGCGTCGTCTTGCCCGCCCCGCTCGGCCCCACGATCGCCACGACCTCCCCGGGCGGCGCCTCGCACGTGACGCTCCTCAGAAGCAGCCGCTCCCCTGTTCCTCCTCCCTTGCCGCCCCACAAGAAGGACGACACCCCGCCGCTGCGCGCCGGGAGAACGTAAGAGAGCGCCCTGGTCTCGATCCGGTACCTCGGCCTCCCCGTCTTCCCCAGCGACATCGCCGGCGTGACCACCGTCTCCCTCGGAGACGACGCCATGATCCCTGTAAGTCTTCCGAGATGAGATCGTCACTCCCAGCAAGTAGGAGGAGGAGAGAAGCAGTGTTACAACTTGCAGGAAGCAACAGTCAGGGGTGGTGAGAAGAGTTGAGCTAATCACACCAACCTCTCCCCTCTTATGTAGTAAACCCTTTGTAATGCTCTTGCGCTGTGGTTTCGCGCGCTCTTGGATTAGTAGTGCAGTTTGGTGCCACTGCACGGGAATTTTTGAGGGTTTTGTTTCCCGTGTTCGCTAATTCTAATTTGACTGAGAATAAGACTATCATAGTGGGAGTAACTTCACTACTAACATAGATGTCACCTAAACAAAAAATCCTATGTGGCATGTAATTAATGAGGAGAGATGCAAATAGAGTAACTTAGCTAGTTAACACTAGTAACATCACACTTTACAAGAAAAAATGAGTCTATAGAGTAATAAATGAGACCATATATGACACCACCTCTTTGTTACTTTGCACTATGAGGGTAGTAACATAGTCTAGTAATATGTGTATGTTACTAGTTGAAGTTACTCCCCACTATGGCTAGTTAAATATCTTCCTCTGTTTTTAAATAGAAGATATTTTAGTACTCCTACTTTAATATGTATCTACACCACATTTTAAGTTTCCTATGTTTTTAACACCATATAATATCGATGTTCACCCATTTTAATATGTATCTACACCACATTTGAATTAGCTGAAACATTTATATGCTTTTAGCTGTGAAAATATGTATCGTAAGTTCGTAACTCACTCTGTTTGAGAGTTGCATCCCGGCCTGCCGCTAGATCATGACTATATACCTAAATCTCATTCCTTGAAAGATGGCAGGTCGCTTCGCATTATCAAAGATGACAACGCTGCTTACGAATGCCATCCAACGAGGTATAACCACCTTCTTATGGAGTTTCAGAACAATGTCCATACATTATTAGTAACAATTGCATTGTGATTCGTGTTAATCTCAAAAAAAAAAAAAACTGGCTGAGATTTAGTCTCCATATCCGTTACATTTGCGTCGAGGTTCGTGCTAAAATCAGAGTTGCACATGAGGTGAAATCGTGCAACACAACGATAGCACACCACCTAGTTGGATATTCACCAACTCATCATCATCGAATGTGCATCCAACGAACGATATGCCTACTGATTGGTTTGTTGAAAAAACAAAAGAAATCATATTAACGCATGGTTGTATACGTGAAAATTTGTTGTTAGTACATGAATGTATATAATAAATTACATAAATCTAAAATTTAATGATAATGCATTGATATTTAAATAAAACTGTTGATTGTGTGTTGGACGTCCCAGATAAGCAGGGGACATTTAGGGATGGCAATGGGTACCCATTACCCTTTTACTCTGCGGGTAAAAACCCTATTAGGGTAAGGGTATGGGATAAAAAATTACACATGGGTACGTAAATGGGAAAATATCATACCCATCGGGTAGAGAGGGCATGGGTATGAGATCGTATAACCCATACCCGCGTACCCATGTACCCATATAATATTTGACAAGTGAGTCTAAACTTTCACGCACGGATATATGAGTAGGGTCTATACATGAGGCTACAATCGTAATTCAAAGATATAGGCAGGGATTGCTCGCTAACCCTCCGCGGATGGCGCACCATCCGGTGACTACCTCACTATACCGATAATTTAGCTATTCATAATATTATATCTAATCTATCTGATTCACGTGATCACGTCTCGACTCCTGATATAGCAAAACAATGAAATATAACTCTTCTGCATGAGTTATGTGTTATTTTTACGACTATTTTCTGCCCAATTTTACGTGTTTTAAATGCGGGTATTTTTACCCGCGGGTACCCATCTACCCTGTCGGGTGACGGGTATGGGAAAAAGTTGTACCCGTTGACGGGTATGGGTAAGGGTGACGGGTAAGATCATGGTCGACGGGTAAGGGTATGGGGTGGCTCCACCCTTACCCATACCCTGCGGGTGCCATCCTAGAGACATTCAACTAGGTGCAGAATTGTATTTTCCGAAACTATGTGGAACCGACTAAGATTTAGTCTGATGGGAATTAGACAATCCCTTTCCTCCGGTGCGGTGGTGGTGCGCGCGTTTGTTCCATTGCTTGTGGATGCGGCGGACGTGCCGGTTCGGGGCTTAACGCCCAAGCTTGCAAGCTTGGTGCACCCTGATTGATCAACTCATCTCACTATTTTTCTGTCTGTGTTCCTGGCTCACTCATCATTTCGATGCCGTACGTGCGATGCGAGCACCCTTTCCATGCGCTAAACTTTTCTGTCTGTGTTTTCCCTCTGAGCATGCATGTCATGTCACTGTCAGCTTCCCTTGGAATTTGTCGAACAAAAACATAGATTTCACGTGGCGCGGGCGATGTCACTCCGACCCTGGTCGTCGATGCCCCGGAGCTTACCCATCTCACCGGATATCCATTGGTGACCTAATCAAGTTCCGGCCGGCCGGTGCGATTTGATCTTGGATTGTTGGTCTTTGGCTTGCGAGGCAGGCACAGGGTGAGGCAGCAGCCCGGTGCACGAAACGTCCGTTGACCGCGCAGGGCACAACCGGTAGGTCGGAGTTGGCTCACCTCACTGCCATGGCTAGCCAGCCGTACGCCTTCAGGGCCAAATAATAAGAGAAAGGTGTAGCTAGAGTAGCTACCACTAAATTATACCCTCAGAAAATTACTACCAAATCGAATGCCAGTCCTACGCACTGATGGTGATGGACATAGTGCTGACTGCTGAGTGGTGCTAAGTTGTAGACAGCTCTTGAAGTATATCTGAATCTTTGGGGATTTTCCAGACAGCAGTGAACGGTTAGTCGGAGCCACAAGCCAATGATTTCCGCTTTTGGATGGGTACGGCTCTTTGCTATAGCCGGCCTCGGCAGAGCATCATGAGAGATCGATCATAGCCATGATTTCTCTTGTTCCAAAAGGAAGAACTGTGACCATTTGCAGCACTCAAACTCATCGAGCAGGCCTGTCTGCCTCCCAGATTTACTTGGAAAACCCCTCATATCCGTCCGTCCGTCAGAGAGTGGCACAAGTACAGGGCTATGCTCATGATTAAACAGCCAAACGACGAGACGAGTAAGTTGGTCAACAGCAAAAGCGCATTGCTCATGCAATTGTACTGCCCTGCGGATCCTGAATCCCGACCTTATCAGAACTAGGCATTTCGTGTGCGAGAGATGTACTAATAAGAAGAAAGGCTAGAAAGGTACACCGTACACCTTATATCATCATCATATTATTCGTCCAAGGAGGACGCCCAAACAATAGAGGGTCTCGCAGTTTGGAGAGATGTTCGTGAGCACGCATTTTACAAGCCATGGCTGGTTATCAGCATTTCGGCCTTCGGTTACATGGACAAACTTTGAGCTGATCCGTCGGCCACACATGTCCAATGCTAGGTGATCTTGTGCTGCACAAGTGCACAGCTAGAAATATCTTATATTTTGGGCTGCCCAAATATGACAAAGTCTGACATTGAGTAGTGAACCGTGCAAATTTCTAACTCTTGCAAAACTGACTAGTTGAATTTGACGCCACGCGCTCGGTGACATTTTTGTGCATTATATTTAGACATGCAAGCTCAAAGTTTCTGAACAGACTTCTTGTCCTTGCTAAATGCTAATATGTGTAGTCAACTACCATATAACTTCCATTCTTTACTTCGAAGCTACATATCTTTTTTAATCATTGCAGTTGTTATTTGGTAGACAAAAGATTATCGTTGGCAGACGGAAACAAATGTGTGTACTGACTAAATACAAAGTTGATTATTATGGTAATGCATCATAGAAATGCTTTCTCTTTGGTAATATGCACAAATTCACAACATTAACGGTGGCGCCACCCTTGTTGGCGTCATTGCCATGTCATCACAACCACGCTCTTTGCGGTGAATCAGCAGTGCAGTTATATATGTAGGTGCATGCAGTCAATGTCGAATCAATAAAATGAATGATTAGCAAGCAAGCTACTAACAACTAATTTGACCATTAGGATAAATATTGTGCAGATGTCGAGTAGGTAAGAAATAATAGCTGTCGAGAAGATCGAAAAGACCTTCTTTATTCAACCGTATGAATTAAAGCAAAGTTTGACATCACACTGTGTATCTTGAATATCACAATCGCTTATAGTTACTTCATAATTATTTAGCAAATGGTGCAATAAAAAAATGAAAGGAGACCAGAGGAAAATAATGTAACCACCATCGTGATAACATAACAGTTCATTTAGATTAATGACTTATCTTAAAGCAGTTAACAACTGTACTTGAACCACATACAGTATCCAATTCACACACAAAAGGCAAACAAAGTAACATATAACCAAAAAGTTGGATGACAAAGTGCCCACTGTACAATTTAGCAAGATAGCATAAAGAATTTCCCTATCCAGGATTCAAAGCACGAAATGTATTTATGAAAGAATATGCAAATCTTTAGATCGAGTATCTTGCTTACAATATGCAAATCTTCAGATTCAGAACCTTGCTTTTCCTGTTTTTGCAACAAAAGCTTCAGAAGTGAGGAGTTGGATAAATAATACATATTTAGTACTGCAAAATGTCTTTTAGATTTGAGCTATAGAACTTGAATACGTGGACATCACTGCCATGATTGTCATAATCTTTTCTACTTCCCTGCTTCTTGCTATGCCATTGCGACGCTCTTGTTTTTCTGCCATGGCCTCCTATGCACAATTTTTTATTATTATTAGAACTGGCCCATATACATGTGTATTGAAACATTGGTCTTTTAGAAGAAAATAGCTACATCTCGCAGGAATAACAAATATATTGGAGAAATGAAATAGTAAGAGATATAAGAGTCAAGAGGCTAAAGCGAGGCGAGGTTGCAACTCCGTGTCCACCGTTCGGCAGCAAGAATACATGTGGGCGTGAGGATCCTCTTATTCATCTTTCATCTCTCGTAGCTGAACATTTAACCATAAAGGATGTCACAATTTCAAATGCAAAAGAAGTGACACTAAAACATAACAAATTTACTAACTATCACATTATTTTCTTAAATATTTGATTGGAGTTTCCAATGGTGTAATGGTCATCCCAAATTGCCTTTCCATCTATTTTCACAATAAAATAACTTACATATAAGCACATTCGACAATAAATCCCAGGGAAGAATAATATGTACATAACATTAATACCATTGGCTCAAGCATTGCAAACTATGCAGAAATCAGTATGCAATAAGCACTTATTTATTCCTTGACCAAATGTGTTAGCTTAGGATTACCTCCTAATACTTGATAGCAAACAATATTCAACTATTTGTATAGACATGATGTTGAAATGTTTTCTCGTGCAATATGACGGCTTGTTGGTGAATACAGAAAACGGGAGAAAGGAGAGATAATTCCGAAGAAATCTAAGAGCATATGGTGATTATGTCGACAATAAACATCCAGGGAGAAAACAATAACCAGACTATGCAAACACAAATTATCCCATTCTCGATTCCGAAGGTGAAAATTTCCGACCCGTTGTGAATCAATCCCTTCTTCATTCCTGTAAAATTGTTGAGCGGGAGAATATGTCAGGTAAACAATTATCTTTTCCTTCAAATATGCTGAAAAATAACTTCATATCCATATCCTGTTATGGTATCTTCAAATAGGACCAGTCTTCGTTGTGATTCAAAATGCTAAAATTCTTCGTAATTTGTTGTCTAGAGTATTTGCACATTTTTAGCACCTGTCTTTGTTGTGATTCAAAATGCTAAAATTCGTCATAATTTGTCATCTAGAGTATTTGCACATTTTTAGCATATTTAATTGGTCACGTATGTTTGTAGTTTTACGGCGTAGCCGTGTGATTGTTGACTTTGTTCGTCGGCGTGGAAATGTATCGACTACACTGTCGTTAGAAAAAGAAGTATTGTTGTGCCGTTGTGAGAATCGTGCCGTTGTGAGAAGTTGTTGTTTTGAGTAAGTTTTAAATCGAAATAATATTTTACAGTTCCGACGTAAAATATTTTGGGAAATATTCGACTAATAAATTCAGGAAAATCTGGAAGAATATATTTATAATGAAATAGATTTTTTTCAGTGTCCCCGAATATTCAGTAGTTTGAAATGGTTTCCCATAATCTCCATAATTATTATAAAAAGGCTATATTAGTTCTTCTAAGTAAGATTATTTACAGTTGTTTAGTCATGCATGGAAATGTGTTAGTTGTAAAGATTGCATTTTTTGCAAATTTTGGTATATTATTTATATTTTCCTGAATCACAAATTAAAAGATATGAATTTTACAAATTCCAGCATTTTCTGCAATTATTTAAAAAAGTGTGAAAACTGACAGGCGGGCCCCATGGTGACGTCCTCGCGTGACGTCACCGGCCGGCGGCGGCCGCGGCCGCGCTGCCGAGCTCGCGCTCGAGCACGCGCGCCGGCCTGGGATCGTGCGGACCCGCTCGAGGGCGTGGAGGGGAGCCGGAGGGGCGGTGCGCGGGGCCGTTTGGTCGCCGGAGCCGCCGACGGCGAGCAATCCCGCGGCGGACGGCGGGCACGACGAGGACGATTCCGGCGGTCGTGCAGCCTCCCGGAAGCTTATTTCCGGCGAGTATGGAGAGGAGGAGGCGGCGGAGCTCGTCGTGTCCACCGATTTGTCCGGGGAGGAGCGCAGCGGCGGCAATGAGCGTCGGCGGCGGCGTCGGGGGCGCGTGGGGAGAGAGGAAGGGGAGGGGGTATGTGTGGCTGTTTTGCAGGAACGCCCGTGGGTTTGTTTCTAATTCCAAATGCGTCCTTCGCAGCGACGAAAACTGGACTGCGGGTTAATTTCTCGGCTTGCGTGTCTGTCTTTGCAAATTAGGCGCGTCAAAAATCGTGCGGAGTGGGTTCTGGCCGTCGGATCGGTGTTCGACGAAGAGAGATCGAAATACTGTGCGTCGATCGCTCTCAGCTCGCTATTTGGACCATCTTTATATAATGAGTAATATGTTTTGTTATTTCTGTGTAGCCTAGAATAAGAAATATTTTGACTTGAGATTTTTTTTTACGTTGGTACAATACAACATTGTCTACATCTAGAGTTATTTTCGGATTTTTTGAAACCTTAAAATATGGTTTCGATTTTTCTAAAAATAAAGAACTACATTGATTTCGGCCTCCATTTGTGGTTTCCGGTTGAAGGGCCAGCTAATACCTTGGGTTCCCTAGAAATATGCTAATACCCTTGTCATGACCTTGGAGTGGACATTTTGGTAAAAAGTGTCAGCTCCACTGAAGAAAAAACTTCGGTTTGGACTTTAGGAATTTCTCGTAACATCATATCGCCATGGTGGTGTTTAATCCGGGGAAATATCAACGAAGATTAACAACATTGTATGGTGAAGCAAATAGGAATTTGAGGTACAATACTTGGGATATGATGAGATATCTGAAAACTGATTCAGACCTACCATGGCTATGCATTGGGGACTTACAATGAAGTTATGCGAGAGGAAGAAAAAATGGGGCCAAATGAGAGGGACATGGCCCAGATTAATCTTTTTAGAGAAGTGGTTGATGTGTGTTCGGCTAGACCGTGCACTTGCTTCAGAAGATATACATAGCGAGCATAGCTAATTAACAGAGCTAATAAACATAGCAAATAATACACAGTTTAATCATCGTGCTCGGCGGCAGAGATGCGAACTATCTTCTGGGAACTATCTTCTGCATCGTTGTCGTCCAGATGACAACGTCGGTTTGCTCACGCTCAAGAAGGCACGAGATGAGGAGCCCGGCCTCCAGATCTGAATCCTCTTGATCCGTGATCGGGGCGTCGGGGGCCTCCGAACGGGTCGCCGCCGTGGATCCGAAGGGGATCTAACGTGTCCGCGAAAACTCGCGAGATCGGTCTCCGAATGGGTTGGTGACAAATGGCGGGGAGTTGCGGCGGCAGCGGCGCTTCGCGGCTTTGACGGTTAGCGGAGGAAGATGTTATGTCCTGCCTTCTGACGACGACGGAGGGACGCCATCGAGGGAGTGAAGTGCATGAAGAGAATGTGCATGTAGGGTTATAACCTAGGAGAGAGTGGGAGTGAGATACACGGAAGGTGTGTGTTCTTATGGGTACACCTATTACTGGGCTTTCACATGGGCAACGGAGATTGGTACAGTTCCGTTAACTGTGATAACAGTAACAACCGTTGGCAATATATGATTAACGGAGATATTGTTGCAACCGTTGCTATTGTGGTCTTGACACAATTGATTATGGAAAAGTGGTCATGCCGATTGTTCCACAAATACTCTAGAATTTTCTACACCCTTCTATTAAGATATTTGTTAGGATATATACTTTAGAATCTCTACCAATATATTTAATAATATTAAAATTAGGGAAGAATATTTACACAATACACGTTATATAATTATGAATTGTAGAAAATCAAGGAGGAGTTTTTTTCCCTTTTTGATTTCCACGTTTAAGGTAGTTTTGTATATTGTAAAGAATAAAATCTCACAAAGGAAAAAACTTCTTGCACAACTCATATATATTTTCCATGATATACGTTAAAACTTTTCTAACTAGTTTTTTTCTAGAAAAAATATCGTGTGTTGACAATGCTAACAATTAGTATACTAAATATATTTGTTAAAACCACAATATGATTCAAATTAAGAAAGAATAAAAGTTAAATATAATTATATTTGTGACCAGAAGAGTAAGAGTGAGTAAGGAATGTAGCAGAGATACCCTAGTGTTTTATTATGTTTGGCCCAACACAGTTTTGGCACAACCGATAACTTAACTTTGTTGATGGCATCGGGGGAAGCTGAGGAGGAAGAGGGGACGACGAGGAAGGCACCCAGAGTAATGGAAGGCCTCGACAGCCAGGAGCTGACGAGGAGTAGCAACGAGGAAAGAGCGGAGCTAGGCATAGAAGTGCGTCGAAGCTTGGAGAAGTATGAAGGGGAGGTCAATGAAGTGAGATGACACCATAGATCAACTACTAGTTGTATGTAGATCGCCATGTGCCGTTTCTATCCTCCAGATTATATTTGTTTCTATGTTAATATTCATGTGAGTAAAACTCACGGTGTTCTAGATGTCCATCGGTCTAGCTACATGTTTTCTTGAGTATAGAAAGGACTGCTTCGATGAACAATATTGATAGAACCGTCGTTCTAGGTTAAACCACGGAATTGTTTGTAGCAAGATTTCTCGAAGGAAGAAATGAGTCTGCTCCAGGTGCAATGTTGGTCCAAATTTCAAAGGACATGAAAATATGGATCTCTAACCAACTCAGAAAGATCAGTTCACTTCAAATTAGGAGTCGTTTCATCACTCCTCGAACAGAGTCTTCGGGCTAAATTCTCGCAAAGAAGTCACCAGAAGGCTTCGAGATGAGGAAAAGCATCGTGGTGCTTTTCGCCTTTCAACATGGTTTACATACTACACGTGTCAACGTTGTGCGTAATTAATCAAACACTATTCATCAGGGTAGTTAAACATTGTTTTTTTTGACGGGTTAAACATTGTTTCCGTGCACCTGAAACTAACTGATTACCATGTTCCTAATTAAAAAAACCGATTGACCATGACTCCACCGAATCCCAGCCCTTCGCATATTCAAGCCAACGGCCAGGATCAGGCCAACATTCCCCAATCCCCTTCGCCACGAAGCATCCTCCTCGCGGTTTCTCCCAGTCACATGAGCCACGTCCCTCCAATCGATCGAAATCAGAAAAGCAATTAAGAACAGCCCGTAAATCACCAAACACGCGGTGCCACCGACCGATCGAGCCACCGACCGCGGCGCCCACCCCCAGGAATTTCAACCGAAATTCCCCGGCGACGACAGCAGCGGAGGGGCCTGCTCCCAGATCCCGCCGGCTCCGGCACCGGCGATGTCTCTCAACATGAAGACGCTGCAGCAGGCGCTGGCCAAGGCGTCGGCGGTGATCGAGAAGACGGTGACCACCACGGTGCAGGAGGTCACCGGCCCGCGCCCGCTGCAGGACTACGAGCTGCTCGACCAGGCCGGCTCGGGGGGCCCGGGCCTCGCCTGGCGGATCTACACCGCGCGCCCGCGGGACGCCGCCGCCTCCACGCCCTACCCCGTCGTCTCCGTCTGGGTGCTCGACAAGCGCGCGCTCTCCGAGGCGCGGGCGCGGGCGGGGCTCTCCAAGGCGGCCGAGGACGCCTTCCTCGACCTCGCGCGCGCCGACGCCGCGAGGCTCGTGCGGCTGCGCCATCCGGGCGTGCTCCACGTCGTGCAGGCGCTCGACGAGACCAAGGCCGCCATGGCCATGGTCACTGAGCCGCTCTTCGCCTCGGTCTCCAACGCGCTCGGCTGCCTCGACAACGTCGGCAAGGTGCCCAAGGAGCTCAAGGGCATGGTATGGACATAACACACTCACGCTTGTACTATATGTTTGATGATTTCCAGAACGCCTTAAAATGTTGAGCTCTGGACCTTCGCACTAAAGCTATGTAGGCTAGAGTTTGGGAAATTGGTGATTCGATTGAAGGACAGTAGTAACATATCAGTGTGTGTGGGCACTAGTAGTTACTAGTGATTACTCACCACCGGTAACTGAGTTGAGGTGATCAGTGTTTGTTCTCGTATTGGTGAGGGTGTCATATCCACAAAGTTAACCTAGTTGGATCACTTATACTAGTTTAAAAGTACTCGACAAGCTTTCATTCACATGAACTTCCTTTGGTACTTTGTTCTACTAAAATTGCAAAGTCCTCTGGCAGTTATCTGACCCGCTTATACAATGATTCATAAAAAACTCCTGGGTTTATCTACCCTAGGTGGCTCCACTATCGATCTTTGATAGGATCATACAATGTAAACAAGAGTGACTTTACCAATGATAGGTTTGGGTCAGATTGTGGTTCTGTTGCAAAATTCTTAGTAAATTCTGAGAGCTAGATTGCTATCAAGTAAGCTTGTCTGCCAATGTACTCGTAAATATTATCTGTGATTGACTGCATGTAGAATTTTTCTTGCTCGGAGCTCCATGGGGTCAGTAGGGCATGATAATCGGTTACTTTAACTACTGTGGTTTGCTTATTTTATTGCTTGTGTCCAGGAAATGGGGATACTGGAGGTTAAACATGGATTGCTACAAGTTGCAGAGACATTGGATTTTCTTCATAACAATGCCCATCTTGCCCATCGAGCTATATCACCTGAGGTTGCAATGTGGCAGATATCTTATGTTCACAGATACGCATGGCTGTTTACTGTCATTAAACTGGTTCTCTTTAGCGTAAAATTCTTTTTGATCAATACTAATTACTATGTCAAGTTCATTCATATAATACTGTGATCGAGGCTGACCGGGCATATATTTTTCTGTATCGTAGTTGCAGTTAGTTTTACCTGCAATATCAATTCAAACCTTCTGTAATTGGTCGTAGATATTATTGTCTTCATATTGGACTACTTGGCAACCTTCTTTCTTTCTGATGGCCTGGTATCTGGGGTTTTAATAGTACCTGCAAATAATCCTGTAGGAGACTGAATTAGTCCATTCGTTTCAGTATTATTGTTCCTAATGCAACGCTTCCACTTTAATCCTACTTAATGCTTTGGAAGAGGTTAGTGGTTGTAGCTTGCCATTTATATGGCATTCTTAGTCATTTCTAATTATTCAATCTTGGATTTAGTGTTCCATTTGTCCATGCAAACATTAGGGTGAGGCCATTTATATGAAACAGTTGGAGCAGTTTTTAGTCTATATTCCCCTGCTCCTGCATGAATTTGATCTACAATGTAGATGCCTATGACTGTTAGCGAGTCTTCAGTTGTGTGCTGTAATAATTTGGTCTCTTTTGCAGACGGTTTTTATCACTTCAAGTGGATCTTGGAAGCTTGGGGGGTTTGGTTTTGCTCTTTCTGTCGACCAAGCAACGGGTGGTTTGGCATCATCGCAGCAATTCCATTACTCGGTCAGTGCTTATGATATACTTTTGTTGCTGATTTGTTTTACCATTTTTGGTATGTAAACCAGTTAGTACAGAGTTATTTGTCTAGAATTGTTAATTGTTCTCTTAAATGTTGGCTATCTAGATTACAATGGAGTACAGCACAGCATACTGAATCGGCCATTTATTCTCTATATATGTGTTTATCTGCCATTGAAATTTTTCCTAGCTATGACTATTTTTTTCCCCACATTACTCGTTAGCACTTTCGTGGTGTTGCATAAGGTATTTTCCATATCACAGTGGACTTGCTTAGCTCTATAACCGCCTATATGCTGCAAACAAAAGAGCTGTCATTTTATTTCATTACAACGTCTAGGTGTCAACAAAATATCGTTTGTACATTTACCATATTTTTCTGCCATTGTCGCTGTGATTAGCGAAGTAAGAACTTGCTTTCTAACTCTGCATGTTTTAGCATTTCCAGGTCTTGAATCATAACCTTTTTTATCTGCTCGATTACTCTGTAGGACTATGATGTTGAAGACACAGCTTTACCTCTTCAACCATCTCTCAATTATACTGCACCAGAATTGGTCCGTAGTGGTGATTCTAAACTAGGCTCTTCCTGTGACATATTCAGTTTTGGATGTCTGGCTTTCCACTTAGTTGCTCGTAGACCACTTCTGGACTGCCATAACAATGTGAAAATGGTATGTCATTAATCTGGATATATGCTTTGTCAGATGTCTTCAATCTTAACATATTTATGCTAGGGTTGCAGATGCAAAAAATATACTGACATTTTCCCCTGTTGTTGCAGTACATGAATTCCCTGACATATTTAACAAGTGAAGCCTTCTCTGGTATTCCTACTGATCTGGTGGCGGATTTGCAAAGGATGCTATCAGTTGATGGAGCATCACGCCCTAGTGCTATGGCCTTCACAGGTAAAGTATCAGTTGATTTGTTTCTTTTTTGGTGCATAAGAGCTTGTTGAATGGAGTTTCTGGACGATGTCTTTGATCGTGTTAATCACTGACAACACTAACAGTGGGCTGAAATGCTGTTGATACATTACTTTTTCCTTCTTATAGGCTCTTCTTTCTTCCGGCACGATTCAAGGTTGCGCGCTCTTCGTTTCCTTGACCATTTGCTTGTATGTGTTTATAATTCCTTCAATTTCTCTTAGATAATTTAAAACGTTTGAGTTTCACTGCTATTTGTATCAAGGTTGCTGCTTTGCAACCTGAGAATCACAGGTCGACCAATTTAAGCTGCTGTTCTTATTGCTAGACTTCAGAAGGGGCATTAACTCCTAGACTGTTAGCTGCAGACGGTACTAATTTTAATACAATATCTTTTCAGGAGAGAGATAATATGCAGAAGACAGAGTTTCTGAAAGCATTATCGGATATGTGGAAAGATTTCGATTCTCGAGTTCTTCGATATAAAGTATGTGCAGTTCATTCTCCACTTTGTTCCAGTTAGAATTGCTTTCAGAGGAGTCATAACTAGAACTTGCATCCAGTTAAATGCTTAGCTGTTCATTTCCTTTATTTACATTTGCATGATATGACTTTATCTTAACACAACCATAAAGTACTCAAACTCTAATTTTTGAAATGTTGATGCCTGCAACTAAAAGGTTGTAATATGGAAAGAAAAAAAGGAAAAAAAGGTCCACACATCTATGCTGACTCATTTGTTTATTACAGAACTGAATCGCTTCATCGATTGTTTGAATTTTGGTTTTCTGGTTTACAGTTTCAGTTAATCTGCTGATGCTGTGTGTGATTGACTTACATTTGCACATGATGTTCATTTGAACCCTACTTACTAGATTAAAGATAGGTGTGTAGATTCATTTTCAGTAGTTTCCCTGATCAAACTAGAGGTTACCAAGGAACCATGCATTTCATTACATAGGGAGCCGCCGAATACACCAGCTACACCTAACATGTGTAATGGATGCATAAAGATGTTGTGCTCTGTCTGGAATACAATCATAACGTTGAAAGCACAGATATTCTGATAGACATGCCATGATAGACATGTTGCAATCCTGATGGTAGATTGGCTTTTGGATAGCTGACTCATGTTTCGACCAGGTTCTTCCACCTCTTTGCGCTGAGCTACGCAACATGGTTATGCAGCCAATGATTTTGCCCATGGTTCTGACAATAGCAGAATCACAGGTAATTTTCCTTTTTTTGTTACACAGTTTGTCAATTGCGCTAATTTATTTGTAAAAAAAACAGTATGGCTATCATCTTTTCTTTATTGATTTATTAGTACCTCCGTTCCATAATTCTTGTCTTGGTTTTATTCGAACTAAAACCATGAGAAGAATTATGGAACGGAGGGAGTAGCTAATAACAAATCTTGTGGTTAATTAACCTCACAATTGGCATCTAGCAAATCTAGGTATCGACTTATCTTGCTAGTTCTTTGGATTTAAGTATATTTCCTGCAAAGAAGAAGCTCTTTAGATTTAAGTAGATGTGTTGCACTAGAGTAAGCTCAACTTTTGTGCTGCTTAGATCATTATTGTTTCAACACCCACTACGCTACCAGCAATGGATTATCCTGACATGACACCTCAATTTACTATAGTTCTTAGAGTTGTTCAAAGCAAAGTAATTTTAAAACTATGTTACGTGTTGCTATTTTTTCTTGTAATGATCATTATTTTATGCTTGCTTGCAGGATAAAGATGATTTTGAGCTTTCAACATTGCCTGCTCTTGTTCCAGTATTTACTTCAGCATCAGGTGAAACTCTTCTTTTGCTTGTCAAGCACGCTGATCTCATTATTAACAAGGTAATTATGGATAATATGAAGTAATTTTTTCTGACCTTTAGGCTTTCCTTGTGATTGAATGCAATGTTGATTTTATCTTACTCCCTCCGATCCGAAAAAAGAGTCGGACCGACTGTACACTGTCAATTTTACAGAAAAGTCCTTGGTGATTTAAAAACTGAAAATAAACTACAGATCGGTCGATCGCCTAGCTTGCTCGCTCGATCGCCAGCCCGCCTCGCTCGCCCAGGTCTCAGGTCGATCGCTCGGTCGGCCGGCGCGCGACGCGGGCCGAGTTAGCCAGATCGATCGCTCGCCAGCCTCACTCGCCCGCCTCGCTCGCGTTGCTCGTCGGACAATCTCCGGCCAGATCTCCATTCCTGGCCAGCTCCCTGCAGCATCTCCGTCCCTGCAACATCTTCACTCCAGGTTGCCGGCAAGTCGCTGGCAGCCTCATCTCCTCTCCAGGTCGCTGATAGCCTCTTCTCCACTCCAGGTCGCCGCCCGCAGGTCGCCGGCCAGTCGCCGGCAGCCTCATCTCCTCTCCAGGTCGCCGATAGCCTCTTCTCCACTCCAGGTCGCCGCCCGCAGGTCGCCGGCAAGTCGCCGGCAGCCTCATCTCCTCTCCAGGTCGCCGATAGCCTCTTCTCCACTCCAGGTCGCCGCCGGCCTCATCTCCTCTTCTCCACTCCAGGTCGCCGGCAAGTCGCCGGAAGCCTCATCTCCTCTCCAGGTCGCCGCCGGCAAGTCGCCTACTCCGGGAAATGGATGCATCAAGTGCATCTTCAACTGCAGCTTCCTCCTCCACCTCGAGATCTTCCAGTGCAGCTTCTTCGTCCTCGGCCTCCGGATCATCATCAGGTCCTCTGTCCTGCACAAGCATACAAGCATTACTCGAGTACAAGCATACAAGCATTACTCCAGTTTATCTTGCATACTCCAGATCTTCAGAACTTGACAATACAAGCATACAAACATGACAGTAGAAACATACAAGCATGTAGTCTTTGGAGTTCAATTACATGTACAATACCAACTAGACATGCCAAGAGAATGGTGGATAGGTGAAAATGGCTCCTGTTCAATATATAGTCATCAAATTACAGCAAGCATTGATAAATATTCACGCTTGTACTGTAAGTAAGACGAGCTTGCTTGCATATTTGGATGAACAAAATGGAAACCTTCTGAATGAAGGAAACAACAAATGTGCAATAACAGTGAACATGCAGGTTTACTGTTAGACACAATGTAGACAGTCAGATCATTTTATTTTAACCACATTTCATAACTAGAACTAGGTACTGTAACTGAAAACATTCAGTGACCCAAGCAGTACCTAAACATGCCAGTCTATCAAATTTCCAAAGTACACAGTGCATTGGAGATCATGCTTGGGAGTACCAGAGAAACATGCCACATGCTCCTTGATGTTTCTGCATTTGCAAATTGAAGACCGTCAGTGTATGATCAAGCAAAAGATATTTTTTATATAAAGAAACACAGCCACATGCTCTTGGCCCTCATCAGAAATAAATTAATCTGATTTAGATTTACTTGTAAGAACTAGGCTAGAAAGGTAAATCTATATTTCTATATTCAGAAGGTTTTCAGTGTGGCAAATAAGGATGGCCTGCTGGATATGAACAGTAGGATGTAGGAAGATAAAAGTAGAAGAAGGGATTTGTTACTCCTCTTTCTTATATGCAGTACATATAGTCTGAAATAGCTAAACATTCAAGAACATCTCGACTAGATAATCAGGATTTGTTCTCAGCACATGGAAGCAAGCAAGACACTCAGAATTTAATCAACTGGGTGGCAGCAGAACGTGCACTGAGGTAGGAAAGCGTACTGAGAGGGAGTGGAGGTAGGCGTGGACGGCGGCGTCGTCCTCGGAGACGACCCTCTGAACCTGGTCGACAGCGGTGAGGTTCTCCATCAACACTCACCAAAATGTGATCTGTGAGCTTAGTACCATACTCATAAGGGCCGTAGCTTCGTCAATCTTGCCGGTTTCGCCGAGCTGTTCGATTTGCTCGAGCAGCTTCTTGATCTTCTCTTCGAGCACGGAAAGCTGCTCGGACTTGTCGCCGTGGGCTGGAGGTGGCAGGTCAACTTCCTGGGCTAACCTGTCTCGGCCACGCTTGATTTTGCTGTCCAAGTCCATCACCTGCAGGCAGGAGAAATAGGTTGTTGGAACCTGGCTAATTCAACGAAAACACACTGGAACATGTCTTTGTAGATGCAGACTCTGTGTGGGGCAGAGGAACTGACCAGCTTCTCGCAGCGGTGCGATATACCCAACAAAAATCATGCCTTTCCCTAAGAGCATCGCTAGTGCTAGTTTGAACATGGCTGCTACCTAGATTCTGGATTGAATTTGGCATGGAATCGTGAGGGAGGAGTACCAACGAACCTTTGCTTGAGTGCAGGGTCGTGGATCTTGGGGCAAGTGCCAAGGTTGCTCTTGGTGTTGATGAAGAGATCGTGGGGGCAGAGGCGGGCCATGTAAGGGCCGCAGACGTCGGGGTCGTCCCACCCCACCTCCCGGTGGTCCTTCTTCTCCTCGTCCGTCAGGTTCCGCGACGAACCCATCAGCGCGTCCAGAAGAGCACGCTGCGCGTCCATCCTCGGTGCCTTGGTCCGCGTCCGGCCAAGATCGGCGCCCGCCTCCTTGCGTATGGCCTCACCGGCCGCAGCCACTGGATCCGGTGCGTAGCCACAGGATCCGGCCTCTCCGACGCCGGATCCGGTGATTCCTCGCCGGCTAGGACCAAAAGATCCGGTCTTTTTTTCTGGAGAGCGGGCGAGGGAAGGTGGAGGGGAGCGACCGGGCGAGGAGGAGCGCGGGAGACGAGGCGAGGGTAGCGCCGGCGGCGAGGAGAGGAGCGCGGGCGAGACGACGAGTGGGTGGCGACGACGAGCGGGGGAGCGCACCGGCGAGGGGAGCAGAGAGAGGGAGCAGGCGAGCGGCGACGAGAGAGAAAGGTGGGAGGTCGTGCGAGTGGGTGGAGACGTGGAGTGCGGGTTGAGACAGAAAAGTATGAAGTACGTTTTTGCAAAATAACCAGTTCCGAATCTTTTTTCGGATCGGAGGGAGTAACAAACTTCAGTGAAATCCACCATTTTGTCCTTGGGATTCATGCCATTATTAATTTTGTTGATGTGTCCTCCTTGCAGGCCTCACACGAACATTTGATATCACATGTCCTGCCTATGCTGGTACGGGCTTATGATGATACCGATCCCCGTCTGCAGGAAGAAGTTTTGCGACGAACAGTGCCACTATCTCGACAACTTGACATGAAGGTAAACCTTGCTTTTTTATTTGCTAAATTGAAGAAAAACCATTTAATTGTGCTTTCCATAAACACTGTTATGTCCTGGCTGATAGACGGACTTAGGAAGCATGGCTCCATCAGTTTGGTCTTTTCGTTCTACTGGTTGGTCTGTGAGGTAATAGAAGTCAGAAAAAGAAAAGAAATTTTTTGTAAGCGAACTGACAGCAAGACTCAAGCTTCAAGAACCCACTACTCCACTGTTACCGTGCCTCTTTCAGTAATTATATTGTTGGTAAAATTAAAGAAAACAATAGGGGGCGCAGTGACATGTACCAAAGAAACATGGTTGATGTAACACTAAAATTAATCTTAATAATAATAGTAGTAATAATATCAATAATAGTTATTAAATTGTGTAAATATAACATCAAATTAAATAACTATGTGTGTGTTCACTTTCTTAGTGAAAAAATGTATCCAAGTATGCACTCATTCATTGGTTTGTTCTTGCAGCTGCTGAAACAATCTGTGCTGCCACGTGTGCATGGATTAGCTTTAAAAACTACAGTTGCCGCGGTATGTCTAATATATGATTTGATTTCTGTAATTTATTTATTAGAATTCACATTTAAATACGCTCGATTAAAGGATGGCAATAACACTTGTGATGAACGGAGCTAGGTTGTACAAAATACTTGGGATAGAAAATTTTCTTCTTTATTCCTGTTGTAGCAGACGATTCACAGGTGAAAATATGTAAATAAAGATAAGGACCGTGTGATACTATTTTTGTGTAATTATGCCCTTCATCACACAGCTCGTTGTTTGCCTTCTGCTCTACTATGAAACATTTTCCAGTCAATAGTCATAATCTTAAGAATGAGCCTACCCCAATTTGCTTGGGACAAAAGGCTTTGATGTTGTTGTTGTAGTCAGTCTTAAGAATGCTGTAAATTGTCCTAGTGGTAAGTTGTTCTGTACAGATTGGCTTCTGAATTAAGGTTTACCTAGCAATGTATAGTAACTTGGACCTATATTTGGTGGTGTGGTAATACATTTGTTGGACACTTGGGCCTTTGTTTAATTCACATCATTGTCCTATCATACTACTGCTGAATGAAGTTATACTTGTTTTTAGTACTACCCGCTGGTTGCTATTGCTTTTAAACCTCATGCCTAGAAGGCAACCTTTTTTACTCTATTTTTCCTTAATTTTATGTTCTTTCTTATGATTATAAGTTCACTGCAAATGTAGGTGAGAGTAAATGCCTTGCGCTGTTTAGGAGATCTTGTTCCATCCTTGGATAAAGCAGGTACAGTAGAGATCCTGCAGACTCTTCGGCGTTGCACAACTGTTGACCACTCTGCGCCAACCCTTATGTGCACTCTTGGAGTTGCTAATGCGATTTTTAAGCAGGTTACTTTATATTTTTGTTTGCTACTGCTAAGCTACCATCACCGTTTTTTCCTTGCCAGTTGATTTACCTGTTACCAAACCCTTATGTACTAATTTGTAATTAATCCAGTGTGGTGTTGAATTTGCTGCGGAGCATGTGGTTCCTCTCGTCTTCCCATTGCTCACAGCACAGCAACTGAATGTACAGCAATTTGCCAAGTATGTCCTATTTGTCAAGGATATCACAAGGTACCCGCTACTTCATTCACTTGATCAATTGTACTCTCATGGAGCAATTAATATATCATCATACTATCTGATTCTGCAGTAAGATTGAAGAGAAGCGTGGTGTGACAGTTACAGATAATGGAAATGCAGAGGTCAAAGTATCGCCCTCAATGTCAAACGGGACTCATTCTAAACCAACCTCAGGTGGCCTGGGACAAACTGCACAAATGCCAGCTGCAAAGAGCACTTCATGGGATGAAGACTGGGGCCCTGCTAAGAAAACCAGTGCTCCATCACTCTCTTTTGATTCGAGTTCCCAAACAAAAGAACCCTCAAAAAACCCTTTTGATTTCAGTACCCAAACAAACCAGCCCTCAGCACTCCCGTTCGATCTTGGTACTCAAACAAAGCAGGCGTCGACAGTCTCTCAGGTTGCAGCAGCTACAATCCCATCTGCACAACCACTTCCATCTCTGCAATCTCTTGCGCCCAGTTCAGGACCTCGAAATTCTGGTTCATGTGTTCCTGTTGACATTGAGTGGCCTCCTAGAATGAGTGCATCATCTGACTTCAATGCACCATTTTCTATGAACAATGATAGTAGATCTGGAGAGCTGTCAAATAACGGACTCGATGATGTCGATCCTTTTGCCGATTGGCCCCCCAAACAAAGCACTGCGGCCAGCATTTCAGCAGCTGGGCGCCTATCAAGCACAAACCAAAGTATTTCTGGATTGAACACAGGGTTTGGTGGTAACAGTAATATGCTTGGTCAAATGAAAACAAACCAGGCGAGCTGGTCAGCGAAACCAAACCATACCAATGTAATGGGCATGAATTCAACTGTCGGCCATATGAACCAAGGTAACTCGTCCCTGGGATTTGGAATTCCAATCGGAGCACCAAGCTCAGGTTTCTCCAATCCAGGCCAGGGCATCAGGCAACCACAATCAGATTTTGGTTCACTATCGCAGTCATCCAGTGGCACACAGGGTCCACCCAGGCTTGCCCCTCCTCCATCTGCTGCTGTTGGAAGAGGGCGTGGTAAAAATCAAGGACAATCAGCACTGTCCCGAGCATCACGGACACCCCATTCCAATGCTTCACCCGAGCAACCCCCTTTTCTGGATTTGCTGTAGCGAATGCAGGAGTGCCTGTTGTTCCCTTTGCAAATGGTGCTGGGCAGCTCACATCGTGGAAGCCTTTCTGCATGGTGAGCACTGTATATTTCTCAAACATGATTGCAGCGTTGAAACTGGGTTGCATTTGTTGCTAGCCCCAAAGAAGCTGCTTCAGAGCCTTCCGAGGTTACAGAAGGTTTTCTTGCTTAGGGTTTTCTCGGTTTCATCACTAGGCGTGTCTTCGGGTTGGTGACACAGGATTAATTTTATTTGTGCATATCTTTGTCCAGGTTCGGCTGTAATTTGTAGAGCTCATCCATAGTCACATGTTTGCTATGATGTGAAATTTTGAATATCCTCGGAATGTACCATGAGAATTTGATGAGCCTCGTGAAGGGTCCTGTACTGACACTTGAATTCCCCGCACCCTTTTGCAGCTCTGTAGTGCCTGGATGTCTCCGCCACCTTGGTTTGCACGGCAGGTCCAGACTACTGGCTGCAAGCTGGCCTTCACCGGGGTGATCTACTGCTCGCCATCCCGGCCGTCTCGTCAACGGTGAGGTGCATGCACGTAGTACGATGCTTGATGGGTTGCGGCCTGCGGGGCGAACAAGACTCTGCACGCAACGGCCACTGACCCGAAACGGGAGGCTACAGAGGGGATGGATCATTCATTGATCATGTGACCACAATCATGTCCATATTCTCATAGCGGGGAAATGGAAACACGGTAACTTGCGTGATTCAGTAGTTCTATTATTATTATTCTTGTAATAATACGGTGGTTTTGAAAGTCGTGGTCCGGACTCCGGAGGCAGTCACCAGATGACTGTAGCTAGCGGTGGCGTTTAAATTTCAGTACTAAAAGCGCTTCAAAGAAATTCAGTACTAAAATGGACCACGATCGATATAGGTAGGTGTGCACGAGTGGATAACGCGCGTTTAACTCCAGCAGTACACGTACTACCGGAAAGCCTGCCTGGAGAGTGGATTGGATATAGAGGGGATGGCCTGGCCGCTGGTTTTGAAGGTACTATCTCTCGTCAGTCGCGCGAGGAGAGAAACATCTCGAGTCCATGTGTTCCACTTCCACTTCGCTGCCATGCCCATGTACTACACGCACTTAGAGCATCTCCAAGATCAGCGTTATATAAACAGCACGCTCAAAAAACCGCCAAAATCCGCCAATTTAGCGCCCGCGGGGCTAAAAGCGGTGCTCCAGCAGGAGCTCTATAATCCAGCGCGCTACGAAAACCGTAGCGCGTGCGGGACGAAGCCGAACATTTTGCACTATATCTTGGGCGTGGCATCGAGCGCGCTGGACCAAACTGGAGGCGAGGAGCGAAGCCAACTGCCACGGAAACTTCCACTGGCCATAGCTCGTGCGCGGGGCGAGGCCGCCGCCGCCCCCTGACTCTCCCCTCCGCCACCGCCCTTGCTCTCTCCTCCGCCTCCGGCCGAACCGCCGCCGGAATAGAGCCGTCGGCCGCCGGAATCACACCTCCCGCCCATGTCAGCCGTCGGAATCGCGCCTCCCTCCCCTGTCCGCCACCGGAATCGCGCCTGCCTCCCCTATCCGCCGCCGAAATCAAGCCGTTCGCCGCCGGAATCGAGCCATACGCCGCCGGAATCACGCGCGTGGACTGCCTAGCTCTGCAATCCGTGGAGACTTGCTGTTGCTTCTCGCGCGTGGACTTGCTAGCTCTGCAATCCGCTGGCCGGAGCCGCCGCCGCCCTCCTGCCTCGCGCGTGGATAGCAATCCTTGGCGAGCTAGCTCGCTCCGGCCTCGCGCGTGGACTTGCTGCTGCTCGCTGCTCGTGGGAAGAAGATAAGAGCTAGCTAGCTCCAATGATTGGGGGCATTATTGCTATTTTTTATTTTTGGTCAGGGACCTGTTTGTATAAATTATGTACTTCTTTGCAAAGAAAACATGTTTGATGCGTGCTGTATTTTAGTGCGCCTGTTGGAGCGAACAGCGGCGGGCTACATTATAGGGCGTCTGCTGAAGCAAAACAGCTACCCAACGCGCCAAAACGCTATTTTGGCGCTGCAAATTTTTTTTAGGGCGTCGGAGAGTTGGGCTGATGTTGGAGATGCTCTTATAGGTGCTACTCGCTTCACAACTGAATACGGAACTCGATGATTGGGTTTTCCTCGGAGCATTATCCCTTTATGGTGAACCGCCTCACTTACTTCATTGTAAAACAGTCTTGATACATTTCCACATTTTTTCCATTTGAAATGTTTTTGGGAAACACAAAAGTTTTTTTTCCATACGGTTGTAGTCTCACTAGCTATACATGATCGTGGACACGGCTATTTGAACACACTGTATAGGTTGTACGCTTTACCCACAAAATTCGATGAACTCATCGTGCCAGCCACATCCCGCCATACAAGGTGTATACGAAGTTGAGTAATCGATCCAACTCTTTCATTTGTACACCCTAGTATAAGCCCTACCCTATGTTGGAACTAATCTTGTTATTAGCATTGAGTTTATTAGTTAGAAACATGCACAAAAGCTCTGTGGAGTCTGAGCGGCCGAGTCGCGCATGACGACAGCAAAGGGCATAGGTAGTTGCGGCATATGCGCCGTGAGAGCTGATCTTTAGAAGACTTGCAAGTGACTCAAACATGTGTAACTGCTGTTAGTGGAGTGATTAGTGGATCAGTTAGTTAGGCCTTGACCGTGTGTGGGCATGCATGCAGATATATGTGAGTGGCCGCCTATTAATTAGTGGGTTAGTGGCTGTGTGTTAGTCGTGTGAGTTTGGCTATATAAGCCCGTGTAATATCGTTGTCCAGTGAGAAGTTGAGGAATACAGAAAAGGCACAAGTGTGTGTGGCGCAAAAACTCCATGCGTGTGTTCTTCTTCTCCTCCACTGTGTATATGTGTGTGTTGATCCTTGGGCTAGGATATCACCCTAGAGAGTGGTTCTCTCAACACTGGGACATCAGTTCCTTTAGACCATCGAGAATGCCATCGATTCCACCAAGTAGGAATGGTACATTTTCAATGAGAGCTCGCATGTCATACCCTACGGTATGAAAATTCTCATTGACTCCTTTGAGGAGGCCCCGGTCATTAGGGGCTTGTCTGGCTCAGCGAGCTATTGGTCTTGGTCTTGATATGCAAGAAAACCCTAGTTCCCAACCTCATTCAATCCCTCGTTCATGATTTTGTCAAATCGCTGAAAAACATAAAGGAACACATAATAAGTACCACAAATATCACGAAGAGTTCATAAGGTTGGTTGATTATCATGTCTATAAATGTTTTGACTGTATGAAACTTGAGGAAAAAGAACTATCGGATTGTTTAATATAAGAGAGAGTACTTAAGTGAAAATTACATATAGTTAGGAATTAAATTGTTATAAGTTTTCTGGCTATCCTAAAACTATGAGAACATTAGCATTCAAAAGATATTAAAATTTATAATCTAATGGAACAAGAATCAAAGGAGCGTTTTTTCCTTCTCTTTTGAACGATAATGCGGTAAAGTAGAATTAGAGGATTCCAAAAAGAATCCCTTAGAGGTCATAAATGTACTTTCAGATGCCAACAAACCATCCGTTAAATTTTAGATTCTAATCACAGATGATATATTCAACCGATTTCTCTTTCGAAAAAAAAAAGATACACGCCCTATCAAGTGAGAAGACAATGTTTCTTGGAGGATCTTGCAAGAAGTAACTAGCTACTGAATGAGAGGTCATGCAGGTCTGTCTCTGCTGTGTGACCACTTTCAGATCCATCATCCATGACTATGAGAGAATCCAGGGTGCTCCCGGCTTTCTGATAAGCCCCATTGCATGCTGTATGTCTCAAGGAGAAGAGGTCTTAAGGTAGTCCAACTTGCCATGAGCAAGCCTTTAACTCTTGGTGGTTGGAGCTCATGTGCATAGATGCATCTGCTGATCTCTCTAAAGCACAGAAGAACCTATGCAACAAAAAAGCCATGTTTCTCCATGATGGATCTGTCTGTGAGATGCTCGCTTTCTAACTGAAAAGGTTACAATTGGGTGAAAAAGTGTTTGGCACATAATTTACAGCTTAATGGTAGCATTAAGAGCAAACAGTGGGTGTTAGATTCAGATGGTGAAGTGGCATGATGTGGCTGTCTGCATGGTGCCTCATTGTGTACTTACAGAGGCCTCAGATCGATCAAAGCCAATAAAAGCACCATGAATTGGATCATGGTACAGGAGGATGGAGTGTGTGGGCCTCAACTCTTGCTGTGGCATCTTCTGTTTGTTTTAATCTTTTTGTTCTTCCTAGGTGTTTTTTCTTCGTTTAATTTTACCTTGCCCAAATTCAATTTGTCTGGGCCAGACACCACCAAGAAAAAAATCACTGGTAAAAAAGCAATAAATGGGCCGGGTGGGAATTTACTCCCAATCGAAGATTGTATTCTCAAAGAAAAATTCAAACTATTGCACAGATACTACAACATCATTACTTGTTTGTATACATTTCAACTACTTAAACTCTCAAAACAAAGAGATCGCTCCATAATTTACCAAAAGGCGATGATATATTATACTGCAGTTTATTTGTTACATCCCTGGAAAAACTGCATCGAGTACAAAAAATTATTGCACGTTTCTTCTAATCGTGAAAATGGGTAGATCCGTCTAATTCATATGTATACAGTTGAGCTACTCAAAAGATTGATTATTACTGTATCAATTAGTAGCTACTCAATCGATCTCGATCTAGCTAACATAGACCAATAGCTGTTCCGGCAGCCCTAGTGCCACTAGCAAGCAAGATCCATAGACCAATAGCTGTCCCTTCCGCTCTCTTATCTTTTCTGCTGTCCAATCCGTTCATGTTCCAAATTACCGGCCCTAATAGCAGTAGGGTCACAAAATTTAACCGCCCAAAATATTTCACCTGTTCACGGGCAGAGTTAATTGAGGGAACCGATGGAATGGACCCCTATTTACTGTTCCATTGGATCCTTTTACCGGGCCACCTTGTTGGTCCTCCTTGGCACATGTCTTCCAGAGCAATCTACTCACCGCTGCCATAAAAGGATATAAGTATAGAAATTCTTGTTTGGGGATCTTGAGGCATTGCAACATTTGACTCTAGCTATCACTCATCTTGAACACACAAAAGAAAGAGAATTAATAAACGACGAATACCCAAAAAAGATGTTTGGTTTGTTTCTGAGGTGGCTGTCACAATAGCAAGTACTGTATATATCACAGAGCTTGAATCGTGGAAAAAATAGATGTGGCGTAGAACCAATGTTGCGTGCTATCCATTCATCAACTTGTGAGTTGGGACTCCCAAAGAGATGTGACTAATTCCAACAGAAAAAAAGAGAGATGTGACTGAGTGAAATCGTCATGGAGAGAAGCAAACCAATAAACAAATGTGCCATGAATCCACAATCACAGGTGGAGGGTGATCTGCTTTAACTTGGACAGGTGTGTCCCCATCTACTTTTCTACACTCTTCAGTTTAGGGTTCACAAGAGGTCGTCGTCTCTCCGAGGTGGAGGTGGTGGCTGGCGGCGGGATCTGGTGAAGCTCTCTCGAATAAGCGCGGTGAGGCTCGGATTTGGCCTTTTCTCGTCCGATCTGGGCGCCTTGGTGGCGTCGGGCGGTGGGGGAGTGGAGGATCTGCTGCCTTGCTTGGTGGTCGTCTTGGTGTGCTCTCTTCCATCTTCGTTTCTCCGGCCGGCCGTGGTGGTGAGGGGAGAAAGTGGTGGTTGGGGGCGATCCGTTTTTGCTTGTGGTGGTGCAGGTGGTTTGCTCCGTTGGCTCTGCTCCGGCCGGCCGTGGTGGCGAGGGGAGTAGCGTCTGCTGGCGGAGGGGGGTGATGGTGGTGGACCTGGGTGGTGCTGCGTCGGCGGGAAGATGGGTGGTGCTCGGGAGCTGCTGCGGTGGCTGTGCTCGTTCAGCGAGTCCAGGTTCCGTCGCGCGGCGGCGGACGACTCTTGCAGCCGTCTACATTTTGTGGTGGTGGCCTCTCCCTGGCGGATGGTGGTACGGCGACGGCGGCGTCGGCTAGGTGCTCGGGAGCGTGGTGGTGGATCCGATTGTGGTTCTTTCAGGGCTCTCAGGGGGCTTTGTGCATTTTGCAGGGGTCTCTTTGTATTTTCTTTTCTTTGTTGGACCTGTTTGTAAGATGCTCTGAGTTTCCTGAATATAAGTGTCGGATCCTTTCCTCAAAAAAAAAAGTTTAGGGTTCACAAGAGGGTTTCTCTCCTCTTCCCTTTTCTTCTATTCTCCCTCCCTACATTTATGCCATGGCCACTCACCTCAGTACCTCACAAGCTAGGCTGCATTGCTCCTGCTGCCGCCACCACCACCATGGCAATTCATGACAACTTTCATTCGCAGGGATCGATGCATATATGTATCTTCTGTGAGATTTTTCAGGTCCATGCCCTAAATCCAAATCTGGCTGAAGCAGACTGGCTCCCTTTTAGAATGCTTATTGTTGCCATGCTTCAAACTGGTTCACCATCTGCGCTATGTGGCTCTGAATCCGACGGTTGCTGAGCTGCAAGCCCCAAAACTGCAACGGTTAACTATACAAGTCCCACACCTCTTGCAAGCTAGGGTCATTGAAAAATTTATAATAGGAGGTGCAATGATTCAGACCTAGGTGCAGGATGCTTTTTATCTTTTCCGGTTTATGCAGGCAACAACAGTATAAACTATAAATATACTCTGACCAATGGAGGCACAAAAGAAGAGCTTCTCCATCTGCATACACTGAACCTTCACACATTAAAAAGGTCTGAAATCTTCTTTCTTTCTTTCTTGTCCATGCATGCATGCCTTGTTTAAACAGAGATCTTGCTCTCCCGAACCAGGCCATGACCAATATATCTAACGGAAGCACTTGCTTCTAATCTTCATATATTAAGCAGCACTTGAGCCAATGCCTGCAATGTCACGGCTCTGTTTAAGTTTTTTTTCAACAAAATAATGTAGTTTGTTGTTGTTAACTAGTATGTGTTTTTGTTTAGTACAGTGGAATGGAATCTGTATATCGATGCCTGAGTTGTGTTAATCTAAAATATGCCTGAGTTGTGGTAAGTGCCGTACCGGATGAGGGTGCAGTTATCGGGCACGGATTGGCTGACTTTGCTCAGCCGTGACTTGCTCACCGACAGGTAGGGTCCACCACGTGCAGGGTCCACATGCCATTGCCTCAAAGTCACCACAAAGTCAGCCAACCCCAAGTCAGCGAATCTCATCCCGCAGTTATCCCCCTCTGACAGGGTGCACATGGCAGTCCAGGGATCAAATCTAGTTGTTTAAAGCCTTGCAAATCCTGCAAAGATGGCACCATATACTATATTGCTTGCATGCACAGTTGCACTTGCACCATGTCCAGTTATCCTCGATTAGCTAACTAATCTTGCTTAACTAGTTACTAGCTGGTGCTGCTTTTGAAAATGCTTGCAGATCAGAGAGGCAGCTTACCTACGGGTACAATGCACTTCGTACAGAGCTGCTTAGTTATAAACATCACGAGTTTTCAGGTAATGACCAGCTTTTGGGCCACTTCTTTTGGGCTTCTGGGCTGCTTCTAGGTCCCAGACAGCAGAAGCCCAAAAGAAGGGTCCAGATTCTGCCTGGCTTTTTTCCACCGCAAAACTCAAAACGTGAAGGAACCCAGAAGCTAGCCCCGACTCGTTTCTGTAGAGTTTCCCGACCTTCTGCGCGATGGTTTTCAGCAAATGGACATGTCCTTGGTCGTAATTACGGCCGATTGCCACCCCACTCCTCTCTCCCAGCGGGTCAACCGAACGGGCACACAAAAAAAAATTCACCCACACCCCGCACCCGTCCCCGACCTCTCTCCCATCTCGCCGGCCGCCCGTCCGCCCACCGACCCCCGCCGCCGCGTTCCATCCCCGCCGTCGCCGGATCCCGGTAGCCCACCGCCGGATCCCTCCATTCCACCGCCGGATCCCGCCGTCCTGCCCCTGCTTCGCCCCGCCCCAGCTCTGGTTCGCCCGTCGGTCGCCGCCATCCACGCGAGCTCTTCCGCACCAAGGCCGGCGCCATCTCCTCGAGCTCTACCGCTTCAAGGCCAGCAGCATCTTCTCGTGCTCGTCCGCACCAGGTCGAGCTTCGTCTCCTCGAGCTCGTCTGCCACCTCTGATGGCGTGAATCACACGCTCGTTGGGAGACCCCAAGAGGAAGGTATGATGCAGTTCAGCAGCAAGTTTTTCCTCATAAAGAAACCAAGGTTATCGAACCAGTAGGAGCAGCAACTCTTCAGAAGGTTGTTGGTGGCTCGCACGGCGCAATACAATCACCAACGTGGAATCTGCACACAACACAATCAAACTATTTTGCCCCAACGAAACAGTGAGGTTGTCAATCTCACCGGCTTGCTGAAAACAAAGGATTAAACGTATGGTGTGGAAAATGAGTATTAAATTGCAGAGAATGAAAAAGGAACAGTTTGCAGTTTGTGGTGGTTTAATCAGTGTAAAAGAATGGACCGGGGTCCACAGTTCACTAGTGGTGTCTCTCCATAAAAGATAACTAACATGTTGGGTGAACAAATTACAGCTGGGCAATTGACAAATAGTGAGCGCATGACAATGCATATACATGACATGATGACTACTATGATATTTAATTGGACATTACGACAAAATACATAGACCGTTATCCAACAGCATCTATGACTAATAATCCACCGCCGGGTTGTCATCCGAGTCCCCCATTGGTATTAAGTTGCAAGCAACGGATAATCGCACTTTTGACAATAATAGTGTAATTAATATCATTAGGCAATATAGGACCATCATCAAGAGCATTATCATATATAACATTAAGGAGCACATTTTTACTTTCTGCAATTTCCTTTACTTGAGTCAAGGAGGATGTTTTTTCAAATTTATCAAAAAGAGATATTTCAATAGAATCATGACATTCAACAGTATAGCACTCTTCCTCCTTAGATAGGCGTGGAGGGCAATCATATAATGTAAGAGTTAAAGAGTTACTATCATTAGAAGGTAGATCCTCCTTTTGTTCCTCTTTTTCATCCAATGAGATTTCAGTTTTAGCAGTTTCTTCTCCCACAGGTTCCTGAAAGGTAGCAAGTTGTTCTGGAGAATAAATTTTCTCAAGAAATTCAGTGATATAAGGATTATCATTATAATATTAAAGGCAATAACCAAGTATAGCATAATTCTCAGTTCTACAAGGAGCATCATCATTTTGAATATAACCAGCAATTTCATAGGCACCATTAAAAACAAAAAAAATTCTTCAATTCGCTCAAGATTACCAAAGTCATAATTTCCTTTAGCATAAGCAGCCAAAGTTTCATTATCATTATAATCACATTGGAAAGGGAGGTGTTTATGCCTTCTACAACATAAAGATTCATTAAAGCAGTAGGATTCATCATAAGTAGAGCACAAGTTTTTAGCAAAATAATTCAATCTACTTATTTATTCCCATAAATATTTCTCTTTTTTAGACAAGCGGTATTCCTTATAGTAATTATGTTGTTCCTCCGCGAACCCACTTAGCCAATAAGATTTTGTTTCAAACAGAGAAGACATTGATAGCAAATAAATAACTAGACATAATAAAAAACCGAAATAAACTAGATGCAAGAAACTAATTTTTTTGTGTTTTTGATAATTGAAAGCAAACAAGATAAAATAAAATAAACTAAGCAAGACAAAAACAAAGTAAAGAGATTGGAAGCGTGAAACTCCCCTTGAGAAGACTGTTGTCTCCCCGGCAACGGCGCCAGAAAAAGAGCTTGATGGCGTGAATCACACGCTCGTTGGGAGACCCCAAGAGAAAGGTATGATGCAGTTCAGCAGCAAGTTTTCCCTTAGAAAGAAACCAAGGTTATCGAACCAGTAGGAGCAGCAACTCTTCAGAAGGTTGTTGGTGGCTCGCACGGCGCAATACGATCACCAACGTGGAATCTGCACACAACACAATCAAACTACTTTGCCCCAACGAAACAGTGATGTTGTCAATCTCACCGGCTTGCTGAAAACAAATGATTAAACGTATGGTGTGGAAAATGAGTATTAAATTGCAGAGGCACCGACCACGCCTCCGCCGGCGGCGCCACCGGCGTGGCTGTACGCCCCTCCTCCGTACATCATCCTCACGAGCGACGAGTATGAGTAGGACGCCGGCGCGATGCTAACAGGCCGGAGCCGCGCCGCCCATTTTCCCCTACGATGACGCCGGCGCCGCCCTTCCCCTACCTGGAGCCGTAGATAGGCTTTTTTTTCTGTCACTGGCCTGTGGGCCCTATCGAACCTACTAAAATATGTAATATTAATTCCATATGTCCTCTTCTTTTTTGCGTTGGGCCGTTGGGGGCACCCCCAACCCAAAAGGGACAGAGGCCCAAATTCTGTCCGCGGACCGTCCAAAACGGACAGAATCTGTCCATTTTACCTGTCCGTATGTGGGGGGCCGTTGGAGGTGCCCTTATAGCATTGCTTTTATTTTGGCATGTACTGAACTATTCATGTTTACCTTTAAAGCACAATGTTTTTTATTTCATATTATTTTGATTCTATGTTTTGCTCATTTATCAGATGCAACACAACAAATAAGCCGAGGTTTCACTTTATTAAGTACACATATCAAATCCAGGGGCATTCCAGACATCTCACAACTAGACACAGCAAATAAGCCAAATCTGCAGAAGCCCAAAAGAAGTCTCCAGACAGTTTCTACGAGTTTCTATCCACCACAGTTTCTCCCTACCGAAATCCATAAGCAGGCTTCTCCAAAAGAAGTGGCCCTAAGACGCGCACCCAGAGACATGATTCTCTTGTGCACATCAACGAGCTGTATACTGAATAATACTGGCTTCGAAAAGGTATCAGGGCATAACATAGGCCAATGGTTCTCGGGGCATATGGATTCTGATGCGCCATGGACGGTGGCGGATCGTCGACGAAAGATAACTTAACGGACCAGGAAACCCTAGTTAATTGACTAGCAAATCCATCGTTCCTCGCATGCAAGAAAGAAAGAAAAAAACTAGTAGGTAATTAATCCACCGAGCTTCAGCTCACATGCAAGACAATGCAGCAGTAACATCAGCAGCAGCAGCAGCTGGACGGTACATGCTCCATCTTGTCTGTCATATTCCTTCTCAATGTCCAATTTGGCGCTAGGGTTAGTTAATAATCAATTCAGATCGATACTCGGAAGATTTGTCTATTCGACATGATTAGGAGCTATGCCTTGGTATTTAGTTAGTATGTAAAAGTACACTAGTACATGTTGCTAATTGAGGGTTAAGGCGCAAAGTTCATTGTAACAAACCGACCAAACCGAAAGGGGCCCTGCAAGGAGCCTAGGGGCAAAATGAAGACAAAAAATACTAGCTCTAAGACGTTTTGGTATGTCATTTTAGCCTACCAAAAACGTCTTATATTTTAAACAGAGGTAATAGTATATACGACTCCTCCAAACAAAGCACACAGTGCATGCTACATGGCAGCATATTGGTCGACTACAGTAGTTGCATTATGTTGTTTTTTGCTGGTTGATACATGTCTCAACTTTATGTGATCGTTGAGATGTAAGCACTTGATAGTTGAATAATTTGGTAATAAATAAACTGTTGCATCACTTGGTGCAGAGGCTGGAGCATTCCCCCATTTCAAAAAAAAATGCTCATGGATCAGACAACGCTAAAGCCTTGTTTATTAGGCGTGTATTTTCATCCCAAAGGGATTGGGAATGGAAGAATTTGGTAAAATATTTCCTTTAACCCAATCCTTTCAGTCCCCACAAATATGTTTCCACTGTAATACACTGGTATGTGGTAGAGTTTTTAAGCTACACTAAAATGAGGCGGTCCATGGGATATCTTGGGATTATCCCTTCCAAATCCGGCTTAGTAAACGGATTACTCAGTATTTTCAGGAATCTAGCGGGATTTTTCAGGATAGTCTCCTCCATTCCACTAAAATACAATTCTGATACTCTAAAAGTAAACAAGGCGTAAAAAGGGAGACGGCGTTTTGGGTAGTAGGTGCAGATGCACCTATTATGTCAAACATTTTTTATGTTTTCTCAAATGTCAAAAAATTATAGAAAAAAATTCGGATACACATTAGAATATTTTGTGTTAGCACAAAAAATGTCGTGGAGAAAAAACATTTTTTGTGGCATGTGCAAAGAAGACAAAAAAATGTCTCGTATAAAATCATTTTGGAGCGTCCGGATTTGTCTTTTTTGCACAGGTCATAAAAATGTTTTTCTTCACGTAACTTTTTGTGCTAACATTAAATGTCTTGAAGTATATCTGAAATTTTTATTTTGAATTTTTTGACATTTTAAATTTGTTTTTTGGGCAATGGGTGCATCTACACCTGCTACCCGTTATGGATTTCCGCGTAAAAAGGGCAAACATAGAATATATGAGCACGTGTACTTTAATTTGAAATACAACGTACGTAGCTAGCACTTGATTGAGTTATGGGGGAAAAGTACGTCACCAGAAAAGGTTCTTGCAATTAGTAGCTGTCAAACCTCGCTTGTAGAAAAGAAGGTGCCAAGACTTTGGACAGTTGGAGCAGAGTAGCTATCAGCACGAAACCGTGGTAAAGCAACATATGCTTAGTTTAGTGGGCTTTTTCGTATTTAAGTACATGTGCTCAGGCTTTAACTAGAAAGCTTAATGCAAGGATGGATTCGTGTCGTGATCTTAATGCCTAAGTTTTTACATGCATGAAACTTAATTACCTTTATCGATAAAAATGAAACTTAATTACGAAGCTAGCTGCTTCGGTTCTTTCTATCAAAAGTAAAAGGAAGCAGAAGGTTGGAATAATAGCCTCTGATGATGTGGTCAGCTGAAGCCCTTGATCCTGTTATGAAATACCACAAATAGCCTATCAACACATTTTATAATTAGCATGGAGGTACGTAGTATTTGTAAAAAAAACTCAATCTTTATCAAATCAGCATGCAACCCATCTCTCAGAATGTTTCAATTAAAGTTTATAACATATTTCAAGTATATCTCACTTTACCGTGAACCCCTTGTAAAAAAATTGTGAAACTATTGCAAAAACGTCGATGAAAAATATGGTTGACTTTAACGAACCTTTCTTGGTGCATGGTTTATGAAACGCGTGAAACCTCAACAAAACATGTTATAAAACATCTCCACGGGTGGTGTAGGGGTGAATTCCACTTTTAACCCCAGTTATACATTTGTGACGCTAATTATTCCATCTAGTCAAAATTCGTATAGGATTACCTATTTTAGAAACGTTGGACCCTTTTTCTGATGCATATCCGTCTGGTGAGGTGTGAGATGATGACTGATGAAAAAAAATGAGGACGGCGATGAGGGATGGAACAAATTGACAAGAGAATGATGGATATGATCACCGATGATGCTCTTCTAAATTTACATAATTTTTCACGCCAAATTGGCTTAACACGTCGGTCTTACCTACCAATACATTACAAATGGTAAAATGGGGCAAAAATCATGTTCAGATTTTTCTAGATAGGATATTTTATAGAATTCTTACTAATATGTGTCACATACTCACAACCATATGATAAAAAGTGGGTTTCACTCTAAAATGTTAAGATATTAGGTTATGTATGCAAATATGTCGTAGACAACAAACCATCCTCTCAGGACAACAAATGAAGGAAGTCAAACGTGCGGCTTCTAGAAGGTTTGCAACTTGAGGAGCACACGGGGATTAATCATATTCAATCAAATTCGTTTCCCTTCCAAAATATGATGGGTTCACATTAGATTACACACACACCTAGACAGCTAGACTGACGCCCTGTTCATCGATCACGCACCTCTCCGTGCTCAGCGTGGCACAAGCTGATTGGTGGAGATCACAATTAGTGTTTAGCGTGAGGCGATCGATGGTACTCCCTCTGTTCCAAAATACTCTCACTCTGTATCGAAATGTAAGTTGTTTTATCCTTTTTGGACCCACATGTATTTAGACGTGTTTCAGTGTAAGATGCACATGAATTTACACACTAAAACGTGTCTACATACGTGTGGTTCAGAAAAGGTTAAAACATCTTATATTTTAATACGGAGGAAAAGTTGACTGAGATTTATCTAAATACGATGTTTCGACGTGTTCTAATGTGCACATATATCCGCATTTACATAAAGTTGAGTCAAATATTTTGGATCGGAAGGAAAGGAGTACGTGTGCGCTATGGAGCAATCCGTCGTATGTCGCATGATGTTGCGTTGACACACACACCGCGCACATCTGCAGGATATCGTTGTAGTCATGCGTCGATCGTTAATTAGCTGGAGGATCGATGGGTGAATCGGCTGGATGGGTTCGATGCGAACAAAGCAACCGTTCCAGCAAGCGCGGCGATGCTCTGCGCTATACGCCTATACGGCACGCACGCACGCACTTTGTCTATGTATGTATGGATCGACTCGCCACACGGATGATGGATCTTCGAAACCGAGTCTCCAGACGATCGATCGATATCCAACCGCTGGCTTGTGCCGCTATCTACTCCAGCTAGTGGTGTAGCGTACCGATGATGATGATTCTGGCTAAGGCAACAACCCTACTTCGGCGGCACGGCACCGGTGTGTGGCCGCATCCTTCTTAAAGCGTTGTAGTGGTGGTGATCTCGGTCCAAGCCTGTTTCGAGAGTGATCTCGGTCCTCCGCCCGAAAATTCCACGCAAAAACCCAGATTCCACGCGGGATCGGACAAGGGAGGCGCTTCTGTGCCGCTTGTCTCTGGGGCCTTCTCCACGGCTAGAGGGACCCGTGGAGTGACTTGGTAGTCGGTGGCGGCGACTTACTTGGCAACCATGGCTACATTTGACACACCGATGCACCTTCGGGTTTGCTGAGTTCCGGGTAAAAATCTTGTACCGACCAGTCGATGCTCTTGACAATCGTTCCCCTCCTTGGAGGCATAGTTCATGACCATCTTCACCACCCTTATCGTTTTTTGTCTGTTGGTGTAGTTTGCGTCGCCTTGTTTCTTGTCACCACCCTGGGCCTAACATGGATGTCGGAGCGGCCTTTCCGGATTGTCGCCTCCACCGTGTCACGTTAAGGTGTTTGGGTGTCGGTGCTCGAGCGTTTTGGTCGTCGACTCGTGTGGAGCGCGGCCTCGGGGCTGGCGTGGTTGTCGGAGCGGTGGCTCCAGGTTGTCGCCTCCATGTGATTGCGTTGAGCTGTTTGGGCGTCGGATTTGATCGCTCGAGCGTTTTTTATCGTTGACTCGTGTGGAGCGCGGCCTCCCGGTCGGGGCGTATTTCTTGTTGGGTTGTATCGGTCGACCGTTTTCCTTATAAATTGGTTTCTTCTGTATCAAGGTAAATGTTTTGTCTCGTTTTAAAAAAATCGATCCAAGCCGATCCATTGAGAGAATCCATGGATCGATCGCACCACACGAGAAAAAGAGATGGACGGAGTGCCGTTCTGGTTGTCATGGTGGGTGCCCGGCCGTACGTACGCGGCGAGCGGCATCGACGGCCAGCAGTAGAACGGGCGGTGAAAATCTGAAAGAGGAAACCCAGAAAAAAGTACTCGCGCGCCAGAAATGGCCAGGCAGCAGGAGTGGCCCGTTACATCTGGCGCGTCTCCTCTGCCCCGTCATCGCAAAACCAACGGCCCGGGCTGGGCAGCAGATCATGGCGTCACCGTCTGCTGCTGTGTGCTGGCCCTCGGTGGCACAGCGCAATGAGTGTCAGCGGACGACGTGGAGCCTGCATCGCCCTTTCTCGAGGCCCGTGACCGAGGGAATTTTCGGTGGGTCCGTCGAGGAGCGGGTACGGAATCTGGTGCGTAAAGGTTTTTTTTTTAACAAAGATGGACCCCGAAGGATCCAGAGCTGCTTTATTCGGTGGACTCACATATTACAACAAGGACCTTACAAAGAAACTGAAATACAACCAAGCCCTTGAACATTACAAGCAGGACCTCAATAATAAAAGTCAAAACACAATCAGGTCCCTGCCCACCGAGGAAGAGGATGCTCTCGACGTCACGGCCATCTGCATCGCCGCCGGGGACGAAACCACTTGGCGTCGAGCTGACGCTGAGCGCCATGACGGAGTCGCTGAGGGGCCTCCTTATTGGCTCGCTGGCCTGGAGGTTGAAGAAGCTGCAGTGCACACTGCACCACAGCACGGAGTGGCCCCAATGGCCATGGATAACCGAGGCATATCTCTGCCACAGTTGATAATCTCCGCAAATAGCAGCAGCTCCTTGCCTTGTAGATCGATGCAGAACGGCGATCCACCACTCCCCTTCTCCATCTCCTCGATGGTTGAAGGAAGAAGGACGAACCGCAGCTCCCACCACATCCACACGGCCACCACAAGCTCCACCCCTCCGACACAGTAGAGACAAGCCGCCATCGAACTCCAGATCCTTGCCACGATCCAGAGGAGACAGCCAAAGTTTGCGGAAGGGGAAACTCACCTGGATCTTATTCAAAGGGCGAGCGGTGGTCTCCTGCAGCGACAGCTCCCACCATGGAAGCTTTCTCACCAGAGAGAGAGGGACCGCATCGAATCGGAGGAGATCCAACGCCTCCACTTCGAAGCACCCAAGGCTGACCTTATTAGGAGGGATGCCCGTTCCCCTCCACGCCGCCAGCTCCACCAACTGCCACCATCGGAGAGCCACGGAGAAGAGGAAGAACAAGGATCGGAAGATCTGGTCGCCGGAGATCTTCTTGCTACCCTCAGTCGCCACGGAGGCACAACGCCACGAAGGCAGAACTACTCTATACCTACATCTACTATATACAAGCCTAGCTACGCATCCACGTCCACTCCGAGCGGCCTCACCGCCGGGGCAGAGCGAGGAGCGAGCCGGCGATGCGGAGAGAAAAGTCGAGACGACTCTCAAGTTACTGTAGAAGGACGAGAGCGGTGAGAGAGAGAGGGTTTCCTGGTGCGTAAAGGTAAAAGCCCCCTCGATCGATCAAGCCAGCTTGGGCCCTTTCGGCCCGGCGAGTCAGTGAGCCCATCTGATCTGCCTTTCTCGAATAAAACCTTGGTGTAATGCAAACGGTTACAGTAATTGCCTTTTTCATGGGGACGATGAAATTTCCACAACATGTGCTAGGAGCTCAAATAATCTTGCAATCTCGCCACACGATTCGTCTCCTGGACCATCGCCCGTCTCCTCTGTGGGCAGTTGGCGCAGATAGATGTGTACAACATGTGCTAGGAGCTCAAATAATCTTGCAATCTCGCCACACGATTCGTCTCCTGGACCATCGCCCGTCTCCTCTGTGGGCAGTTGGCGCAGATAGATGTGTACAACTTCCAAATTAACATGAGTGACCGAATCATTGCCTCCTCAGCTACGAGCTCCTACTGTACTGACAGTGGAGCGCGGTTACCACATGATGATCGTAATTAGATGGCCGCTAATAACCGTTGGGTAACAGAGAGAGAGAGAGGAAAAGATCCAAAAGGAGCAGCTAAAAATTAGCCTTTGTGTGTGGCCGAAGCGTTTTCCGTGCGAGATGATCGAGATGATGGCATCACGTAAATACACTTGCGATCCACAGGAATCTACGCCTTGATGCTCCGAGCACATGACCAATGTGACGACATTAATTCAATGCATGTTATTTTCTTATTACACTATATTTCTGGCTGACGAGGGTGACAAGTGCAAAAACGCAAGGGTGAGCCATAGCCTCTTCTCTTAGTTAATAGCAAAAACTACTACCACTTTTCAAGCAAAGTTTACCGTTTCATACCACTTTGCGTTTCGCTAACTCGTATATCTACCAGTTCCGGCCGAGATTTTTTCAAAACATTGTCTGAGAGTGAATTGACACCGAAACTGAAAGTGGGTCTCATTTGTCTCAAATGAAAAATCCAAAAAAATGGTGTTTAGCGCAACTTTTTAATTTTTATTGGACTGACATGCGAGACCCATCTATTTCAATCTGCATATCGCCTCTTGCTGCTTGCCATGTCCGGTGAAGAAAGGAAGCAGTTTGTTTTGGTTAAAGCCAACCCTATCTTGTACCAAAGCCGGCCGGGATATGCTTATTTTGGTGCACAAATCTTTGTCCGTTCACCTCCTCGCCGTCGACGTGTCGGAGCTGCTAAAATCATTAAACCACAGGAGCACGTATTATTGCTGCGGTTTTGTACTTGCCTTCCCTACCTCACTACTATTATTTCCGGCCCTGCTATTACAGTATCATCATCATTAGGTCGACAAAAATAACCGACAAAAGAAAAGAAACGAAAAGAAGAAGAAACTGCAATCAGCGTGCGCCAGACCAGCAGCAGAACACAGATTACACGCACAAGACCTACTATATTACCATCTCAACGATTTTAGTAAGCAAGGCAGGCAGGCAGGTAAGTGATCCCTTTCGAAATTACAGAAATACGCGTTCATTCTTCATTTGGTTTGGTCTCCACTCTCCGTCGCCAGTTCGAACAGCATAAATGTTTTCTCAGGACAGGCACGATTCTTATTCTGTTTCTCGACTATATAACTGGCTGCATATATATATATATGTCGCGTAATGCCATTTGTTTCCACGTGGCCATCATCCGACTAGCCACTGACGACCAACTAACTGTCATCTACAACTAGGCAGATGCTTTTTAATTAGGATCCAATAGTTGTTGGTCAGTGTGAGCCAGTGAGTGAGTGTGAGTGACCAGACTATGTGTGTTTGTATCGGAGGGTAGCTAGAGTGGTCCGGTTATGTCAGTGTGTCCACGTCCTTGTTGAAGCTAGCTAACTAGCGCCCATGATGAATGAAGCCAACCGCTCGACACTCTGCTTGTCTGGATAGTGCGTGGTGAATGAATGGAAGAAAGAAAGAAAGAAAAGGTGTGGAATGGAAGCAAAGATGGTAGCTATAGCTAGGTGTTAGACTAGTCACAATGGGGAGTATCATAAATTGGTATCATGCATATGATACTAGTGTATGATACTATCCCTACAATGCATAGTATCATATAGTAGTACCATAGCTACATCTCATTTATTTGTTTGTAGTATCCCAATACAAATATGTGCACAAGATTAACTTGCTATTAAAATATATTATTTTGTGTGCTATGATACCGTAACATAGGTAGATACCACTATCCTCTCTTTCTTCATTAATTATTGTGCCACATCAGATTTTTGCCAACATGGCATGCATGATACTAGCTATGTTACTCCCATTGTGGCTAGTCTTAGGTTAATTTAGAATTGCACTTCCACTGCAGTGGGGAATAGTGTGTAGGATCGATGTTGCAGCTCATCATCGCGTGGTGGGTCGAGGAGGCTGCACAGCACAGCCATCACCAAGTGGTGCATGCATGTTAAACCATCGTGATGCACTTGATTTTATTTGTATTCTTTATTGTATTTATATATTCTATATATATAGAATGGACTAATCTTGATTTGTCAAGTCTCATGATCGTATCATGGTCAATTTTTGTTTGGCTCAATCCTTTCAGAAAGAAAAGATTGGGTCGAGATAATTACAATGAATTGGATACTAACCTATGTTTTGGACCACGAAGCTCGCCAAACACGGAGCTCGCGGGGGAACCATCAGCACTGGATACGATGACCCCAGCACCGGTTTACTGTCGTCGACCATCTCTCTCGGGCTCAGCACGTTGGATAGACTCATATTTGATCTCCATTGCGAGTTCTATGGTCTCCCACGAGCGATGATGGAAAAGAAGGGGGGGAGGCCATACGAGGAGATGAGTGACATGGGTTGCATGCATCGACGCGCGAGTGGCAGAGTAGTATCTGGGGTAGCTTGCAAGGTATGTGGTGCGAGCTAGACACAAACAACCGCCTCATCGTTCGATAGATCGGCTAAAATGAATCATATAAAAAAAAGGATGTTCTACCATGAAATAGGAACACTATAAGAACATAACACCTCTTTTCATAATTTTTTTGTTACTGTCACGACAATTTTTACTCACAAGATTTTATAAGTATTTTGGAGAATTAGAATCCTCGGGTCTTTCTCTATGTGGATTGTTTTTGAATTAGATTGATCGAATCCTATATATTTTTCCTAAGTTAACGTTTGCAATACAGTACGGATGGCTTTTTTTTTGTGCATTGAGAGAGTATTTGGTTCCCACGTAAAAGCATGGATCGTATTACTTGACTTGTTGCATTGGGTCTGTCCCTCAGTACTCATTATAAAAACGAGCAAATGATGAGTTTTTCTTCTTCAAGACAGGTCGGTCGTACCACTTTGCTGCACTGTGGTCTGTGGCATGGCAGTACCCGACCAAGAGCTGCCATCAAGCATGGGCGGACCCAGCGGGTGGGCCGGGTGGGCCATGGCCCACCCAGAGTTTTGGAAAATTGTTTGACTACCAACGCTACTGCTTCCAGATTTCATGCGTGAGACTCTGGTTCCTACACAACACGTAGCGCTGCTTGTTGACCTTACGCGTACCCCATGACAGCAACACTCGTTCATGGGCTTGGCCCATTCCAATGGTTTACTCGTAGCTAGGTACGCACTCTGCATCAGTTATTTTTTCTTTGTTGGCCTTTTACTGGTCAATGTTTCAAGAATTAAAAAATCGAGAACAAATGATATAAATTTGAAAACGGTTCAATTTTTCTTAAAAATGGTTCATTAGTTTCAAAATGGATCATGATTTATGGTTCGTAAATTTTCATAAAATAGAATTTGAAAAATTCCCAAAAATATTCATGAACCACATTCTCAGGCTGAACAATTTATTGGATTGGGCGAGTGAAGCGAGTGAATTGAATTATTTATTTGATTGGAGTGGGGTGGACAATGACGTCAAAATCATCCGGTGTAGGGCGGGATAGGGGTAATTTTTTCTCCATTCTCAGGCTAAATCACATGAGATTAGTGAAATTATATTGCATGGAAAAATAGCTTATATATGTTGTTTACAAATAAAAGGAAATTCAGTGGGATGCAACAACATAGAGTTATCAAAAATCCTAGTGATGTTATTTTATGCTTATGTTATATTTCATCATGTAGGACTTTGTTTGTGTTTTTAAGTATTTGTATTAGAATCATGCACATATGGAACATACGTATTGATTTAAAAATTTGTGAATCGATTGACTATTTATCCTACTAGTTTGGCCAAAAAAACTGTGGTGCGAATAATGTTTTGTAGTGTGCCCACCCTCCAATTTTTTTCTGGGTCCGCCACTGCCATCAAGGGGTGCATATGCGTCAGGTCAACTGAAATAACCCTCCATGGTCAAACAACCTACCGGCAGCGATCGATCACCGTCTTTTCAATATTTCCCGGACCTTGTCAGAGACTAAACAGGCAAGTTACCTCATCACCGCCGTTCTGAAATAGATCGGTGCTCGCTGTTGCTGACCACATTCGGCCATCTCTCACCGCCTTTGGTCTGCTCCGGCCAGCCGGTGCCTGCCGGGAAAGCACTAGAAGTTCACCTGCCCGTCACTTGCCTTTTTTTTTTTTTTGATACAGTCACTTGCAATTCGAACCAGGGAATCCTTCCATTTTCGACGGGCAGGTAGAAACACGGATAGCTGTGACGTAACCCGGAGTCGGTAGAGGAGTTCAGTTTCTGATCCCTCCCAAGTGTGAGATGAGAAGAGCAGCTTTGCATTGAAGCCAGCCACGGTGGACGGGAAAAGAATATTCGGGAGGAATCTCCGGGGGTTTCGTGGACTGGAGCGGGCCACGGAGTGGGGGCGCGCTTAGCTGGCGGAGCTTCGGGTTCCCTCGGCCTCTAGCTGGAACTGCAACGTCCAGCTGTTCTGGGCTGACCATGTTTCTGTCCAAGGGAGTGCAGTTTACCGTGCTGCCCTTCGCCCATCCCTAAATATGTTTATACAGCTTAGCGTTCTCTCGGCTCCTAAATTATGCGACAAATTAAAATTGAACTAACATGTGCGATTAGGTAACACAAAAAAGCCTATTACACATGTTAAGAGATCATCTTTTCGCTATGAGAAGGTAAACTGTTTTTTCGTTCATCTCTTTTCCAAAACAAAAAAAAAAATCCTACGTAGTGTTGCTAAGATTACACCATTTATATGTGTTGTAAGATGCGTGATGACCTTGATTATTTTCTTTTAAGCTAACTCGCAGGTCACCTGTGTGACATCTAGTAGTGTCCGGAATTTGAGCTCGACAGTTGTTTTGTTGGAGCTACAAGGAGTGCAATTTTTTTTAAGAATATAGTGGCATGTTTTATAATGAGTTTTCTCGTGTTTTGTACTTGTTTAATTCTGCGCCAACACTAGAAACATGAATCAATTGAATTTACTCAAGAGCAAGTGGCTTGCACACAGTGTGTTGGAGTGTAGATCTGATATCCCAAAGTGTTCTAGAGAATCGGGTATGAGATAGTTAAATATTAATTGCAGAGCCAACTATATTTCCAAAAAGAACTAAAAAGACATTTTGGAGCAGAGTTGTCCTAACTGAACTGTCCGTGACTTCGTCTACTTTACAATACTCTCTCCACTCCCATTTTGCAAGGCGCGTTAGGTCTTATTAATATAGGGCTTTGATAAGGGATTACTCCACTAATACTTGGATTAGATGGTAAAAATCATACTCTCAGTAAGTACTTTTGAAAACCGAGCTAGTATACCATATTCATGTATGAAAACACATATTAACAAAGTTATTATTGGCCAAAGTGTTGTCTTAGTAGACATACCACGCCCCGCTGATAGGAATAGAAGGAGTAGTGCTTGTGGTTATCCCCTTCCCATTTTGCTAGTTCTTACATCACTACAACAATTAATTTAGCCTAGAAAAATTCACGTGTCAACATGTTGCGCAAAAATACGATGGAGTGCAGTAGCCAAACATAATTCCCTAATATTACATGAATGACTTGAAAAAACTAGTTAGGCACATATATACTGCGGTGACCCAGCACACCACTGCACGTTGTAGTGTACAAGTCGTTGATGTAACACGCACGGAAGGACCTCTCCGCAAATATTACATCCCTCAGAGTAGTACAACAGAAACATAGCCGGTCCAAGGTAACACTATAGGATTACAACACTATTCAATACAAAATCTCGAGACCCTTCTTTTTATATTGAAGCAAGTCTCTTGCAAATGAAATACAGAAAGATTCAAATCGTAACTCTAAGCTGGATATCAGCTCTAGCTCTAATTCATCATCCACTACTGCTGTTGTCACAGCCCTAATCTATTCCATCTGGAATATCTTTATTCAGGGTTGTCTCCTCCTTCCAATAGTTGTTGTCTCCTTCATTGGCAAAGTGGTCGTCATGTATGCCATTGACAATATTGTTGTTGCTCCACCATTATCACTGTTGTCGTCGTTCTACTGTTGGTGAAGTAGCAGTTGACACCTTCAAGGTTCACCAGGTAGACTTGTCTCCTCGTTGAAGATCTTCTCGACGTCGTGATGGATAACTGTCAACTCCTTTGCTGGCTCCAAAAATCTAAGCAGGGGGTCAACGGGGAAAGGGTGAGTGATGCATGTAAAATGCATACATGAACTTTGCACTATATTACTTGTATTCCAATCATATTTGCATCATGTAAGGGTTATATCACTGTTATATAATGATTTTTGGGAATATTTTATTTATTTCCTATTTTTATGGAATTTACTCTGCGCAGGCAGAAAACCCTATTTCTTTCCTTTAATGTTTCAGGGACCCAAACGATGTCCAAATCACCTGCAAATTTACGAGCGTCAATATTTTGAATGAACAAGACTTGGGGGCGAAGGAAGCGAACAAACGGAGCCCCGAGGGCCAAAAGAGGTGGGCCCACGCGGCCCCTGTACCTGGCCACGTGGGACCCCTCCAATTGGGCCTCGACGCTATGTTGCCGTCGATCTTTTCTCCACCGACTCGGATTTGACCTAAAACCACCTATAAAAATAGCCCTCCGACGTTCTCTGGAGGGAGCGCCGCAGAAAGACAGAAACACCGAAACAGAGACCTGGAGTTGCAGATTGGAGGGGGAAAACTCCGGCGGGGCACTGCCGGCGTGGTCTCCATCTTCTCCAACGACTTCTCCACCGTCTCCATGATGAAGGGGGAGTAGTCCACCCCCTGGACTTTGGGTTTGTGGTGGTAACTTGATCCAATCTCTCTATGTATTATCATTGTTGAAGTCCATATGATGTGCCTTGCATAAGTATGGATCTATCTATGTAATTCTTATGGTGGATATTGTGGTATGAGATGATTTGTTATACATTTACCGTTGTGTTGGAGCTTTTATGATTTGTCATACTTTGGAGATATTCTAAGATGCATGTGATGGTTTGATTTATGCATAATGCCTTGTTTATCCTTGTGCTAGTGAAATCACACAACTTAGTGTTCTCAGGAGTACTCATTTTAGCAGAATTAAAAACAGGACAGAAAATAAGTTGAAAGTAAACTAGATGCAAGTAACTAATTTTTTTGTGTTTTTGATAATTGAAAGCAAACAAGATAAAATAAAATAAACTAAGCAAGACAAAAACAAAGTAAAGAGATTAGAAGCGTGAAACTCCCCTTGCAGAAGACTGTTGTCTCCCCGGCAACGGCGCCAGAAAAAGAGCTTGATGGCGTGAATCACACGCTCGTTGGGAGACCCAAGAGGAAGGTATGATGCAGTTCAGCAGCAAGTTTTCCTTCAGAAAGAAACCAAGGTTATCGAACCAGTAGGAGCTGCAACTCTTCAGAAGGTTGTTGGTGGCTCGCACGGCGCAATACGATCACCAATGTGGAATCTGCACACAACACAATCAAACTATTTTGCCCCAACGAAACAGTGAGGTTGTCAATCTCACCGGCTTGCTGAAAACAAAGGATTAAACGTATGGTGTGGAAAATGAATGAAAAAGGAACAGTTTGCAGTTTGTGGTGGTTTAATCAGTGTAAAAGAATGGACCGGGGTCCACAGTTTACTAGTGGTGTCTCTCCATAAAAGATAACTAACATGTTGGGTGAACAAATTACAGCTGGGCAATTGACAAATAGTGAGCGCATGACAATGCATATACATGACATGATGATTACTATGGTATTTAATTGGGCATTACGATATAATACATAGACTGTCATCCAACAGCGTCTATGACTAATAATCCACCGCCGGGTTGTCATCCGAGTTTCCCGTTGGTATTAAGTTGCAAGCAACGGATAATTGCATTAAGTAAAGTGCGTAATGTAAACAAATACATATGACCGTGGACATAGCATTGTTAGGTTATCCCTAGTGGCAACAGCACATCCGCAACCTTAGAAGTTACTGTCAGTCTCCCAGATTACCGGAGGCATGAACTCACTATCTAGCATAACTACTCTCTCTTGGAGTTACAAGCATCTACTTGGCCAAAGTATCTACGAGTAACGGAAAGCATGCAAGATCTTAAATAACATAGGGCATAGATTGATAATCAACTTGACATAGTATTCCATATTCATCGGATCCCAGCAAACACAACAAGTAGCATTGCAATAATATGATCTTGATCATGTAGGGCAGCTCACAAGATCTAAACATGATGACACAAATTGGAGAGACAACCATCTAGCTACTGCTATGGACCCGTAGTCCAAGGATGAACTACTCACGCATCACTCCGGAGGCAGGCATGGCGATGTAGAAGCCTCCGGTGACGATTTCCCTCTCCGGCAGGGTGCCGGGAAGAGGTTCTGGACCCTCCCGAGCTAGGGCTGACGGTGGCGGCGTCTCTGGAACTTTTCGTGGATATTTGCTCGGGCACTTAGGGTTTTCGCGTCGGGGGGAATAAGTAGGCGAAAGGGCGGCGGCTGACGACCCCCGAGGGGCCCACACCATCCTAGGGCACACCAGGGGGTGGCCCGCGCCCTAGTGGCGTGTGGGGCCCCTGTGGCTCCTCTCCGTTGCTCCTTTAGTCCGTCAGGTGTGTTCTGGTAAAATAGGGACCCCCGTGAAGTTTCGTCCAATTCCGATAATATTTCCAGACTAGCTTTTCTAGAATACAAAAACAGCAGAAAACAGGAACTGGCACTTCGGCATCTTGTTAATAGGTTAGTCCCAAAAAATGTATAAAAGTGATATAAAGTAGATGCAAAACATGTAGCAATTGGTATAAAACAAGCATGGAACATCAAAAATTATAGATACGTTTGAGACGTATCACGCCGCAGAAAGACAGAAACACCGAAACAGAGACCTGGAGTTGCAGATTGGAGGGGGAAAACTCCGGCGGGGCGCTGCCGGCGTGGTCTCCATCTTCTCCAACGACTTCTCCACCGTCTCCATGATGAAGGGGGAGTAGTCCACCCCCTGGACTTTGGGTTTGTGGTGGTAACTTGATCCAATCTCTCTATGTATTATCATTGTTGAAGTCCATATGATGTGCCTTGCATAAGTATGGATCTATCTATGTAATTCTTATGGTGGATATTGTGGTATGAGATGATTTGTTATACATTTACCGTTGTGTTGGAGCTTTTATGATTTGTCATACTTTGGAGATATTATATGATGCATGTGATGGTTTGATTTATGCATAATGCCTTGTTTATCCTTGTCATGAGGTGATTGACACCACCAAGTGTGGATAGATGAGAGAGATGTGGTCATGCACACGAATTATGAATCATTGCACTAGTGTTTATAATATTGTTCATTATGAAGTATGATGTATGTAGGTACGGGATGGCCGATGTGACACGGCATATGTATTGAGTGACATGTGAAATACAGCCCAACATCCTTTATCTGGGGGTAAAAAGGAAGAGTATGATGTGGGAGTGAGAGCAACCACGCTAGCCTTACGAGGGTGACCTAGCAACACAAATGAGTACTTCTTTCAACTATGTGTTTTAGGACATATAGCCGTCATAAAAGCTACCATTAAAACATGACAATTGTGTGTACTTTATCTATAACATAATAATCACCGTAAAAGAGAGAGAGGATTAAGTGAACCCATGAACCCATGTCCATTGTTCCTATAAGAGAAAACCTTTGTCTTGTCCTCTTGCATTGAAGAGGATTGGGACACTTTTACATTCTTGTTTTGTTACATTAAACTTCCATCCACTAAATCAACCATCTTGTTCCTTAAACTTGTTTAGTGCATAATCAACTAAAACTTGTGACACTTTAGTTGTAGGGAATAGATAACTTTTCCTTCTTGCTCCTGCGGATCGATACCCTACTTCCACATTGAGAGGTGCTACAGTGATCCCTGCTCTTGGGGGTTATCAGTGAGCAACACGAGCGTTACTCAGCAAGTTCAAATTATAGGCGATAACGTGTTTTATGCACTAGCTACTGCCATGACCAATGGTCATTGGCATAATGCAAGTTTTAGAAAATATTTTTAGGAAAGGATCCATTTTATTTTCAAAAAACTATGATCACAGCCTCCACGGGTCTTGCGAATCAAACATGGGATTCCTTTCCCGCCGCGACCTGTAGTTCCATCCGGGAACACGGATGTGACAGCCACAATTTGGTACACTCTGCAGAGGTGCGTAACTTTACCCATGAGAGAAACCCAGCCTTGTTGCCTTTCCGAGCGGCCAAACTCGTCCATACTTCCATGGTATGGGGCCAGGTGAGAGTCCAAAGCCAATCACTACCCCTCTCCGCACAACACATATCCGCCCATTTGTGGCGCGACCGGTAACAGAGACCGCTATCCCGCCACCCCTCCCGAGTTCTATTCCAATCACCCCGTCAGGTGGGAAGGTCACGCGCTTCCACGTTGTTGGCCGCCGCAATGGACACAACCAGGTAATAGCCTGCCGAGGATATGTGAACGAGAGAAGATAGCAGCTGATTTACCGTCCATAGCAGATCTCATGGTAAACGCTTTGATACGACACGTAAGGATCACTGTGACATTGGTAATTAATCCTAGGTATATACTTTCCCGTACAATGGAACCTCCACCACAACATCACCGTGGTTCCATTGCCAGCCAAACAATATATATATAGCAATTCACATCATTCGAAAATAGTTTTTCTTTTTCAATGCAATGATAATAATATGGTTTTGAAAATAGTTTTTATAAAATAGTTCAGTAAGGACATGCAAGAATGAACTTGCCTGTGATAGAAATGGCCGTTCAACTCTTCGGGGTTCTAGGGTTTGCGGTAAAACCCCGAGTTCTGAAAATAGCAAAGTAATCCCGATAAGGACTACTGAAAGTTCTAGCAGCATGCTATTATGCATAATCATGAGATGCATCGTCACCCCAAAATACCCAAGTTGCGGATTTAAGACTTTTTGAGTGTTTTGGAGTTTTTAATTATTTAAAGAGTTTGACAACAATTTTCATGAGGAATAAATTTAAAGTGATTAAATTGAAATAGTTCAATATAATTGAACTTCAAGACTTTATTTTCCCATATTATTTTCCTTTAAGAAAATAGTTTTTGAAAAGAATTTCAAGTCATTTCCACTTAAGGATCCTTGAATTTTTATCCACTCAAAACTTGTCAAAATTTAGTAATAAAACTTACAGATAAATTCCTCATAATTTATCGAGTGTGTTAATTATTTTTAGCTGATTTTTGTTCCTTTGGTTTGAGAGTTAAAATTCATTTAAATTTGGATAATTTTATTTGGTGAATTACCAAAATGCCCCTATGGGTCGATTTGGTTGGAGTGGGTCGAACCCAACCATTTGGGCCGAGCCCAACTAGCTACTGGGTCGAACCCGACCCGGTCAACCCCCGCTCTCTCTTCCTCCTCTCGCTCCCGCGACCCTGCGTCGCCGTCGGCGTTGCCGTGCTGCCCCGGCCGCCACCGGCTGTCGCCGCCGCTGTGCTGACTCACAACCAAACCGCCTTCTCGAGCTCCTTCATCTCCTCCAAATCGATTTGCCCCACGGGCTCTCCCGTGGCTGCGCCTAACCCTACCCCAATCTAGGGTTCCGGCCGCTTCGGGTGCCACCGACGCCGCCGCCTGCGGTTCTACTGCGCCACCTCGTCGACCACTGTTCCTGTGCCAACTCGCCTCTTCTCCGACGCCGATGGGACGGCAGTATTGTGACTGCAACCACGGTGTCGCCATCGCCGCTTCGCCCCTCTGGTCTGGTGGTGCTGTGGTATCTCTGCTGCGAGTGGTGTCTCCCGCGACCTCCTCTCTCTGGCGCTCGAGAGCTTCCTCGACATGCTGCTGCCGCTGGTGTGGCCCGGCGCAGGTCGATGCGCCGCTGCTGTGGTGCTCCTTGTGCCGCCGTCACCGTGGTGCTCGTCGGACGTCGTCCTCGCGGTAGCTTCCGCCATGGTAGCGTGAGCACTGCCTCGCCACGCCACGGTGTTCGTGCCCGAGCGCTGGTATACTTCCTCTCTACTCTCTTCGTCTCACTGACTCCTCTTGCTCTCGGTATAGGACATGGTTAAGATTATTCCTAGCTGTTCTAGGGTCTGTGGTACTGCCCCAGTTCATCCAGGTGATGAACTAATGCATGGAATTGTGCTGTGCGTGTAGTGCTCCTCACTGTCAGTTGTGTTAACTGAAGAAATATTCAGTTTTGTGGTAAAGCTACTGTCATTTAATTTCAGAGATGAATTTTGGATGAATTACTCATCTAGGTGATGTGTGGATGCTTTATTAATTCCTGGCTGTTGCTAGTGATCTCCAAATCCTATGCAAAGATGATTTAATCGTGTGGTGGTATTTGGGTGGTGCAAAGTGACTCTGTAATTGATATTTTGCATGATTTGTTCACTGTGGTGCCCTTTAGGAATGTGCACCGTGCTCAGATCCATGACAAGCATGATCTGGTGATGCTAGTGTTGCTGGAATGATTTAAAGAAATGTATTCCTAGACAGATTGTCTCTTCAACTGATAAGAACAGATTCTTTCTTGATTTCTTAGCTCTAGCCTGTGATGCAAAGGCTGAGGCATTTATTTGATAAGATCAGATGCTATTTAGTTGCCTTTAATCTCTGTGATGATTTAGCGTAGCAACTCTATGCAGGTCTGAGGGATACACTTCTTTCTATCCTCCTAGTTGAGATCTAGTGGAAGGGTAGTTAGAATGATTTAAGGATGTATTTCTTGCTTGTTCTCAAGCTGTAGATGGATAAGAATTATTTTGATGTGTTGTGTTTGCATAAATAAGGGATTTAAGAGTTCCTGGACAACACCAAGTAGCTGTCCAGCAAGATATGATTTACCCAAGTTTTTCTTATTCTTGTTCTTGTGTTGTAGTAATTTATAGATGTGTTTTTGGATAGATCCTGGCTAAGGAAACTGATAAGAACAGAATACTACACCCCTCTCCTCTCTATTCCTCTCATCTAATGATAAGAATAGATGCTGCACACGATTTGGTTCCTAGGAATCAACCTGCTGTTGTCGAGCAGCTTGGTCTTCTGGAATATGATGATAACCTGCGTCTTGTGGCTAGCCTGCTCCTCCTCGCTGCTTGACCTGTTTCCTAGAGTGTATTTATCTAGCTGCAAATTATTTCAGTGGTTATTCTTGTGTTCTTGGGATGTCCTTGGGCTATAGATAATCTGATGTGAACAAAGGATGATGTGTTCTTGCTATCCTAGCTGATTTGGATGGATGATATGGCTGGTTTAGTGGCTGTTGTACTTGTGCTGATGTGAGAAGAATATAATGCGGTTTATAGAGGATTTGGTTGCTGTAAAGAACTTGTAATACGGCTGGTATTTCCTTCAAATGTGCTTGTGAGCAATTGAATCTGCTAGAAGGCTGTGGTGGTGTTTATATACTGCTGCCTAGTTGTTGTGGTGCTGCCACACAACTAGATGACTCATGTTTTGCAAGGATGAATAAGGTGCTTGGGTGTCAAGTCCTCATGTATAGGCAATTCTTGGGGTTCAAGCTAAGTTAGATATTTTGTTTGTGGATAACTCTCCTATGTGGCATGCTCATCCACTCAAGCTTTTCATTACTTGGGGTTCAAGTAAACTTAGATATTTTCTTGTGGATAGAGATGACTAGTCATTGATCTTATCTCCTTGTGGGATTTATTCTTGAGCAAGACAAGTGGATTTTGTCACTAGATGGGTTGGTTTGGCTTCTCTCTTATGTGGGCTTGTGAAATAGTGGTGGCTTAACAAGTTATGGGTGGTGATCATGTGGGCTTTACAATTTCAGATTTGTGGGCTTTATCAATTAGCTTATTTTCTTCCTTGGTAATTATTAATACCATTGGAGAAACAATTTAAATTCCATGTGGCTTTGTTCTTATTGGTTCTTGATACCAATAGAGAACAATTTAATTGTGGGCTTTTCTTTAGTAGGAATTTGACTAGATTAGAGGGAAACAAAAATGTTGCCTTGTTGACTAAAGATAATTGGATCAATTATATTTGCCTTTGCCCCCTGTTGCCTTTGTTGCTTGCTCAAATGGATCAATGTTGCCTTCTTATCCTTGCTGCCTATTTGCCTCTAGATGATCCAAATGATCCCAAGATGATCCATGATCCATTGCTGCCTTAGATAAAATTCCCTCTAATCACCACTTGGGTATTAGGACATGTTCCTAATATCCAGTAGTCGAGTTCCAACAACAAATTGCCTCACCCTTGTGGTGAAGGCAAACATTTTAATCATAAGAAACTTTTTTTTGCCCTAGTTTATTTGTATTTGACCTTCAATTGCTTTTATGCATACAAAAGAAATCTGTTAACAAGGTTGCAAGGCTTGTTACCAAACTACTTCTATATAACACAGAGCATTTGAATTTCACCCAAGTTTAACTAGAGATGTTTTGAAGAACAACTTCTGGTTTTCTTTCATTCTTGTGTGTTTTGTCTTACAGGAATGAATTGGAGAAGATTGGAATATAGAAGATCAAGATTATGATGAGAAGATCAAGATTTAGTGTTAGAATTCTTTTTGTTTATTTGTAATTTTCTTTTCAGTTGGATGAGATATGTACTTATTCGATAAATATTGTAATATGATGTATTATTTCAAATTCCACTTGTGAAGTTTGTATAGTGGTCACATTCCATTTGTTGTATCTAAATAGACTTTGAACATTCAGATTTTGAATGGAAGATGTGTGTAATGATAAGATAAGATGATGAATTGAGATGATATATGGATAGATAAATGATGATGTAATAAGATGATAGATGTATTAAGATATTGTATGAGTAAATGTTTAATTGATTTGAATTATAACTTGTCATATATTATCTAATTGTGTTTAGAAGTGTCGAGAAATAGGAAAGGTCATGTCCAATTCTAGAGTGCCTCGACAGATGATTCTAATTTCTAATTAGTTGTTATAAAGATCATGTCGAAGTTTATAGCACTCAACAGGATGATCTAGCTCCTAATTCATCGAGTCGAGAGAAACATCGATCCCTTTGTCTCTTTTCTTAAACGCGCCAAAATTTCCCACATTTTCAGATGCATGCTATGCAAATGCACAATTATTATTTCTACCCTTTCGACTCACTAAACCCTGGGGTATTACATCTACTTAGCTAGTCGTGACCAACCCATTAATTGACTTTAACTTTACCACCAAATAAAATGTGGAATCAAAAGTATGCTCTTAGATACTTTAGATATTTAAATCTACCATAACAATATGCATATCTAAAAGCATTAAATCTAGGTGTTGATGCTTGGCCATTTAGCCTCGAGGATATTTATCGGTGTTGATATTATTAAATAGGAGAATACATAATATTTTATATATCTCCAATGAAATGCGACTAATTAAAACATGTTGTATTTATGGATAGAATATCGTATTGATCTCTATAAGTATGATGTTATTAATGGCATATCTGATCAGATTGTGCAATTTTCTAACATGAACCGCGTCCATAAATCATAAGTTTGCCTTAGCAAATCGTTAAGTCACGTTCTACCCTAGAAAATCATAAAAGATTAAGAACGTTGCTACACGTACGACAAAATCTTTCTGATATGCATACAACGAATCAAGAGAGCAGTTCACCACGGCCGCTGCATGGGGCAGCATCATTGGATCATTTTGTCGTACCAAAACCGTACTAGTATTCGTCGTACGCATACTTTCAAAAGACTAAGTCCATCTTTACAGATCCAAGGCAAATCAAAAATTTGCTAGATTTTAAGTAGTACATCTAAAATCACATTTTCAGTGAAGTTAAATCTGTAAAACCCCAAACCAAAACCCACAAAAGTAGAAAGATACAAAACCCCAAAACTCCAAAGACACCAAACCGCAAAACCACCCTGTGAGCGGAAACCCGAATAACTCCACGGAAAAGGAGAGAAACGGTTTTGTATTTTGCCCCCCGAAACACTGGCAAACTCTCGAACCGCTCCTGTCTCGTTGTCTCCACAGTCCACACTCTACTATTTCTCCCCCCTCATTCCCAGTCCTCCCCTTTCTTCTTCCTTCCTTCTTCTCCCCTCTTTCTTCGGTCGGTGCTCGCTACCTCCACCCCATTTCCCCGCCTCACGAGAAATCCACACGCGATTTACTGCTCAGGGTTCTCGCTGAGGAGTAGTACTGCGCAACTACCCCGCCGCCCGCGCGCAAGGACGAGCTGTTATTGTGTTCCGTGTTTCTATGCCTGCTTGTTTGGTTAGGAGAGGAGGAGGAGAAGGAGTTGAGGTGTGCGGGTGCCGGCATTGCTGAGGTTTTGCGCTGAGATCTTGCTATGTCGGAGGCCGACCGGTTGCGCCTCCGCGCGGCGGCGCTCGCGCTTGACAGCGGCGCCGTACGGGACAAGCCGGACTCCAAGGCCAACGTCTTCGCGGATCTCGGCTCCCCGGTCTCGCCGCTGCGGGCGCGGGCCAGCGTCACCACGTCCTCCTCCTCTCGTCCGGGTCCGCCAAGTCGCCGGCGCAGTCAAATGCTGGGGCGGCGGGACTGGCAGGCGGGAGGAGCTATTCCGGTGAGCTGGCGGTGGAGAGAAACCCGCCGCGGCTGCCAGGGCACCGGCGGTGCGGATCTGGCCCGTTGATATTCTCCGGCGGCAGCAGTAGCGGAGGGAGCGGCGGAGTTGGAGGCGACCGTGGGAGCACGGCGAGCTCGCCGATTGCCAATGCGCTCCCCGCGGGAAACATCTGCCCGTCCGGGCGTGTTCCGGGGGTGGCAGTCTCGCCGCCCCCGCCGCGCTCCCGCCCAGACGTGCTCGGATCCGGCTCAGGCCACTACGGCCACGGGAGCATCATGCGCGGCGCCGGCTTGGCCCCCGCGAGAAGCAGCATTGACGCGCCGTCCTTTCTCTCGAGATCTCCGGCGAGCTACCCGGTTGCGCCAGGGAGCGGCGGAAGTCTCCAGGAAATGACTCGGTTAGGCAACGAATGGTACAAGAAGGGGAGGCACGGGGAGGCGCTGCGCTACTACGACCGTGCGGTGTCCCTGTGCCCCGAAAGCGCCGCCTGCCGCGGAAACCGCGCCGCCGCGCTCATCGGCCTCGGCAGGCTGGCCGACGCGCTCCGCGAATCCGAGGAGGCCGTCCGGCTTGACCCAGCCAGCGGCCGCGCCCACAGCCGCCTTGCCGGTCTCTGCCTCCGGTGAGCTTCGTGTGCTCGTCTCCGCAACCTGCATTGCGCCGCTCTGCGCGAGAGTGCATCAGATTTCAGTTTGATGCGTAGATCCCGACTTCATGCTTTGATTTCCCTCAAGTGTTCAAGCCTGCATGTTGCTGTTGCTTTCTTTTCCGTGGTTGCCAGCTTTTCCCGTTAGCAAGTCCAACTCCAAAAGGAAAGCAACATGATTGTTGCGCTCTTCCTTTTTGTTTATGCTGCCCGATTTTGATTCGGGATTGTTACTGCTTGGTGTGGTCTGCTTGATCGTCGCTGTAACTATTTTCCTTTTCAGTGCGTGTTCGATTTGAAAAGAAAAAACTACGATCTTTGTCACACCATAAGCACAGTAATTTGTCCCTAGTTGCTCTGTGAGTGAGGAAATCCAGGATCTTGTCTGCTAAGCAAATTGGATGTTAAGGTGGTTCCCGTCACACAATGCTGATGAAAGGGGTTGCTTAGCTGTATTGTTTTGTAAGCTTGCTTGCTGCATATTTCTTTAGGTACAATTGATTTAGACCACACAATGCTGATGGATGCGGATTTAATCCTGATTCTGTTAAAGCTGGCCACTGTCCTGATTCAAGAGCATTTCAGTGTTACTTTCAGATAATCAGTGTGATGTATTTGCTTGAATTGTTACTGAAAGGATGGTTGTTTCCATTCTTGTAGGCTGGGAATGATTGAAAAGGCGAGGAGGCACTTAACACAGGCCAGGCATCTTCACGAGTCCGAACCTGTGGATTGGGAGAAGCTGCAGGATGTGGAGATGCATCTAGGAAGAAGCACAGATGCCAGGAAAATAGGAGATTGGAAGAGCGCACTGAGGGAAGCGGATGCGGCTATTGCGGCTGGAGCTGACTCCTCTCAGTTGGTAAAACCCTCCTCCCTCGCTTGTGTTTTCTCCCTTTGAAAGTGTTGGAAAATGGAAATAGTACTTTACACTGTTGATTCACGGTAGAATTTATACTGGCTTCTTCTTTTGCACACAGCTTCGTGCCTTGAGATCAGAGGCACTTCTTCGGCTCCACAAGCTAGAGGAATCTGATTCGACTCTTGCAAGCTTGCTGAAATTAGAAAATGCATTACTATCTTCAACGACAGTCAAACTCTCGGGCATGCTAGTTGAATCTTATGTAAATATTGTGCGAGCCCAGGTTGACATGGCATTGGGAAGGTATGACCATCTAACCTGTAACAATGCTTGATTTTCTACATGGAGCAAAAATACTTTATTAAAGTTGGGAAATGGTTCCTGCAGGTTTGATGCTGCTGTTGCAGCAGCCGAAAATGCTAGACGTATTGACCCTGGGAATGCCGAGGTTGGGATGATTCTAAGTAATGTGAGACTAGTTGCAAGAGCTCGAGCCCAAGGAAATGAGCTTTTTAAGGCAGCCAAGTTTTCTGATGCATCTATAGCATACGGTGAAGGCCTCAAGTATGATCCTTCAAATCCAGTGCTCCATTGCAATCGGGCAGCTTGCTGGTGGAAGCTGGATCGGTGGGAGAAAGCTGTTGAGGACTGTAATGAGGCATTGAGAATACAACCTAATTACACGAAGGCTCTCTTAAGGCGAGCAGTGTCCTATTCCAAGGTAAGCAACAGCAACAGTGCATGCATTTCTGATATTTAGGCATTTCACTCACTGCTGTATCGATCTTGTTTTTTCTTAGCTCGAACGTTGGGCTGATTGTGTGCGGGACTATGAGGTGCTCCGGAAAGAGCTTCCCACTGATACCGATGTTGCGGAAAAATTGTTTCATGCTCAAGTTGCCTTGAAGACCACTCGTGGTGAGGATGTATCAAACATGAAGTTTGGAGGAGAGGTTGAGACTGTAACCAACATAGAACAATTGTGTGCTGCAGTACGTTCACCTGGTGAGTTTCGCTGAAGTTTTAATTTTCTATTATAGTGTCCTTAATTGTTTTTTTCTACTCCCCGATGCATAATAAATGTCGCTGATTTAGTACAACTTATAGTTCTGATATCCCTTTATGAATTCATCTGTATATCTGTAGTATCATGAATAATGAGAACTGTTATATTGTTTACGCATAACACAGTAGATCATTACTGGTGCATTTTTTAAGCATTTGAATAGACTTAATAGTTTATTAGATTTGCATGTATTACAATTTTGGTTGCATGTCATATTCAATGTACTGCTTTTTCAGGGGTATCTGTTGTCTACTTCATGGCGACGATGAATCAACAATGCATACAAATTACACCTGCGGTGGACTCTCTTTGCAGCGAGTGCCCCTCAGTGAATTTTCTAAAGGTAAACTACGTGACATGTCCCGCCTTCCTACTCTAGTAATTATTGACATTCAGTCAAGCATATCCAAATCACTAACAAACCGCACTGCGACCCAACAGGTAAATGTTGAAGGGGTTGAGATTCGCTGACTTTGCTCCCGCTGACGTTGAGTCACTTACGTGTGGGCCCCACACATGGTGGGCCCCACATGTAAGTGACTCAAAGTCAGGCAAAGTCAGCGAATCCAACGTCAGCGAATCCGCGCCCATGTTGAAGATAGCCCAATGGTTGCAAAGACAGAGAACGTGGGCATAGTCCCTACGTTCAAGATATACAAAGATGGGGTGAGAGTGAAGGAGATGATCTGCCCTGCCTTGCATGTCCTGCGCTACTCAGTGAGACACTATGCTGTATCCAGTTCTTGAGAAGCTTTTCGTACCGGACCCGGTCCATTTCCTGATTTCATGATGCATATATAACTCCCCTTGATGCATATCCAGTTCTTATGGCCCCCCTTTCCCCTGCCAGCCAAACTTGCAATATACCAGCCTCCACAGCATTTCACCAGCTGCATAATAATTCCCCTTTGAGCATGAGCATAATGAGCTGAGATTGGTACGGTGGAAGAGCCTCGCCCAGTTTTCCCCTTTCCCTCATTACCCATCTTTTGCTGCTCCCCTTACCATTCATATCATCCAATTCTTTCACCATTCAGGCTCTTCCACTTGTTGTATTTTGATACATTTTGCTTTACATGTTAGTCCATAGACCAGCACCCATGGAGGGCAATGTTTGTAATGGTGTTTAGATTAGAATATCATAGAGAGGGAGAGGGGAGAGAGGTGGTAGAGAGGGAATTATTACGTGTATATACCATATAGCAAAACATCAGAGTCCATTGGAAGATTGGTTTCACTGGAGAAATGGAAATTTTTGGTGCAGGTGGGGAGGGAGGGTACAGAGCTAGTTGTCATTTTAGAGATAAGAAAGGAAAATCAATTGGTAATTGGTGCAGAGAGGGGAACGGTTGGTGTTAATTGATGCTATTTTGCTGCTTCTGTGGTGCTGATAGTACATCATAAGCTACCATTTCCATGAATAAAACAATCAAACATTCTTTCTATTTTACTTGGGCTGTTGCCTATTTCTATACTCTGCCTGTGATGCTGATAATGTCGATGATGATGAGCCTCTTATATTGCATTGTTAGCTATCTCTAATTCTAGCTTTCTCTCGGATTCTACAAATGCAATACTGTACTACCTGTTTGCCAGTATTAGCATACGAGGTTACTGCTGATTCAACAGGCTCGTGTTTGTGTTGCTCTGCGTCAAGGGCAACCAGCTGTCATGGCATGGCATGTGAGAGAGAACATGAGAGTTCTTGGGAGTGGAGATGATGGCAACATCAGCACTGGTCCTCTGGTTTGGCTCTGTGTGCGTGTGTATATACAGCGGAGTATACTCATACCGGTAGGTGTGGGTAACTTAACACTGCACATCTTCCAATGTGCTTAGGAGTGTGAGAAACAAGAGACTTTTTCCTCTTTGTGCCCCCTCCTTGTTTTCTCTCTCTAGGCTCTGCAGTACTGTAGTACGTGTTACAGCCATGATGAGCACAAAACTCCCTCTCCCTCTAGCTCAAGCTGGTGATATGATCAGATCTGGGAGCCCCATCTGGTAATGATTTGGGCCCTAGGGCCGAGTTCCTCCTAGCCTGGCAGAGCTGGGCCCTTTTGAATGGACGGGGCAGCTGGCTCACTCAATTCCGAAAAGAAAAAATTATATACTCTTCACTCAGTACATACCCAGTACTTAAGCCTCTGATGCTATCTTTAAAAGGTTCTGCTTAGCTGTGCTCTTGCAGTGACAAAAGTCAAATAAGAGCCTGAAAGAGAGAGGCGGGGAGAAGTACACAAGTAATCTCAAAATTCTTACTTTCGTTTCTGTCTCTTTGCTTAATTTAGGGTTTCCCTGGTCTTCAAAGTACATAGTGGCCCAAGATATTAAGGGCGCGTTTGGTAGCCTGCATGCATATCTCTTTTTTTGGGGGCATGAGAGCATGACCACGGAAAAACGGTCGGGAGGCATGTTGTAGCTCTAATTTGGTAGCCTGCAGCCGGGTTAGTTGCATCAGATGAGAAAACACAAGCCTTTTGGTTGGTTCGATCTAATTTGGGCTCTTCGGCTGAGCTTAAACAAAGACGCATTGTTTGACAACGATAGTCGGGGGCACAGCCGTGGAGAAGCTCGAATGGAGTGGTAAGAAGGTTAGGTTTGCAGGGACGCCGGTTAAGGAGATAGGTGGAGGTACAGAGGGCTTCCGCCCACCACTTTGGCGGCATCGATGCGTGGAGGAGAAGTGTGCGCACACCGTCGCTTAGGGTTCGAAGGATGCACTCGGCCTTTCCGTTCTGTTGAGATGTGTATGGGCATGTGAGACGCAGGAGGGTGCCATTGGAGTCGAAGAGAGCTCGGTTGGCGGTGTTGTCGAACTCGCGACCATTGTCGGTTTGGAACGCCTTAATGGGACGAGAAAACTGCGTTTGAACATATTTGTAGAACAGAGAAAGAAGGTGGGGAACTTCGGATTTGTGACGGAGCGGAAAAGTCCAAACAAAATGTGTGAAATCGTAAAGAATCACAAGATAATATTGATAGCCTGAAATACTTAAAACTGGACTTGTCCATAAATCACAATGCAAGAGTTCAAAAGGAAACGAAGTTCTGGTGGTAGAGGAAGAAAAAGGGAGCCTAGTATGTTTGCCTAGTCGACATGACTCGCAATGAGTAGACGAACTTTTATTACAACTGAATTTGAAATATTTGGAGGCCGATGCTAGAACTTGAGCGCCGGGGGTGTCCAAGCCGTTGATGCCATAAGGTAGCCGAGACGGTGGCGAGCAAGCCGTGAAGAGGACGAACGAAGGGGTAGAGGTCGCCGGTGGAGTCACATCGGTGAAGAACCTGTCCCGTTGCCAAATCCTTGATAGAGAAACCAAATGGGTCAAATTCAATGGAAACAAAATTATCACGTGTAAAGGCGCGGACAGAAACTAGGTTTTTGATAAGATGGGGACATGTGAGGATGTTCCGAAGAAAGAAAGAACGAGAGGGGGTGGGAAGATGGGCAGAACCAGAGCCGGTGATGGGGAGTACGGAGCCATTACCGACGATGATTTGCGTAGGGAAATTAGAGGGAAGGGGGCGGGTGTGTATACCAGGACCGGAGCCCATATGCGAGGACGCGCCGCTGTCGAAGACCCACTCGCCGCCTTGGTTTGCCGTGCCGCCAGTGGCCGGAGCTGTTTGCATGGACATCTGGTTGAGAGCGGCGATCAAGGCAGATTGATCCCAGCTCGGGCCAGCGTTGGTGTCGGTGTTGAGCGCCCGTGGAGCCGGAGGACGGGAACCGAGGAGTCCAGAGCCGGACCAGGCCTGGAACGTCCCGCCAGGGTGGGCGCGGCAGGCACGGGTTGCGCGGGCCGCGGAGCAGGCGCACGGTAGCCAGTGAGGGTGCCGGGGTTGGGAGCCCCGCCGTGGGGCGCAGAGCCAGAGGGGGCGGGGTACTTCTTGCGCTTCTTCTTCCCGTTGCCGGAGGTAGAGCCAGACGACCCGGCTTGGGCGCCGGCATGGGAGGCGCCGGCACCGTAGAGCCCGAGGGCAGCAGGATTGAAGGCCGGCGGCGCGGGGTTGGTGACAGCGTGGGGCGCCGGATAGTGGGGCGGCGTGGCATAGCCGCCCGCGGCGTTGTAGGCCTGGGCAAGGTGCGCGGGCGCGGGAGCTCCCGCGTTGTGGTACGCCTGGGCGAGTAGAGCGTTGTGGGCGACGACGCGGGAATGGCGATCAAGGCGTTGCTCCTCAAGGCGAAGAAACGAGCGAAGCTTGATGAAGTTGGGGAGGCGGCCGCGCGTCATGTGGGGGATGGCATGCTGGAGCCGCTGGTCCAGGCCGCGAAGGACATTGTGGACGAGCTCACGATCCTTGACGCGCGAGCCCAGATCGCCGAGCGTGTCGGCCATGTCCTTCATCTTCGCCATGTAGTCCACGACGGAGAGATCTCCCTGGTTGAAGCCGTGGAACTCGTCACGGAGAAAGGTCGCCTGGGTGTCGCGATTGTCGCGGAAGACGGCGCGGATCGAGCGCCAGAGAGCGCGAGCGGTGACGTCGCGGGTTTTGACGATGGAGAGGGTGGAGGGCGCGACCGTGCCGTCGTACCAGGAGACGATGGCGAAGTCATTGAGCACCCAAACAGAGGTGCCCTGAGCGGGAGAGCCGTCGATGTGATCCCGAAGGCCGAACTTGCAAAGGGCGGTGAGGAACTGGCGACTCCAGAGGCCGTAGTTGTCCTTCTCGTAGTCGAGGACGGCGAGGACGTGGTCGCGGATGCGAAGACCTTGGAGCTGCGGGGTGGGGAGCGGCTGGGTTGCAACGGGGATGCCGAAACCGAAGTTCTCGACCATGCCGTTGGAGTCAGACGAGGAATCGTCGGAGGAGGAGCTCATGGCGGCGGCTGGGAGATTGGATCGGGGGAGGAGGTGGGGGCAGCAGAAGGGTTTAGATCTTTAGGAATCTGATACCATGTTAGAGCCTAAGCTAGGGTTTAGAAGAAGAGGTAGGCGATGCAACATTGCTCATTGTATTGATCGTATGGTGCAGCTATATATAGCAGCCTTACAGCTAGCACGTATCCCGTACGTAACAGACTACGTAGGGATCGGCGAGTATATCTCAGCTAGGTATGTTACAGAGAATATAAACAACCTAAACAACAGATATATACTAACAGTTTGGTTGCTTGCAAGCAGCTGGTTACGGTTACTGATACGTCTCCAACGTATCTATAATTTCTTATGTTCCATGCTTGTATTATGCCAATTGCTACATGTTTTATTCACACTTCATGGCATTTTTATGCATTTTCTGGGACTAACCTATTAACAAGATGCCACAGTGCCAGTTCCTATTTTCTGCTGTTTTTGGTTTCAAAAAACCTGTTCTGCAAATATCCTCGGAATTGGACGAAACAAAATGGCACATTCCTATTTTCCCGACACGGTCACGAAGTCCGAAGGAGAGACGAAGGGGGGGCACCGAGGCGCCGTCCCCACCCCACGGCGCGGGTGGGCCCTCTGGCGCGCCGCCAGGTGGGGAGCGAGCCTCGGGCCTCCACCGACATCGCCCCTTCGCCTATTTATTCCCCCCGAGGCGAAAACCCTAAACACCCGAGCCATATTTACAGAAAACATCCGCTGCCGCCGCCATCAACCCTAACTCGGGAGGGTTCTGAAGCTCTTCCCGGCACCCTGCCGGAGAGGGGAATCATCACCGGAGGGCTCTACATCGCCATGCCTGCCTCCGGAGTGATGTGTGAGTAGTTCATCTTTGGACTATGGGTCCATAGCAGTAGCTAGATGGTTGTCTTCTTCTTTTGTGCCATCATGTTTAGATCTTGTGAGCTGCCTATCATGATCAAGATCATCTTATTGTAATGCTACATGTCGTGTTTGCTGGGATCCGATGAATATTAAATACTATGTCAAGTTGATTATTGATCTATCATATATATGTTGTTTATGATCTTGCATGCTATCCGTTATTAGTGTAGGCTTTGGCCAAGTTTATGCTTGTAACTCCAAGAGGGAGTATTTATGCTAGATAGTAGGTTCATGCCTCCATTTAATCTGGGACAGTGATAGAAAGTTTTAAGGTTGTGGATGTGCTGTTGCTACTAGGGGTAAAACAACAATGCTTTGTCTAAGGATATTTGTATTGTTTACATTATGCATCATACTTAATGCAATTGTCTGTTGCTTGCAACTTAATACTGGAAGGGGTGCGGATGCTAACCTGAAGGTGGACTATTTAGGCACAGATGCATGCTGGATAGCGGTCTGTGTACTTTGTCATAATGACCAAGTAAATCTCATAGTGATCATCATGACTTGTATATGCATTGTTATGCACCTCTCTATTTTGTCAATTGCCCAGCTGTAATTCGTTTATCCAGCATGTTAGTATTTTATTATGGAGAGACACCACTAGTGAACTGTGGACCCCCGTCCATTCTTTTACATCTGAAATACAACCTACTGCAATCATTGTTCTTTTTCATTCTCTGCAAGCAAACATCATTTTTCACACTATACGCCTAATCCTTTGTTTTCAGCAAGCCGGTGAGATTGACAACCTCACTGTTAAGTTGGGACAAAGTAGTTTGATTGTGTTGTGCAGGTTCCACGTTGTCACCGGAATCCCTGGTGTTGCGCCACACTACACTCCTTCACCAACAACCTTCAGGACATCGCCGACTTCCTACTGGTCCGATTAAACCTTGGTTTTTACTGAGGGAAAACTTGCTGCTGTACTCATCATACGTTCCTCTTGGGGTTCCCAACGAACGTGTGTCTTTCACGTCATCAAGCCAGTTTTCTGGCGCCGTTGCCGGGGAGGTCGAGTTGCTTCTGCAAGGGGAGTCTCTCACTTCCAATCTCTTTACTTTGTTTTTGTCTTGCTTATTTTATTTTTTTATTTTAGTCTTGTTTGCTTTCTTTATATCAAAAACACAAAAAAATTAGTTACTTGTTTTACTTTTTGTATTTCGGCCTAGTCCTTGTTTCGCTAAAATGAGTACTCCTGAGAACACCAAGTTGTGTGACTTCACTATTGAGAAGTAGCATTATGAACTTCAAGCAATTTGATAATGAACATGTTGCCCAAGCATGGGAGAGAATGAAATCTTTGGTAAAGAATTGTCCTACCCATGGACTGACTGCTTGGATGATCATCCAAACCTTTTATGCAGGATTAAATTTTTCTTCAAGGAATTTGTTGGATTCGGCTGCTGGAGGGACCTTTATGTCCATCACTTTGGGTGCAGCAACAAATCTTCTTGATGATATGATGATCAACTACTCCGAATGGCATACTGAAAGGGCTCCTCAAGGTAAGATGGTAAATTCTGTTGAAGAAACTTCTTCCTTGAGTGAAAAGATTGATGTCATTATGTCTATGCTTGTGAGTGGTAAATGTCATGTTGATCCTAATAATGTTCCTTTAGCTTCATTGGTTGCTCAAGAAGAGCATGTTGATGTGAACTTCATTAAAAACAACAATTTCAACAACAATGCTTATAGGAATAGTTTTGGTAACAACAACTATAAGCCATATCCTTCTAATAGTGGTAGTGGTTATGGTAATTCTTACAACAATAGTAGGAGTGTACCCTCTGATCTTGAAGTCATGCTTAAAGAATTTATCAATACACAAACTGCTTTTAACAAATCGGTTGAGGAAAAGTTTGGTAAAATTGATGTTCTTGCTTTCAAAGTTGATAGTCTTGCTCTTGATGTTGATTTTTTGAAACTGAAAGTTATGTCTAATGAGGTTAAAGATAGTAAGCCTTTTGCTACAGCCAATGCTATCCAAGTTAAAATTGATAACAATATTAGCATGTTGGCTGAATTGCATGCTAGGTGGGAAAGAGAAGCTGAAATTGATAGAAAGAATAGTATAGCTCGAGTTTGTACTATTACCACCACTTGTAATGCTGAAGCATCACATGTTAGTAAACCTCCTACTATCAATGGTAATGTTATTGGTGTTGGCAATGTTTCCACTTCCACTACAAAGCGTGCAAAATTGTCTAAAACTGCTCAAACTGTTTCTGATAAAAATGCTGAAATTTTTCGAAGTATTGGAGTCAATGGTCCCATTATTTTTTATCATAATGATTTTGATTTTGATGGTTGTAGCATTTCTGAAGTTATTATGTTCTTACAAAAGCTAGCTAGAAGTCCTAATGCTAGTGCTATAAATATGGCTTTTACAAAACATATTACAAATGCTCTCATGAAAGTTAGGGAAGAGAAATTGAAACATGAAACTTCTATCCCTAGGAAGTTGGAAGATGGTTGGGAGCCCATCATTAAAATGAAAGTGAATGATTTTGATTGTAATGCTTTATGTGATCTTGGTGCAAATATTTCTGTTATGGCTAAGAAACTTTATGATATGCTTGACTTGCCACTTTTGGAACACTGTTATTTGGATGTTCATCTTGCTGATAACTCTATGAAGAAACCTTTGGGGAGAATTGACAATGTATATTATGGTTAACAATAACCTTGTCCTCGTTGATTTTGTTGTTTTGGATATTGAATGCAATGCATCTTGTTCTACTGTTTTGGGAAGACTCTTTTTTCGAACTGTTGGTGCTGTTATCTATACTATTATTACTAGCAAAACTGCCCGTGCGTTGCAATGGGCTTAGAATTTTTATTTGAGATATCAACTGAACTATATTAAATATTTTCATTGCAATTTTGGATAATTTTATTGTTGAGTCACTTGGTCCCACACTGTATATTTTGAAAAAAAAAAACCGATGCATTTTTTGTATGTGTAGAGTGTTTTTGTTACAGTGTCAAAGATTGAACATTACAATAAATCTAACTTTGCATAACAACGACTTTGCCAAATGGTGTGTCACACCAGGATTTAACATCTTTGATTAATCATTTTAGCTGTAAAAAGTTTGACTCGCTACTACAAATACACGTGAGCACAAGCCTTGCGCAAATTCCAATTTAAACTAACAAAATCTGAAGAAACGAAACAACCAAAGTAGTGGAACACACATGCATATGCAAGTCAGATCCAGGCACCAAACAGCCTGCTCATTGAACATGCTAAACACCTCCCCATCGTTGAACATGCTAAGATGTGCACGCTCTATAAAAACAAGACAAGAAACAATAGTATACAGTCCGGGTATGTTCTGAAGTTGAGTTTCCAAGCAACAATCCAGAGAGCCAATGGAGCAAGAGCATCAGCAGCAATCCTGACAAGCCCGTTGCGCAGCCTAAAATGGCCAAGGTCCCGAAGGCATGAACCTGAACCTGTAGATGCCATCCGCGAAAATGGAGCTGGCGGAGTGGCGGATGGAGAGCAGGCTGCGCACTTGAGCAAATTCTGGGAGAGAGCGAGGCGCCATGTCCAGAGAGTGGTGATGGGCATGTCGAATTCCCAGACGAATATCGCGAAGAGGAGGGAGAGCAGCAGGAAGGCCCACCCCATGGCCTTGTTGCCCAAGCCGAGCATGAATTCGGAGACGGGCAGCCTCGCGGGGGCGTTTGGAGCGTACAGAGGGCTGATGGTGATCTCGCGGCCGCACACCTGGTCGAGCGAGTAAAGCGCCAAGTCAAGCGAAGTCGCAGCAACATCATGAACTCGAAATTAGCGAACAAGGGTTATCCATGGAGGATATGATCGATGGCGAGAGAGAGGGTAAGGAGGAGGAGAAGAGTAGAGGGATACCTCGCACCAAGATTGGCGGCCGGTGGCGAGCCATCGGAGGAGGTAGTCGTCGTGAACCTGATGTTGCCGCTGCAGGCGCAGGCCCGGCGAAGGGGGCGATCCGCCTCGGCGGGGAAGAGGCAGATGCGGCACTGGTCCCCATCTTCATCGTCCGACCCGTCGCCGCGGAGGTGAGCGCCGTCTGCAACGGAGGGGCGGCCGGCGGCCATCCTTCCATCGGGAAGCTCCACTCGGCGCAGACGTAGGGGCCAATGCGGAGGTGCACGTAGAGGCCGGCCTGCTTGACGAGCTTGATGAAGTGCACCAGATCATACCTCCCCTCGAAGTAGTACTGCCCAACCGATTCAACAACCAAGCAACAGCATCAGGAAACATAGCAAATTAGAGCATGCGGGGCCGGTTCTTGGAGGGGAGCAGCTACCACGAACCTGGCCAGGGGAAGGCTTGTGTCCGTTCCAGAACACGTAGGTCTGCACCACATCGAGGCCGCCGTCCTTGGCCTTCTGTATCAGATCCGACCACATCTGCAGGCGCGCGCCGACGGAAAGAAGCAAGATAAGAGTGAGATTGGGTCCGGCATTCTCGGGGAAAGAGAGCGGGGCTGTCGGGGGAGCAGGTAGCGCACCTCGGGCACGCTCCTCGGGTAGTGGATGGAGCCGGAGAGCAGGATGCGGCGCTGTCCATTCACCACCACCGCCTTGCGGTCGTAGGTGACGGCGGGCAGGATGGGGATTTTTTTCTTATATCACCGAACCGGTACGTTTGACCACTTGGCGGTGGCAGCACTGTAAAATCTCATAATACACAGGGGTAAAATCGGAAACTTAAAAAACGTACCAACCATCACCTGAAGCCATATTATATAGTAGAGAAGAGATAGCAAAGTGCCCGTGCGTTGCAACGGGTCTAAATTTTAGAATTAGATGATTTAATTTATCTGAAACACACAAACATTCGGTACAACATAATTTCTATATCACATAATAATTCACATAAATAAAATAATAAATAGTCAGTATACCATGTTGCTTATGTTGGCCTTGTTTACCTTGGTTGAAGAAGATTATACATGAAGTTTCCCAATCTCGATTTGGCCTGTGAATTCCAAGATGTCATGAAAAAACGCAGCTACATTCAAAAATTAACTCGTTGATTAACATTAGAGAACCGGTGTATAATTTTTATGTATGATTAGTAGATAGAAAAGGGTCACCTGTACGGGCTTTTGTCTTGTAAATTTGTTTCGTTCTTTTTCCTTGGTGAATGTATGAACAATGGACTTGTAATCCCGCGACGCCGCCGTTGCTCCTCCCCTCTCTATCCCCAGCCAGTGGGCGGTATTCCCTTCCCCAGGCTCCCATCACTGCACCCCCACAAGGCCACAAGTATAACTCCGAATGGCAATGGGTACCCGATACCCGCTAACACGACGGGTATCCGCACTAAATGGGGAGGGTTTGGTGCAGAAAAATACCCACAGGATACCCTCCGGGTCTAACGGAGGCGGGTATGGGGAAGCCAAACCCACACCCGTAAACCCGCATACCCGTCAAGAACATGTAGATCTCAATGCATTGCCTCACAGCCTCACTTTTTTTTACCCACTCCCCACGCACGCACCAGGCCAGCCCAAAGCCAGGCCTAGCCCACTAACGCACCCAGGTCCTAAACCATCAACGCACTAAATAAGTAAATATCCCCTAAAAGAAAACTAAATAAGTAAATATACAAGATTCGATCAGATCAGATCGAGTCGATCGATCCCCTTCTTCCTTCCTCCCCGACTCCCTCACATCGCTGCTCTTTCCGTCCCGAGCGGCTGAGCCTCCTCCCCTCACCGGCTCCTCCCCATGGCTCCTCTCGCCCAGTCCAGATCCGCGCCTCATCCCCTCCTCGGTTCATCCCCATGGCCCGTGTCGCCCCTACTCATAGCAAGTTCATCGCCACCGCCGTCGCGCTCGAGGAATTCACCGGCCTCCGCCCCTGCGCCGAGGCCCCAGAAAAGAGATGCTCACCGCCTCTGCGCCGTCACCCCTGTGCGGCCGTGCCCCTGCGCCGCCATGTACTTCCCCCCACGGCCATGACCGACTGGATGGTACGGCTATTCCGCGCCCCTCGTCGCCGCAATCGAGGCGAGAGCCCTGGCACCTCCATGCGGGCTCCTGGACGGTGACCACGAGGCCTTCCCGGTCCGCACCAAACCGCTCCCCACGTTCTTCCCCGAGCTCGCCGCAGCCACCGGGAGGCCCCGCGCCGCCCCGCCTACCTCTCCGCCGGGAGGCCCCGCCTTCCCCGCCGCCGGAATACCCCGCGCCGCCGGGAGACTCCTGTGCCGCCCCGCCTTCCCCTCCGCCAGCATAACCCGCGTCGCCTTTCTTCGTGCGCCCCACCTTGCCCGTCGTTGTCCCGTGCGTGCCGGCGCGGCCTCCGGCCTGGCTTCCCACGCGCCGCCTTCCTGGCTTCGTGCGCGCCGGCGACGGCCTCCGGCCTGGATCTGAACGCCCCATCGTACTGAACCTGCTCGCCGCACGCCACCGTTCTAGCCCCGCGCGTGCCGGTGACGGCCGCCACTGGTCTGGGCGCGCAGACCCACTGGGGCGTAGCGACAGATCGATGACGGCCAGGGAAGACTGGGGTTATGTGGGTCGAACCGTTTTTCTGGACTGCACTTGGCGGTGGCAAAGGGGTAATTAGACTAACGATAAGGGTAAAACTGGAAAATTGAAAAACGCACCAACACCTTCTCAGGCCATATTATATCTATACTACTATTAAAAGAGCAAACTTGTGTTGATACATTAAATCACAACTGTTCAATATTTGATCAACGTTTCAGATCGCTCCAATGTTTAACAACTCAACACACCTTTTCAATTTCGTGATAATTACGTGTGAATTGCCACCAGCTAGATTCGATTGACCGAACAGTGCCCGTGCGTCCAACTCAATCTGTACCGTAACAGGACTCTTACCTTGGAGACGTAAGTTTCCTTTGGTGGCTAGCTCCTCCCGTGATTCATGCAAAAAATCAAGGGGCGTGCTGAGCGTCCTCCGGAGGATCGGGGCTTCCGATCCTCCGCATCCCGCGAGCACCACGTGTCCCTCCCCACAGGCCCACACACAAAAAAAGGAAAAAGAAAAAAGCGTCATCTTCCTCCCGTTTCTCTTAGTACAACACCACAGCGGCCTTTGGTCCCTCTTCCTCCTCTCGCCGTCGTACCACCGCCGGCTGCGCCGCTACTCCGGCGAGCAGCACCGCCGCCCATTGACGGTAGCACCGCGGCCTGACTACAGTAGCACCGCCGATTGACGACGGTAGCAATCGGCAGCCCTTCTTCGTAGCTCCGATGGACTGCCTTTGCATCTCCGGCGACCGCCGCTAGCAGCACCACCTCTCGCCGCTGGGAGCATGCCCTCCAGCCGCTGGTAGCACCACCTCCCGCCAATGAGAGCACCACTGCTCGCCATTGGCAGCATCTCCTCCCGCCGCCGACAGCAAGACCTCCCGCCGCTGAGAGCACCACCGCTCGCCGCTGGCAGCATCTCCTCCCGCCGTCGGCAGCAAGACCTCCCGCCGCTGGGAGCACCACCGGTCGCCGCTGGCAGCATCTCCTCCCGCCGTCGGTAGCAAGAACTCCCGCCGCTGAGAGAACCACCGCTCGCCGCTTGGAGCATCTCCACCCGCAGCTGGCAGCACGACCTCCCGCCGCTAGGAGCACCACCGCTCGCCGCTAGGAGCAGCAAATCGTGTCATTCCCAGCAAAGACGGACGCGATTGGAAGCGCCACCGCTCTCCGTGGCGCCGTCGACCATGGCGGCGCAACCTTTCCGGCAGAGGGCTTCATCTATTTCTCCTCGATTTTAACGACCACGCGCGGATGGCGCCGGGTAGATGCTCCCCGTACGGGGGAGTCAACGAGGGAACCCGCCGGCGGCGTGTGGCCTGACTAACCATGGAAGCCAGCGGCGAGCGGGCCGGTGGCCGAACGGCAGCATAGCCATGACGAGAAGAGGAAAGGGGAAAGGGGAACGGAGTGGAGGAGAGAAGGTTGCGGAAGGGATAAGGCAACACGTGGTGGGGCCCTCACCTGGTTGTGTCCACGTGTAGGGACGCGTGGCGCGAGCGCAGTCCGGAGGTCGCGAGCCTCCGGCTGTGTACCGAAGCGTTTTCCAAAAATCAATGGCCTATAAACAAGTACACGATCGTTCAAAAATCCAGACGATAGTCAAGCTCGGACACGTCCTGCTTCATCCGATCTCAACCCCGTGGTCTCGCCAGTGCGGCCGCTTGATTCGTCGGTCAAGACGGCAGGCATCAGCAACTCACTCGCGCGGCCTTAGGGCGTCCATGTCAATGGAGGAAGGAAAGCTATTCGGCCTGGTCGTGGTGCTGCAAAGGCCCGGGTTAGTCTGTCAGTGTTCTCGATCCTTGTCGTCGATCCGTTCTTCGTCGCGACGCCGACCCCAGCATGCAGTCGCTCTCCTCTTCACCACGCCACCATACCCAAAGACAGCCGAAGTGGCGAGCAGTACTATGGCCGCGTCCGCCGGCGCCCGATGCAGCTTCCAGCTGCGGAGCACATACGGTGAAGATTGTGGTTGCCGTTTCCGTTTGCAAGGGTGACCAGCAGAACAGGAGGTTGTTCGTGCTAGGGTCACTGGTGATGTTCTCTGAAACAAAGTTAGGGCTCAACAAGTTGCAGTTCGTTAAGTTGATTTTATTGATGCAGAGCCTGGGAAGATCGAGGCCTTCTCTCATTCTCTTGTATATACACTAAAGCGAGAGAAGGAGACCTATTGTGCTTCTTCGAAAAAGATATGTGAAGTCAGTTGGCATGTATTTGGTCAGGTTTACCAGCTGCCACATGTGCACCTTGAAGAAAAAAGTAGTTACTTTCTACTGGAATTTGACTTCATTCTGAAAATGTGCTGAGCAAATATATGAACAGAAGTAGCTGCAACCTGATTTTATGTCAATAGGACATTAGTTGAACGCTGAGATCTGTTCCTAGAATGTTGCCCTCTTAATGTATGCAAAATGAGCACTGTGCTTTATAAAAACTGAAAGCTTTGCAATGGTTGTTGACTACTCCCTCCGTCCCAAAATAAGTGTCTCAAAGTTGTCCAAAATTGGATGTATCTATACTTGTTTCATGTCTAGATACATCTACTTTTGGACAACTTTGAGACACTTATTTTGGGACGGAGGGAGTAACAATTTTTGCTTAAATGTTTTCTTTTTTTCTTTCACTCTTTTGAACCACAATGAGGACGCTCCTGTCAAATCATTTTAGTTGATTCATCCATGCGTATTTTCTTATTGTTATATGAATTGCCCGAAACTCTGCATTTACTGCCATCATTTTACAATTTAGGATTAGCATATTTTTCCTTGAGAAATTTGATAACCTGATTTTTAAATTTAGATATTATTACTAGCTAATATTGTTTTGATTCTTTTTTATCGTAGTTGTGTGCTAAAATTACAGGTAATCAGTGGTTGGTGGATTATCATTGGACAAATATGATTTTAATATGATATGGCTCTCTTTCTTGCAAGGTTGACAATTGTTCACCCGCCGCAACGCACGGGCATATATATGAAATATATTTTCATGTTCGTAAAGAAAATTTCACGCGCTTTATGCCAGGCTTTGGGTCTCAGGATTTTACGCCAGGACAGGTTACGATTAAATGGGTTGACCGACTATGTGGGGGGCAAAATATAGATTGTAACAACATTTTTTTAACCAGAAGTTGATCTTTTTTCACCTCTGTTGCCGTGACTTTCCTGCAAATGATGAGTTATAGTACAACATTGTTGAGTTATATGTGTTGTTATTGACTTGCATATCCCAAATAATTGTGAGAACGTGCGTTGCACGTACATGGCAACTAGTACTATTAAAAGAGCAAAATTGTGTTGATACATTAAATCTGAGTCCTTCAATATTAGATCAACGATCCAGATCGCTCCAATGTTTGACAACTCAACACACCTTTTCGTTGTCCTCTAAATTACACGGATTGCCACCGCTAAAATAAATTTTATCCGACTGCTGTTTCTTCTCTGTTCCCACGCCGACGCCGCACCATTCTTTGCTCTGCCGCCCTTTGCCCTCCGCTCAAACCGCGCGACCATGAGCGCCGCGCTTTCTTTTTTCAGCGATAACTTGGGGCGGGCCATTATGTGGCTTCGATTAATTCTTGAGCGTGATCGGAACCCAGCTAAATTCGTGGCGCGCCGTGGTGCAACTGCGGCAGCGTGCGTCCCGCCACCGCACGCTTATCCACCTTGAGCAACCACTTGCTGGCACCAGCCCGGCCAGTTCAGCGGTGCCCAGCGTCGCTGCCTCGGAATCGCGGCGCAGCGCTCGATGCCGGATCGTACAATCAGCGGCGGCGACCATGTCAGAGCCCCGACGTGTCCGGCATAAAAAAAAAAACAACCAGTCATAAAGTAGAGGCATGCTGCTAGAATTGATACGTCACTAGGGACTCTAGGCTGGATCAGTACATGCATGCGATCAGGTTTACTTATTAAAGATATACTAGCCGGCGCCAACTTCTTTGGACGTCATGCCCGCCATGGCAGTTAGATCATCGGCGCCTCACGATGGACACACAGGTCAGATCAGTATATGTGATTATTTTTCCTAATTAAAGACAGAAAGAGCAGTGGGAGCTTGGAAGGATGATCGGAATGGTTATAGACCGATGGAGATAATAATTAAGCAGGACGAGGAGGTGGTACCCGGATGTGTGATGGGTGTTGGCGAGAAGAAGAAGGGAACAATAAAAGGCTAAATAAAATGGAAGTTGAAAATACATAATTTAGAGTCAAATTACATATACACACATAATTATTTTATAGAACGTGCGTTGCACGTGCGGTTCTACTAGTAGTAGAGAAAAGAGCAAACTTCGCCGGATACATTAAATCTATGCCTTACGATCGCTGATCAACGAACCAGATCGTTTCGTCCGTGTTGAGCTAAACTCAACACATCCGAATCGTTATTTTTTCATATTTTTTCTTTCACTTAGGCCGAACGCGACCGACCGAGGCTGCCTCGAGAGGAAACAAGTTGATTCACCTAAAGCAGATATAAAATTTCTTGACAAAAGGAAGAGGAAACAAGTTGTAGGTGAATATTATTTAGTATTTCATCAAAACTTATTACTTATACAATTTTTTTTTTGCGAATGTTACTTATACAACTTTAATTAGCTGTAGGCCCCTAAATGCATGGCCAGATCCTTTCGAAAGTGTCATGTATGGTGTTGAACCTGGACTGATCCCTACTGGATTAGGAGCATGTGGAGAGAGCAGTTATTGGTTCGGGTTCTTCTGAGTCCATGCAGAGCAATGCATATTTTCATCTCAACACACGTTTCTTTTTTCTTTTTCTTTTTTTTGAAAGGATCTGATTCATATATCATGAAGCACAGTACAAATTACATACAGGTCCGAAAAGAAAAGGAAATTACAAAAAGGACCCCGAAACTTGCACAGAGCACCCCGAGCTGCCTGGAGAAAACACAATCAGACCCACCACCGTCTCGCCCCAAGTTCCTTTTATTGATAATACCAACTAAAATTATAATTTCTGATGGTCAAAATTAAGTCTTTAGTTTTTCACGTCCGTCCCAATGCAATGGCATTTTATTGAACGGATCAAATTTAAGTATCAACAATGTTTCCTCTTTTTTAATAATAGTACAGATAAAAATCTGCATCACGTTCATGTAGCCGTGTGAAGATATAGCTATATTATGTATACAATAGTGTTGGAATATCAACATATGAAGCATATACGATCGGTTGTGTGTAAAGTTCAAAAGATGTTAGTGTGCTCTTGAGAATTTAGCGGAAACCTCAACCAGAAATCTTGGGTACTTTTGAACAGAATCGCTTGTGTCATAATCATCACTTTAAGCAGATATTTTCAGAACGAAATAATTTGTGCCCTTGGATAGAATCATGTATTATTTACATTGTTGTTAGCATATATGTGGCGCCAGGAAATGAATTTTCAGAATAATAGCATGTGTTAAACTGTTCATTAGTTCATCTTTCAACTTTATAAACATAGTGGTTTTACATTTGAACGAATTTGATTATTTCATTAGCTTGAATACATTCAGGTTAGTTTGTGTTAGCCTAGAGAGTTGTTGTTAACGGGGTTTGTATAAATTAAATACATCAAACGAACAATGTAGTACTCCCTCTGTCCATTAAAGGATGTCTGAACTTTATCTAAATTTGCATGTATCTAGACATGATTTAGTGTAGATACATGCAAATTTAGACAAAGTTGAGACATTCTTTTATGGACGGAGGGAGTAGTACTTTTGGGTCATGTCTCAACCCACAAACTTCTTCTCGCTCGGTGTGAGATTTGTTTGCTCCGTGATATTTTTTTGCAATATAGTGTAAAAGAAATAATCCATTTAGATCTTGGTACGGTCTTTCCTACTTTTGAATTGTCTCTTAACTGTAAACATGTGCGTTGCACGTACATTCCAACTAGTTGATATGAAAGAGGAGAATATTAAGTATCAATTCCCTCTCAAGAAAGGTATGGAACACTTCCCTAGAAAGAGAATGAAGATGCCTTTTGATTCTATTATTAGAACAAATTATGATGTTGATGCTTCTTCTCTTGAGAACACTTGATTTTCACTTTCTGCGCCTAGCTGAAAGGCGTTAAAGAAAATCACTTATGGGAGACAACCCACCTTTTTATTTTCTGTCATTTTATTTTATTTTGAGTCAAGGTGTTGCTTACTTCTGTAACAACTCCTTTGTATCTTTATTTTATTGCATTGTTGTGCCAAGTAAAGTCTCTAGTTGAAAGTTGCTGCTAGATTTGGATTTCTGCGCAGTGACAGATTTTTGCTGTCCACCGTTTTGAGCTGTATTTACTCTAGAAAAGTTGAAAAATTCTGAAAAAAATCACGCATGATCCTTATATATGTACGCAACTTTCATTAGTTTTGATTTTTCGCATCTGAGCAAGTTAAGTGCCTCGAACAAATTCGTCTTTCCAGACTGTTCTGTTTTTGACAGATTCTGCCTTTTATTTTGCATTGCCTCTTTTACTATGTTTGATTGGATTTTTTGCTCCATAAAATATCAGTGGCTGTAGTTAATGTCCAGAAGCATTGGTAATGATTGTGTCACAGTAGAACATGTGAATTTTTGATTATGCACTAACCCTCTAATGAGAATTACTTTGAGTTTGGTGTGGCGGAAGTTTTCAAGGAGCAAGCGAGAAGGATGATATGATGTGATCAAGAAGAGTGAAAAGCCTAAGCTTGGGGATGCCCCGTGGGTCACCCCAGCAATATTCAAGAAGACTCAAGCGTCTAAGCTTGGGGATGCCCAAGGCATCCCCTTCTTCATCAACAACTTATCAGGTCATCTCTAGTGAAACTATATTTTTATTCTTCCACATCTTATGTATTTTACTTGGAGCGTCTGTGTGCTTTTATTTTTTCTTTGTTGTTTTTATTTTCTGAATAAGTTGGATCCTAGCATTCTTGTGTGGGAGAGAGACACGCTCCGCTTTTTCATGTGAATACTCATATTCTTCACTTATATCTTTTGAGTATTCTTATCTAGCTACTGCTATGCTTTTAGCTCCTGTTTTTCATGCATCTCTTTTAGAGCTGTTAATTCTTGTGGAAAGTACTCTCTTGTTTCTTTTGTAAATTACTTGGAGAGTTGCTTGGTTGATGTGTTGGTTCAGAAAATGTTGCATGTGGTAGTGGTATAATGAATAACTTGCATAATCTTGTAGATCATTGAACTTTGATAACTTGATTCTTTGCAAATGTTTTGAGATATTTAGATGGTAAAGCTTGCTGGTTAGTTAAGTTAAAATCATTAGTGGATTGTTGTCTTTAAGCTTGTACCGTACTACAAACTCTACTAAAATTGTTGAAGGTGTAGTTGGACTTGATAGCTTTCCATGTCTAAAGGTGATTCGTAATAACTGAGTTGTGCTGAAGGTCGAGGGATCTAGCGGGGTACTTGTACCGCCGTGAACGGCCCTTCTTGGAGTGAATTTTAATCATGCCTTAATGTTGAACCTGCTAGTTGTTTGCAATAAGCTTGTGAGTTCTTTTTGACTAATGTTAAGCTACGGTTTTTGGCACTTCCACCATCCAAATTTGCTAGCCTCTTCGGTGCTTGCATTGCCTTCTGCTCACATTGAGAGTTGTGCATACTTCGCCAGTACATCCAAACCCGTGGGAGGACTTTCTCTTGTTCTCCTACACATAAGCCCATACATCTTCCTCAAAACAGCCACCATACCTACCTACCACAACATTTCCATAGCTGTTCCGAGATATATTGCCATGCAACTTCCATCTTACATTACATGACTTGTTGTCATTTATCATTTATATATTGCTTTGCATGATTCTATACAGCTGATGTGTGGTTTACCCATGTTACGCTAGATCATTGCACATCCTGCTACACTGGCAGAGGCATACAGTTTCATACATCATGTTTTGTTCATTATGAGTTATTTGTACCAAAAAGTGTGTTGTCATATTAGGATGTTGCCCCTAAAAGTGAAAAGAGCCATGGAGGCCATCGAAAAGAGAAACAGAAAAAGAAAAAATAGAAAAAGAGAAAAAGAATAAAGAAAAAGGGGCAACATTACTATCCTTTATCCACACTTGTGCTCATGTTTCAGCACCTGCAGTATTCATAGTCATCATTTGTGCTCATGTTTAGCACCTATACTCCATGTGAGAGAGTTTTCATGTTTTACTAGTATAACTATGTGGGGAATTTACACTATAGAACTTGGGTTGTATATTCCAATGATGAGCTTCCTCAAAAATGCTCTAGGTCTTCATGAGCAACCAAGTTGGATGCACCCCCACTAGTTCCATTGGAGAGCTTTCATACACATATAGCTCTATGTGCATCCGTTGCATGGCAATCACTACTCCTTACATAGCTTCGATTATAAGACTTCCTCTTGTCTAATGATCACTTATAGCTTTGTGAGACTTTCTTCCTTTGGCCTTCCAAACCCCCATTAATGTTCTTTTAGCCATAACATCCTGGTGCCAATACCAAATGCTTACGCTCACCGGTTGAGTAGACTTCGAAACAGTTGATTCATGACGTTCATGTTTATATTTACTTGACTGAATCCTTCTATGTTATGAAAAATTGCTTGATGCTTGGAATTGAAGGATAGAACTCCTACATTGGATACTTAAAACATCTTTAATGAACCTTGTACGGTTTCATGTCTTTAAAGCAATAGTTCATGAAAACTTTTAGCTTGTTTAACTATCTTGCTTTGTTATCTCTATTGAATATCAATTATAGACTTTTGCTTTGAATGATTTGATCTCAGCTCACATGCTTTACAATATTATTTGATCAAGATTATGTGGTAGCATGTCACTTCAGAAATTATTTGTTGTTATCGTTTTACCTACTCGAGGACGAGTAGAACTAAGCTTGGGGATGCTTGATACGTCTCCAACGTATCTATAATTTCTTATGTTCCATGCTTGTATTATACCAATTGCTACATGTTTTATTCACACTTCATGCATTTTTATGCATTTTCTGGGACTAACCTATTAACAAGATGCCACAGTGCCAGTTCCTGTTTTCTGCTGTTTTTGGTTTCAGAAAAGCTGTTCTGCAAATATCCTCGGAATTGGACGAAACAAAATGCCACGTTCCTATTTTCCCGACACGTTCACGAAGTCCGAAGGAGAGACGAAGGGGGGCACGAGGCGCCGTCCCCACCCCATGGCGCGGGTGGGCCCCCTGCGCGCCGCCAGTGGGGAGCGGCCTCGGCCTCCACCGACATCGCCCCTTCGCCTATTTATTCCCCCCGAGGCGAAAACCCTAAAACACCGAGCCATATTTCCAGAAAACATCCGCTGCCACCGCCGCCATCAACCCTAACTCGGGGGTTCTGAAGCTCTTCCCGGCACCCTGCCGGAGAGGGGAATCATCACCGGAGGGCTCTACATCGCCATGCCTGCCTCCGGAGTGATGTGTGAGTAGTTCATCTTGGACTATGGGTCCATAGCAGTAGCTAGATGGTTGTCTTCTCCTTTTGTGCCATCATGTTTAGATCTTGTGAGCTGCCTATCATGATCAAGATCATCTTATTGTAATGCTACATGTTGTGTTTGCTGGGATCCGATGAATATTGAATACTATGTCAAGTTGATTATTGATCTATCATATATATGTTGTTTATGATCTTGCATGCTCTCCGTTATTAGTGTAGGCTTTGGCCAAGTTTATGCTTGTAACTCCAAGAGGGAGTATTTATGCTAGATAGTAGGTTCATGCCTCCATTTAATCTGGGACAGTGACAGAAAGTTCTAAGGTTGTGGATGTGCTGTTGCTACTAGGGGTAAAACAGCAATGCTTTGTCTAAGGATATTTGTATTGTTTACATTATGCACCATACTTAATGCAATTGTCTGTTGCTTGCAACTTAATACTGGAAGGGGTGCGGATGCTAACCTGAAGGTGGACTATTTAGGCACAGATGCATGCTGGATAGCGGTCTGTGTACTTTGTCGTAATGCCCAAGTAAATCTCATAGTGATCATCATGACTTGTATATGCATTGTTATGCACCTCTCTATTTTGTCAATTGCCCAGCTGTAATTCGTTTACCCAGCATGTTAGTATTTTATTATGGAGAGACACCACTAGTGAACTGTGGACCCCGGTCCATTCTTTTACATCTGAAATACAACCTACTGCAATCATTGTTCTTTTTCATTCTCTGCAAGCAAACATCATTTTCCACACTATACGCCTAATCCTTTGTTTTCAGCAAGCCGGTGAGATTGACAACCTCACTGTTAAGTTGGGGCAAAGTAGTTTGATTGTGTTGTGCAGGTTCCACGTTGGCACTGGAATCCCTAGTGTTGCGCCACACTACACTCCTTCACCAACAACCTTCAGGACATCGCCGACTTCCTACTGGTCCGATTAAACCTTGGTTTCTTACTGAGGGAAAACTTGCTGCTGTACTCATCATACCTTCCTCTTGGGTTCCCAATGAACGTGTGTCTTTCACGTCATCAGTTACCACAGTTCAAACATGACGAGATTACCATGCCGTGATCATGCACTACTATGATCATACACTACGATGATCATACACTAAAACAAAAGGAGTTTCACAATCACCACAAGTAGGACGATGATTATGAAGTCCTTCATCCGACAAGCTACCACTTGATTACCCACTTCCGGTATGACCTGGTTCGCCCCGGCCTGAGCAATGAGCTGATGTTCTATCACGTCATGAGCTCCTAGGGGGATGTTGTTCAGATAGTTCATGTAGCTCGCCTGAGCCTCTTGCAAAGTCTCGAACCCTTCATAGCTGTTGTTGGAGAAGCTTGTCACCTGTTCTTGGCAGCTCCGCCATGAATTGTACACTCCTGGACGCCTTCCCCTATACACAACGTACCTTTTCATATGCAAAGGACAAACGAATGAAGGGATAGAACATATCATCATCACTAGTCACATGAACAACATCAACAGAAGCTTAAGAACGCGTTTCTAACATAGAACTACTGCAACATGCATGATACTTACAAAAGTAGGATCACACGTTCATCCTACACGTATGATGTTACACCTACCACCACATCAAAAAGTGGGTGTCATCCTACCACCACCACCAACAACAAGTTCACCATCATCTGAGGGGTTAGTATATACCACCTCATCAAAATATACAGGCCATAAGAGTAGTTTGTAAGCCCTAGCTAAGACAAAATATACATCAACATCATCAGTTCAACTTCATCAGGCTTCTGCTGCTACCACCCCTCCCCACCTCGACAGTGCAAGCTCACTTAGTGTAGTACTTGCCCATGAAGTTCCTTAGCCAGAGTGTCCTGTGCTGCTCTACCATGTCGACGAAGTTCACACCCTGTGCCTTGTGGTCGACGAGGTGGCCAAGAGCCACCATGAGAGTCCCCTCAGTGAACCCAACAGAGTCCATGACGGCATTGTACAGGTCAGGTGCATGTTCGTCGGCTTGCTCTCCCTAATGGCCTGGGCAACCTCCTTCACAGCTTCAGTCATGCTGACAAAGGCCTGGATCTCTTCTGTCGCAGCAGTGGAACATGGGGTTCCCCTAGTGCTGCCAAAGTGGGTCCACCGCCTGTGGGCCCAACATGAAGATGGACATGACCAAGACACAGCACAAGACCTGGCGGGCACCCCGCGCGCCAGCCAAGATCACCGGGTGCAAAGGACCCCCGGGTCCCACGCACCCCGGAAGAAGTAGAAGACCCCGAGAGCGCGAGACCCCGGCAGGGCCGGGCTCCCTCTCGGGTACCAGTCCGTACGAGCAGAAGATAGGGTTTCCACCACCCTCCAAAAGATGGTAGAAGAACCCAGAAGACTTTGGAAGCAAGGCGCAGGCAGGGGACACCACCTGCGTGTGCCAGCCTTTGCCCACCTCGATTGCCCCCAAAGGGTGGAGATCTCACCAAACCGTCGAAGGATACTTGGAGGAGGAGAGGCCACGTCTCCTCCTCCACCATGGAGAGGTGTTTCTTCCCGCCAAGACCCCCTCACGCTCCTCGCATGACCTCTGTGGCATCCCCTTATCTATAAAAGGAGGACCAAGGCATGGAGGGGGGAGGGACGAATCCAAGGTAGAAGACACCCACGGAGACTAGCAGAGCAAGAACACCACAGAGCTAGGCTAGGGCAGGGAAGAGAGCGAAGGTGATCTCCTCCGGGCAAGGATTTTTCCTTCCTCTTCCTCTAGCCAAAACCCCTGTCGGATACCTCGCCGGAGACATCCTTGTAGCCACACCATGATTACTCCATCTATCCAGACATGCAGGAATAGGGCTGTAAGCCTTTGGGCGGCCTGAACCTGGGTAGATCGTTGTGTCCCTTGCTTGTTTGCCTTACACGTCGAGATCGAGAGAGAGTGATAGCTTGCCGGCGATCCTTCCACGGGAGACGTTTTCCAGCCTCCTTCGTGCCCCTACCAAATCTACAAAGGGGGTGCCTGTCATCCCCGGTGTCCGTCCTTCGAGACACGACATCTGGCGCGCCAGGTAGGGGGCGCAAGCGCTGATCTCGTCTTCACCAACTCGGAGATCATCGTCAAGTTCTCCGTCAAGCATGCCACCCAAGAAGAAGCCCGACGTTGCGGCCGCCAAAACCGTCTCTCCCTCACGCACTCAGGCTTCTGCTGAACGTCGTGCCGCAGGCGCACGGCGAGAAGATACGCCACCCCCGCAACCTGCGGAGAAGACGGTGCCAGACGGCGCAGATGGACCCAACCACGACCATGGCGGCGGATCCAAGGAGGCCTCGCTTCCTCGTGCCTCCGTCCGGCCTCCTCCTCCTCCTCCCTCTGGAGAGAAGAGCATCGGCAACGGAGTGGCCAAGGACCAGACCGCTGGATGTCCTCAGCCATCCTAGAGCAAGTCCTCTACGCACACACCTCCAAACGCTCAAGCTCGCCACGACGCCCTGGTGACCGCCAAGGCTCTGATGCAGTTCCCACCAAGCACCGTCGACCTCAAGGTATACCAGGCATGGAGGGCTCGTGTGGAGAAGCTCCTCGACTACGCCGACGGCGGGCCGATGCCTGCAGTCACTCAGGCTACCACCGTCGACAACCCTGGAGCTACGACAGGCAGGACGCGCGAACCGCGGGCTCGGCCCCGTGGGGAGCGCCACGCTGAGACGGAGCCCCCTCGAGCTGCTCCGCCGATGGCCAACCGGCCACATCAAGACCGAGGCAAGGCCATCTCTGTTGGGTCTTCAACCTCGGAGGAGCATGATCTTCGCGACGACCTCAACAACCGTCAACGCGAGGATATGCGCACCCGCATCGAGCGCCGTCAAGAACGTCATCGCCGGGAAGATCGCGACGACGACCTCGCCGAAGGCTGCAACGCCCTCGCTCCCGAGATTCGTCGTTTCGATTGGCCCAAGAAGTTCAAGATCGACGTCCTTCGCTTCGATGGCACCACCAACCCCCGGGACTTTCTGCAGATCTACTCTCTTGCTGCAATGGTTGCCGGGGCTGACGAGATCATGATGGCCAACTGGTTCCCACTGGCCCTAAAGGGAGATGCTCAGACCTGACTCCTCAACCTTCGAAAGTGCTCCATCCGGTCCCGGCGTGCACTGAAGGAGCAGTTCCTGGGAGCTTTCCAGGGAGGATACGAGCCTCCGGGTACCCCAAGGGACTTGTACGACTTCAAGCAACTTCCGGGTGAAACTCTCCGCAAGTACATCCAGCGTTTCACCCATAAGATGAACACCATCCCGTGCATCAAGGACGAAGTGGTGATCCAATCTTTCAGCGCCAACGTCCGCAACCCCCGGATGCAAGAGAAGTTGAGCATCCACCGCGTGGAGACTGTTCAGTGGCATTTGAGCCTATATTACAAGCTTGTTTATCAGCATAATTCACTCACATTTGAAGCTTTCTTGATTAATTGTGCCACTGAAATAATCATAAAGAAGCTATATTCATTGCTTGAGCTACTTTACAGCCCTGCTGCCATATTTGCAGGATTGGTGCGCAAAGGCACCAAATTTCTACAGCAAAGTTGAACAAGGATATGCTCGAAACATACTCTTGGAGAGCGAGGGCCTGAACACAAAATAGCAGGGATCAACTTGAGAAGGAAGAAGAGAAGTGGAGGGACAAACGTGCAAAAGTACCAGATTAGATCGGGGTATCTAATCCCTAGCTGTGCATCCATCGAAGGCAGGGCAGGCACTTCTATTCCCCAATCCCTAGCTTCTTCTCCACCACCGGCCGCCGCCGCGGCCAGTCCAGGCGTGGTGGCGCACCACCACTGCTGCACCAGGCCACCACCAGACCACCACCACGAGCTGCTGCACCAGGCCACCACCACGAGTTGTCTGCCCTGCGAGCTGTTGCCCTTCACCAGCGACGACGACGGGACCTGAACCTGCTCCATCTGGCGTTGCCGTCCGCGTGCTGCTGCTGCTGCTCTCCCCCAAGCGCTGCAACTTGAAGCTGCTCAACCTCAACCCCACGTGCTGCACTTCAACGATTCCTGCTGCTCCTCTTCACCTAAGCTGAAGCCTTTTCGTGGGTTGACTCCTACGATCCTCTCTTCCTTCCTTATTTTCTGAATAAATTCATCTGCTTGACTCTGTACTTGATCTGCTACAAGTGAGCTCGTGCTGTGTGATAACGTGCATGGGTCAGTTCCAAATCTTGTGCTAGACCTGTGGTTGTTTGGTACTGAATTGTGCAGACTAAATACGTGTGTGTAATTCTTGCTAAATTTAGTTGTTACAGTAAGTTGAGTGACACAGCTCACTGTTGATGCTGAATTTTGCCTGTTATGCGCATGTGTAGTTTGATCTGTGGCGAGTATGGCTAGTCCCTGCACGCCGGTGTGTTGAATTTCCATCCTTTGCCTCCAACTTCTCGTTATCTCACAATTATTTGGCCTGACAACCCAGAAAATTGTGACCTTTGTACTTTGTATTTTCTCCTTCTTAAAACCTGCTAAAACTCCTCGCTTGCATGACTAGTCTCTGCAAGCTGTGCTCTAAAATCTTGTTCCCTGTCTAAAAATTGCTCGGATCGATTGACAACCAAGAGGTTGCAAGTTAAATTCTGAATTTGGATGTTGATCTTACTTGTGTGAACTTTGCTTAAACCCTGTGGTCAGTTAAAAACTTGCTGCTTAGACTTCCATCTAGCTTTAGCCGAACTTGAGTGTTGTTTGCCTAGTCGCTGTGGAGAGAACGACAAAACCCCCCTATATCTACAACTGATCAAATTGGCGCCGTTGTCGGGGACTAGCGTCGAACAATTGAGTTAGGCTATAGACTAGGTCTTTGTTTTCTTTTTGTGCATATTATTAACCTCTAACCCTCGTTCCAGTTATTTTCCGTGTTTCTCCCTTGTTTTGTGTAGGTTGTGATAGAACCAGTTTCAGCTTGAAGATGGCTTACTATTCAAATCATCATGGACAGGTGAATGGTTGCTCCATTACTATGGAAGATATTCAAGAACATGAAAGTAAACTTTCTCAAAGGTTGCACCATTTAGCGCTCGAGCGAGGTATAGTTTTAGATGATGGGCCTAGGCATTATGATCCTTATTCCCATGGTTATCCTCATGTTGTCCCTATATGTCATGTTTGTGGTACTCACGGCCATACGCCCGCTGACCATCAGTGTGGTGGTTATTCTCCCACTCCAGATTGTTTTGGTATGAATTTTGCTCAAGAGCATGGTTCATACCACAACAATTATTCTGCTGGATGGCCTGAAAACCCAAATATGACATGTGGGAACAGCAGCCCACCTATCTCATCGTTTTCTCCTAGTTATCCAATGCAGGAATTTAGGTGTGGAGAGGAGAACCAGTACACTTATGCTCCTGAATCTCATCAAGAACATCATCAGTCCAGTGTTGAGTCCACTCCTCTAGAAGAGCAGTCATCTTGGGTAGCAGAATTCAAGAAGAAACAACAAGAGTTGATGGACCAGATAAATTTACAAATGATGCAGCTGAATGAGAAGATTTCACAATAGCAACACCTCAGCTTGAGCTTGAGCTGAGTGCTCCAGAGATTCCTCTTGACACATATGGAGATAAAGAAGAGATTCAAGTGGTCAAGGATGTTGTCATACAAGAGCATGAAGAAACAGGTTTACCTAACCCTCTTGATAACATGTTTCCTTGTGAACCTCCTGCCATTACCTTGCACTTGCATGTAAAGGAAGAACTGAAAAGTGACTTGCTGAATTTTGATCATAAAAAATCTTGATTGTGACATTGCTTATGATGCTTATGAGGACATAAATAATCCAAATGATAAAATTCTGCCTAAGGATGCATGCTTTAATATTGCTCATACCACACATCCGAATGCCATTCATCCTCACCATGTGCTTTATTACTATACTTATATTATTGGTTACTCAATTGATGATCTAGTGGGTGTAAACCCTATCACTTGTGCAAGTTTGTCTTTGTGCGGTTATACTTTCAGGGTTTTGCTTGAGCACTTCTCATTGAGGTTGTACATGGTGCGAGTCGACATCCCATGGGATCCTGGTGGATTCATGGTATGGTGTTGAGGAGAATGGTTGGAGTAGAGCATGGAGAAGAGTGAAGAGAGCATGAAGTAGGAGAAGGATGCAGAAGGTTGTGAGCTACTACAACATGTGTGCTCGGTGAGCTGTTTCTTACCCCAGCTGATTGCTACTACCTGTGTAAATTTTAAGTGTGGGGGCGATTCATTTGCTTGTATGTTCCTAGTCATGTTGCATTATTTCAAAAAGGTTGAAAATCGATTACTACATCATTTGAAAATTTTCAGTGATTGATCTTCTGTATATAAGCTTTCATGTAGCTATGAATCTTTCTTAGGATTGGCTTATGAGTAATGCAAGATATGCATTTAGAATGAAACATTCCGTCACCAATTTCTTCTGCTTCTCTACTTAAAATATTTGAATTTCTAGGATGCTCAATTCTGTTTTAAAGCTGAATACCATGATCCTCTTAGTAGCCTTCTCTACTTAACAGCTCTGCATTTTTTGCGTTAGCAATCATGAGCCCTGGATGGTGATTTGTGAAGCACTAACTCATGAACTAACCTAATGTTAACTTGTGAAATCCTTTATGCATTAGCAACCACAATCTCGGGATTGTGGTATGTGACGCACTAACCAGGAAAAAGTTAACTGAATCCTCAAGCAACAATTTTTGCATTAACAGCTATGATCCTGGGATGGTAGCTTGTGACGCACTAACTAATAAAATAAGTGTATTCTTAACACTAACTAACTAACTAACTCATGCATATTTGCAGCATTAGCATGCTATGTTCTCTGGAACTGTAGCAGGTGAAGCACTAACTCAGCATTTACATCCTTGCATTCTGGCTATTGTTTGGATCATGCTATTTAACTTTATTGCTGGTAAAGTATCCTAGTAGTTCAATGTTTTTAAATTTTGAAGCACTTGAAAGTTCTACCGAAATCTCATTCTGAATTTGTCATGCGCAATTCATAAGTTTAAACCTAAAAATGAATCATAACTACATGGATCCATATATCTCCAAGAAGGGTCACTGTTCATTTTCAGTTGTTGTAATTTGATTTCCAATCAGCTTTACTTGAGGACAAGCAAAGATTTAAGTGTGGGGGATTTGTTCAGTGGTATTTGAACCTATATTACAAGCTTGTTTATCAGCATAATTCACTCACATTTGAAGCTTTCTTGATTAATTGTGCCACTGAAATAATCATAAAGAAGCTATATTCATTGCTTGAGCTACTTTACAGCCCTGCTGCCATATTTGCAGGATTGGTGCGCAAAGGCACCAAATTTCTACAGCAAAGTTGAACAAGGATCTGCTCGAAACATACTCTTGGAGAGCGAGGGCCTGAACACAAAATAGCAGGGATCAACTTGAGAAGGAAGAAGAGAAGTGGAGGGACAAACGTGCAAAAGTACCAGATTAGATCGGGGTATCTAATCCCTAGCTGTGCATCCATCGAAGGCAGGGCCTGACACTTCTATTCCCAATCCCTAGCTTCTTCTCCACCACCGGCCGCCACCGCGGCCAGGCCAGGCGTGGCGGTGCGCCACCACCAGACCACCACCACGAGCTGCTGCACCATGCCACCACCACGAGCTGTCTGCCCTGCGAGCTGTTGCCCTTCACCAGCGACGACGACGGCGACCTGAACCCTGCTCCATCTGGCGTTGCCGTCCGCGTGCTGCTGCTGCTGCTCTCCCCCAAGCGCTGCAACTTGAAGCTGCTCAACCTCAACCCCGCTCTTCAATGATTCCTGCTGCTCCTCTTCACCTAAGCTGAAGCCTTTTCGTGGGTTGACTCCTACGATCCTCTCTTTCTTCCTTATTTTCTGAATAAATTCATCTGCTTGACTCTGTACTTGATCTGCTACAAGTGAGCTCGTGCCGTGTGATAACGTGCATGGGTCAGTTCCAAATTTTGTGCTAGACATGTGGTTGTTTGGTACTGAATTGTGCAGACTAAATACGTGTGTGTAATTCTTGCTAAATTTAGTTGTTACAGTAAGTTGAGTGACACAGCTCACTGTTGATGCTGAATTTTGCTTGTTATGCGCATGTGTAGTTTGATCTGTGGCGAGTATGGCTAGTCCCTGCACGCCGGTGTGTTGAATTTCCATCCTTTGCCTCTAACTTCTCGTTATGTCACAGTGATTTGGCCTGACAACCCAGAAAATTGTGACCTTTGTACTTTGTATTTTCTCCTTCTTAAAACCTGCTAAAACTCCTCGCTTGCATGACTAGTCTCTGCAAGCTGTGCTCTAAAATCTTGTTCCCTGTCTAAAAATTGCTCGGATCCTTGTTAGTCTCTTGATTGACAACCAAGAGGTTGCAAGTTAAATTCTGAATTTGGATGTTGATCTTACTTGTGTGAACTTTGCTTAAACCCTGTGGTCAGTTAAAAACTTGCTGCTTAGACTTCCATCTAGCTTTAGCCGAACTTGAGTGTTGTTTGCCTAGTCGCTGTGGAGTGAACGACAAAACCCCCCTATATCTACAACTGATCAGAGACCAACCGCAACCTTTGGGAGCTCGCGGACCGCTGCGCGCGGGCGGAAGAAGGCGTGAGGGAAGATGAACCTGAAGACAAGGCCACCGTCGCCAAGAACAAGAGGCGGGATGCTGGGGCTGACAAGCGCGTCTTCGTCGCCGAGCCACTCGCGAAGAAAGTCAAGCCCGCCATGACTAAAGAGGAAGAGGGTGAGCCGTGGTGTCACATACACCCCGAAGGCAATCACCCGCTCAAGGACTGTCGCGCGCTCCGGAACCTCGCTCTACGAGAGCAACGTCGGGCTGACGGGGTCGGTCGGGACAGCTGCTACAACTGCGGACTTGCCGGACACATCGCTCGCGATTGCCCGACGGGTCGCCAAGGCGGAGGCGGCCGTGGATGGAATCGTGGCGGTGGTTGCGGAGGCCGAGGAGGAGGGCGCGGCGGACAAGGCGGGCGCGAACAAAACAACTAGGTGGCTGCCCAAGGTAACAACGGGGAAGCTCCTGCCGTTCCAGGGGGCAACGGCGGGCAATTCCAGGAGGTTGCCGGCGTCATCGGCTGCATTCATGGAGGGTCTTCTCTGTCCTTATCCAACGGCGCTGGCAAGAAGCTGGTGCGGGAACTCAACGCGGTGGCTTCAACTCCGTCGAAGCCCCTGAACTGGTCTAACCAGGTCATCACCTTCGACCCGGAAGACCATCCTTCCAACACTGCCGGGGTTGGGACCCTGCCTCTGATCGTATGCCCAGTCATCCACAACTACAAGGTCACCAAGATGCTGATCGACGGAGGCTCCAGTCTCAACCTGCTGACGGCCAAGGTGTTGTCCGTCCTGCAAATTCCGTTCTCCCGCCTCAGAGACACTGGCGTCTTCCAAGGCGTGAACGGAAGCATCACGCGGCCCCTCGGGAAGATCACTCTTCCGGTCACCTTTGGCGATCACAAGAACTTCCGCATGGAGGATGTCGTCTTCGACATCGCCGACACTCCGCTCCCGTACAACGACATACTTGGTCGGCCCGCTCTGGCCAAGTTCATGGCCGTCTCCCACTTCGCCTACAACGTGCTGAAGATACCAGCACCATTGGGAGTGATCAAGATCAAGGCCGACACCGACTGTCGAGTTACGAAACTCGGACACCGGAGGTGCGAACACCTCCTTGTTGTTCGGTAGGAGGGCGCGAGGTACTACGACGTCAATCCCCGGAGAACAAGCACGAACACACGAGATTTTACCCAGGTTCAGGCCGCGTCGCCGCGTAATGCCCTACGTCCTGCTTGTCTGGCTTGATTGATCGTGGATGAAGTTGTACAAGGTGTGGCTTAGAGTCCTTCCTTCTACGCTCCAGGCCTACCCAAGCTTCACCCCGGGAAGGTCTCCGAGGTCAAGTCAGTTAGCCCCCGAGCTGAGTGTCTAGCAGGAAGTCTCCCCACTTCTCCATGGCCTCGGGCCTCCTTTTATACAAGGGGACACCACAGGTGGCCGCTCTAGAAGCTTCCCATCGCAGTCCGTCACGCGTCAAACCTCTTCCTCCAAGTGGCAGCTTCTTGTCTTCGTCGTGGCGCCGTCCAAGCCGTGCTGCCTCCCATGCCGATGTACCCGCTGGCTGGACATGACGTCTGAGTGGGTCTCATCGTGGGACCGGGCATCCTGCCGGGCTTTGTGCCGGTCCCACCGAGGCAGCGGGGTCTGGTCTTGTCGTTGTCTCGGCTGTATCGGGTGGCAGGCCCATGCAGTCTTGTCTTGGCCGCCTGCTATGCTTCCTTCCTGGCGAAGCCATCTATCTGGAGGACCACGCAGGAGCCTCCCACCACGTGGTCCACCTCGGCTTAGCTTGTCTCCCCGGGGCGAGGAGGAGGGCCCACCGTGGCTCCGGGCACCGAAGCTTCTGGCTCCGAGGGGCGGGTCCTCCTTCTCCGGGATTCGGGGGGGACCCCTTGGTCCCGGACGCCGACAGTAGCCCCCGGGCGCCCTGAGGCCCGGGAAGCCGCCCTCTGCCACAGGGCGCCCTTCTTTCGAGGCGCGGGGGAGCCGCCCCTCCGCCCCCTTGGAAACATGACGCGTGGCCGCGTCCGTCAGTATTTTCGCCCACGTGGAGCCGTCCCCAGGGGCCGTCTCCTCCGCCTCTTCTCCTCCCCAATGGGGGAGGTTCTTGGGTAATGATGCGTCGGTTGAGCCGGCTCCGTTTCCAGAGGGAGAGGAGGCGCCTGCGCACTCCTTCATCCTTAAATGCACCTCCTCCCTGCCGGGACCTGGACCTTGTGCTCCTCCACCGCCATACCCCTCTCCGAGCGCTCCTCTTCGTCCAGCGACCTCAGCTCGCCGGCTCCGCTATCCTCCCGCCTTCGTTCGTGGGAGGCTAGAGGCATGACTCCTCCCTTCTTTTCTCCGGCAGGTCCGTCCCCCTCCCCTTTGCACGGCAACTGTATCTTCCGTGCGTCTTCGGGAGAGGGGGGTCTTCCGTGGCGTGGCTCAGAGCTGACGCGCGATGAGCTGGGTCTTCTCGCCGCTGCGGGCTATATTCTGCTCTCCGGTGGAACTTATTGGCGGGTAGCAGAGGAGGGGAGGTGGCTCCGCGTCCATCTCATGACAAATGTGTGTTATTCGCTGCTTGCCTGGAGCAGGGCCTTTCCCCTCCGGTGCATCTGTTCCTCCGCTCACTCCTCCGTATGCATGGGATACAGCTTCACCACCTCTCTCCGGACTGTATCACCCATATCTCCTGCTTCGTTACCTGCTGCGAGGCCTTCCTGGGCGTCCCCGCCCATCTTGGTCTCTGGTGTTCTCTCTTCATCCTCCAGGGCAGGATTGCTGGGGAAGGAGACCCCGAACTTGAGTGCGGGTGGTGCGGGTAATCCCGTGCCCTTCCATTTACCCTGATCTCGCCTTGAAAGGAGCCTGCGATGACTGGCAGCGCTCCTTCTTTTATTTCCCAGAGGTCCCTCCGTCTTTGGGCGGCCCCGGCCTCCCGCCTTCTCCCGGGGTCTTCCTGCTTCCCGGAAGGGTTGGTCCTCCAACCTGCATGGTGATCCCAACGAGGTGCAAGCCCTTTTTGATCGCCTAAAGGATGACTCGGAGGGTGCAACCGCTCCAGCTTCGGATTCATCTGATCGGAGAGTGGTCTCCGGAGGGGGATTTCACCCGGATCGCGGTGGGAGAGTTGCGGTCGCACGAGATGGAAGACTGGGTGCGATCCATTTCGGTGCTCCCTCTTATTCGCTCGTCCCGGCCCGGGCTCCGAGCGTATTCTGCGCTTAATCCTCCCCCACCGGTACGCCCTGTTTCCATCCCGCGACCCTTGCTCTGATGCATATACTTACTTTGCTTCCTTGTTCGAGCTTCTTCCCCGGGGCCCCTTCTGGCTAGGGGACGCGGTCTTCCGGACGGGTCTGGTGCACCAGGGTCCTCCTTCTATGTATCCGGCCCAAGACCTTCCACCCAGCGTTGCGGTGGTGGGGGCGCTGAGGAGGGAGGTATCGGGCCTCCCAGGCCCGACGCAGTTGGTGAGCTTGCTGGATAAGGCGTTGGAGGTAAACCTCTTCTCCTCGGGTGGCTCGGGCGTCTTCTCGGGGCATGTCCTTCCCTGATCCACCTTCCGTTTGTTCTTGCAGAGCGAGGTGGAGGCCGCCCGGAAAGCCGCTGAGCTTGCGCGAGCGAAGATCGCTGCCCTGCGGGCTGCCTTAGCGGCCGTGAAGCCCAAGCCCTCGTCCTGGCTGAGCCCTTCGTCCTCCCGGAAGGACCCCTAGTTTTAGGTCCCTCCCCGAGGGGCTGCTTCCCGTGTGGTTCTTCTCGGGCCCGCCTGTGGGTCCCAGATATTGTTAATTTCCTGAAAAATCATAACAACTAAAGTGTTATTGCTCCCGACTGCACGATAGCTCGGCGAACCCTGACCTAGCCGCGTTGTGCAGCGAGGAGCCCTTGTTCCTGAGGGGCACGCTTTTGACCTGAGGGGGAAGAAACTGGGTTTTCCCCACACTGGTAAGCTCGCCGCTAGGGCCCCGTTTCCGGTTGCGAGTCAATAGGACGAGGTGTGTCCCAGTCCCACCGACTTGCGTGCCACTAGAGCTTCTACCCCTAAGTTCAAGTTGGGGTGGCACGGCGAACTCCGACCTTGCCGCACTTTTTCCCCTCTGTCCGCTAGGGGTCTGTTTCCAGACTCGAGCCTCATTGGGCACGGCGAACCCTGGCCTTGCCGACACGCTCATCCCTAAGTTCAAGTTGGGGATGCAGGTTTTTCCGGGGGCTGGCAAACCGTACCCGGGCCACAGATCCTGCCCCTACGCAAGGTAGGGCTTCCGGGTGAGGGGTATTCCGGGCGCCCGGGGTCGAGTGTCCGGGGCTCCCCTTCTTCCCCCTCCCTCCTTTCCGGGGAAAGGAGTTGACGCGAGTACGTTTTGAGCCGGCGAACCCATACCTGGTCGACCGTCGGGGTACTTCCGGGGCACGCGTGATCTCATGGTCCGAATGCCTCCGCTTTCCGGCCCGGAGGCATCTCCGACCCTGCCGCCCTCTGTCCCGAGGTGCCGTTATCTCGTGGATCCTGTTCCCACCGCCTTTGCTGTGAAGGAAGTAGGGCAGTAGGGGCGCGTTGGGCTCTCCTCCCGCGCTTCCTCACCTTCCGAGGTCCTGTTTGGCTTTTCTTGAGGGAACTTTTTCGGGGGCGGCTAGGGGACTCCCAGCCGCTCCCCCTTTCACGCCTAGGGTACCGAGGTCGTGAGCTGTTCTCCGCGTGCCTAAGGAGACGGGGACGCCGGCGGGGAGCTTGGTGTGATGTTGCTTCGGGCGAAGAGCCTGGGCCCTGTAGGGCAGGATGCTCTCGTAAGTGGATGGAGGGAGATCCTCGCCATGCAGACGACAAGTTCTTTGGGGGTCTTCTCCTTCTTGCGGCTTCGTGGGGGTAGGTTGCGGTCCTTGGCGAGTCGCGGGCGACCAGCGGGGGGGCCGGCCATCTTGTCGGCGCCCGCTGCTCCCTTTCTTCTCGGGCGATTCTGACGATCTTGTCCGTCCGGGTGGACTCTGATGCTTGGTTGCTCCGAGCAATCTTGGGGTTGGCGTCCCAGGTCTCCGACCGCGGAGGATCCTTTGGCGACGAATCCAGCCCTACGCGCAGCGCGCCGCTTCCCGTGGGATGCGGCGAGGTGGCGCACGGATCGGCAGTCGCGCGCGTCGTGGGAGCTGACTTCGTGGACGGGACACCATGCTCCCCGTGTCTTCAATGGGTCTTGATCTTCAGTGGTGGGGGTCAATGGGCACCTGCGCTTTCGCGGGTTCCCCAGTGTCGAAGCCGCGGTAACCGCGGCGCAGTCTGGGGCCTCCCACTCGTGCTCGGTCGCAGCGTATAGCTCCTCTACGCCTTCAGCTCCTTTCCTGTCGAGTCTCCCCGACGCGCGGTCGCCGTGCGTGCCCTGGCAAAGGGCCCGGATGGCGGTAGCCCCCGGGACCTCGAGAGGGAGTCTCAAAGCCTGGTGACTCCGGCGAGTGCCAGGTTGCAGCGTCTTCTTCGATCTCCACGCGGGGGCGCGGAGTTCCGTTCGGGCATTTGCCCGCGTTCAGGCCGCGTCGCCGCGTAATGCCCTACGTCCTACTTGTCTGGCTTGATTGATCGTCGGTGAAGTCATACAGGGTGTGTCTTACAATGCTTCCTTCTATGCTCCGGGCCTATCCAAGCTTCTCCCTGGGAAGGTCTCCGAGGTGAAGTTAGCTAGCCCCTGAGCTATGTGTCTACTAGGAAGTCTCCCTTCTCGCCTCCCTCGACCTTGGTCCTCTTTTTATACTCAAGGGGCTAACACAGGGGGTCGGGTTGGCACGTACGATCGTCGACCGGGGGCACGCGTCGCGGAGCCGTCCAGGTGGCGGTCTTCGGCTGTCGCCGTGTCAACGTGCCCGCGGCATTGGCCTTCATGCCGCGCCTTCAGCCGGCTTTGATGTGATGGCCCGTCTAGGGCTGCTCCCAATCTGGCTAGGCGGATACGCTCAGTCCTGCCCGCGATGGACGGGTGATCGGGTCCCATCGCGCGCAGGGCTCTTCTTCCGCCACGGAAGCACCGGGTCTTGTCCGTGGCGTCAGTGACGTTTCCTTCCCTGCGAAGCCATCTCTTCTGTCGAGGTGCATGAATCTCCCTCCACGTGTCGTGACCCCTGATCTCCCCGGGGAGGAGCGTTGCCCTCTCCCGGGCCTTGGGGCGATCCCGCTCCCAGGTTCCCCCTTTCTGTTGCAAGCGGGCGGTGCCCCGCCGGCCTTCTCGGGGAGCGGGGCCCTGCGCGCCGGCTCCCCAGGGGGACCCCGTCGCCGGGACGCCGACATTGTGTTTGCTGGGATCCGATGAATATTGAATACTATGTCAAGTTGATTAATATGTTATTTTTGATCTTGCATGCTCTCCGTTACTAGTAGATGCTTTGGCCAAGTAGATGCTTGTAACTCTAAGAGGGAGTATTTATGCTAGATAGTGGGTTCAGTCTCCATTGAATAAGGGAGAGTGACAGCAACTTCTAAGGTTGTGGATGTGCTGTTGCCACTAGGGATAACCTAACAATGCTTTGTCTAAGGATAATTGTGTTGTTTACATTATGCAATTTTTTATTGCAATAATTTGTTACTTGCAACTTAATACCAACGGGGAACTCGGATGACTATCTAGAGGTGGATTATTAGTCATAGATGTTGTTGTAATGCCCGCATGAATATCATAGTAGTCATCAAGTCACATATATCCATTGTTATGCACTCAATATTTTTTCAATTGCCCAGCTGTAATTTGTTTACCCAGCATGTTAGTTGTCTTTTATGGAGAGGCACCACTAGTGAACTGTGGACCCCGGTCCATTCTTTTACATCTGATAAATACAACCTACTGCAATCATTGTTCCTTTTCGTTCTCTGCAATTAAACATCATTTTCCACACCATACGTTTAACCCTTTGTTTTCAGCAAGACCGGTGAGATTGACAACCTCACTGTATCGTTGGGGCAAAGTAGTTTGATTGTGTTGTGACAGGTTCCACGTCAGGTGCTGGTTTCCCTGGTGTTGCGCCGCACTACACTCCTCCACTGACAACCTTCAGAAGTGCTTCTACTCCTACTGGATTGACAACCTTGGTTTCGTACTGAGGGAAACTTGCTGCTACATTACATCATACCTTCCTATTGCGGTCTCCCAACGAACGTGGGCTTTAGCGTATCAGGCCTGCCCGTCAGCGTCTATTCTAAGCGAAGCGGTACGCTGCCGTTGGATCTAGATCAAACGGCTCGCGTGCAAAGCATCCGCGAGGACCACAACTGGGCGGCGCCGCCGTGCCTGCGACAACGAAGGTGAGCAGGGGAGCACCTGAGAGGGTTTGCGGCGGCGGAGAGGGTCGGGGTCGGACGCGGAGGCTCGAGGAAGTTGTTGGGCGTAGTTGTACGGGACGGGGATGAACGGAGCGTCGATGGCGAGCTCCTCTGCTTCCACGGCCGCGTCGCAACTCCGGCGTGCTCCTGGCGCTGTTCCTGGGCTTGAAACAGAAGGAAAAAGGGGGCGGGTGAGCGTTGTGTCCATGGAGAAGGAGGTGCAGGGCAGAGAGGGGAGAAGAAGAAGAAAACACGGCATGGTCGTGGTAGGTATCGACCTCGACTCCGACAGCCCGTGGCCGTGCTTGCCATGACAGAGGGAGACCGCAGCGCGTGCCCGCCCTCCTGGCGGTGCACGAGAGAGTGTGGAGTGAGGGGGAGGCAGTGGAGTGGGAGAGCAATGGGGCTCGGGTGGAGTTTTATAGGCCGGAGCCGGGTGCACCGTGGTCGTAGCTCAAGCGCGAGCTGGCGAGTGCGGAGTCACGCCATTGGCGACTGGCGCGGTGGAGCAACAACATGGAACGCCGTTAGGGCAACGGGCATGACCAGTGGAGGGCGGAGTTGCTCACGGCGAGCTTGGGGTGGACGGCATCTGCGACGCACGCAAGGTGCTCGTCAACGTGCTGACGTCCGTGTGGGGCTAGGGTGTGACGCAAGTGTGTCTTGCGGGGCCGCGACGAGCGCGCTGGAGGGCGGAGGTGGCGGCCGTCGACTGGGGCGTCGACGTGCACCGGCGTCGCGGGTTGGGTGAGCTGGCGTGGCGTGGGGACGGCGGTCCGCGTGCTCCGGCGCTGCCCAACGAGCGCGGCGACATGGCAGAGAGGGCGGCGAGGCGCCGGCCAGTCCGGCGTCGTCCTTTCTTCCTTTTTCCAGGGTGCGGGGTCAGGTGCGAGGGAGAGAGGGTGGCGCCAGGCGTTACGCACGCGAGGGAGTGAGAGAGAGTGGTGAGGTTCGAGTGAATTTCGGTCGAATTCGAGCTGAACTCGCTCGAGTTCAAACTCTGCTCGTCAGGTGTTCGATAGAACGCCTGAACGAGTTTTGAATTTGAATTTTCTTAATTTATTTCTAGGTTTTGTTTTATATATCTTAGGTAGATATTTGGATCACTTGGTTTATCAATTGTTTGAGTTAATTTAGTGTTTCGTATTTTATTTATAGGTTTTAGAAAATAGGAAAATAAGAGAGGGATAAATACTAAAATAAGATGAGAATGATTAAATCACCTCTCTTGTGAATTTTGAAATAGGGCATATTAGCTTTTGGTCTATTTCAATCTATTATGTCACATGACAAGGGTATCATTTTATTTGTCTGTGTTACGATTTAATTCCACACGAGCACAACATCAACAAGAAATCATTCCAACACAATTAATTCAAACAAAAGTTTTTGTTGGTTCCAAATTTTTGACCATTTCACTTGTTACAATTTTTGGAATGTGACAGGAAAGAACTCAAGTAGAAAGCCACGATCTAGCCCAAAGTATATTAGGCTAAATTGCCAATAAAAACTAAATTAATGCCACCGCAACACATTCTGTTGTGAAAAACAGAAAGCTGCATCCGGTATAGTGTTGGCGGAGGCATGCGATCGGGCTATTGATAATGTGGACGATTAAAGAACCACAATGGTCGGCCCCTCCTCCTCGTCAGAGTCACTCATTAGGTTCTTCCAAAACACGATATCCTGATTGCCGGTGCCCCTAAGTTATTGATCATTTTTCATTAGTCATCAAGACCCACCAAGAGCACCAGATGCATTTTTTTGCATCAACTGCAATATAAACCTACACACACACATAGTTCAACAATGACATTAGGTAGTACTCTCCCTCCCCAATCCCCTAACCCCTCTCTAGATAAGTAGCCGTTGCGATATTATACTAGATGGCCCTTTCTTTGGAGTTTCGTTCCTTCACCTTTTTTTCTAGTTTATCCTCTACTTTTGTGATTTCCAGTCCATGGACCTTCATATATAGTTTCATACATGAAGTCATGCATCTAGAGGCATTTATACATACAAATCAATGATGTTGGTGATATTGACTGTTAATCCCATTTGTTCATACTTCTTGATTTCTCATGCATGTTCATAATTTTTCTTTGTCGATTCACAAAAACAATTATGATTTCTCCCGCATATTTAAATAAATGTTTGCAACCTGTTGTAACATTTTATATAAATTTTCGTTCATAATTTTTTGATTTTCAATTTGTTTTTATGATAGATTTTCTTATTTTTAGGTATGATTTATGATTTATATTAAATATTTCGTTGTTTACCGCTGCTGCCTAGACACACATACATGTGTTTCTCGTGCCATCCTAAACAATCATGTTGATAGATTTTCTAAATTTATGTATGATTTATTTAAATATTCGTTGTTTGCCACTGCTACCTAGGCACACATACATGTGTCTGTCGTGTCATCCCAAACAATCATGTTGATGCTCAAGGAATAATTATGATAATTAAGTATCATACTCGCGAAAACCACCTTGTTGTGTATATGATATACTGTCGGTCCAAAGTGCAGTTGGTGCAATGGATTCTAAACCCGTTTAGCCATACTTCCGGATTTCTCATCGACGTTCATAGTTTTTTATGTCGATTTCCTTCCATAATATATACTGTTTCTCCCGCTTACTGAAAAAGTATTCCCAACCTTTTGGTACTACCTCCGATCCATATTAGTGGGCACAACTTTGTCTAGATACACATGTATCTAGTCTAAATACTTAACTAGATACATATGTATCTAGACAAAGCTATGCCCACTAATATGGATCGGAGGGAGTACATTTAAATACTTCCTCTGATCCGTTGAATCTGTCGTGGCATTTGAACTGATCACATATGACTCGTACCTACGACTTGCGACACTTAAATCGGAGAGGGGGTACCTTTTTTATGTTTTCAGTTTGTTTGTCTTTTAGATACCAGAGAATGGAATTTTAGACTATTTTTATTTCTATTTTTTACTATGGTTTATTCGAGTTCATATTGTTTGGTACTACCTAGACACACATACATGTGCTTCTAGCTAGGACCGGTCACCCGCCGGCGGGGCGGGGCGGCGCCGATCTCTCCCTTGAGAAACGGCTGCCGGGTTGACGCCAAGAAGAAACCTTGGCTCTTGCGGCCTGCCTGCTAAACTGGTCTGTACGTGAACACGAAGCAGTCCCCTCCCTACCAAGAGCTACGGCCACCCTGCGTCGTCGTCGATCGGCTTCTCCCTAGTAATACTGTGTGCTAGTACACTCCTGGGCTTTTACTTGGCGGCATCGCTTGCTCACATGCAACGTAGTAGTACGAGTTAATTAGGGAAGAGATTGAAGTGGTCACCGGCCGTTCTTCCAAATTATATGCATGGGATCGAGAGCGGAGAATCAAGAATTTCGTGGTACAGTTCATATGCACGGAGCACAGGAGAATCGAGATGTTTTCCCTGATTTGCATGTTCCGACAAGTACCGCGATCGAGTGCGTGCGTGTGTGAACGAGTGTGAGAAGCGGACGAGATTCCAGTAGCTCCGAATCTCGGTATAGGGTGTGGCTGACTGACTGACTGACTGACTCGATCATGGCGTAGCTAGCCCTAGACCTAAGCGCGGGAGTCTATTGCTAACCGTCGTACGTAGTACCGCGATTCACATGGTTTATAGCGAAGAAGAATGGTGAACGATGGAGATATCGCCATGACCGACGCAACCGAAGAAGCTCGCGCTACCGAACGACGACGATCTGTCAGCACGCATGCACGTCGGCATCTCTGGCGTCACCGTCGTCGATCGCTGTCACCGATCACCTGCGTGCTGTGTCGTCACCGATGTGCTGGATGTTCCACCAACCATCCATATCTCCAGGCTTTCCTTCTTCCTGGCTACTATGCGCCATGACTGACTGGAGTTAGTTGTCGGGGATGCAAGCAAGCACGGGGCGTGTCTCGCTCGCCGGCTCGCGCCATTGCCGTTACCGCTGCCGGCTGCCGGGGGTGGTCGCTGACCACCGTTGTTCATGCCGGGAAAACCTGCCCGTTTTGCGTGTTTGTGTCTAAGTGTCTTGATGATTCCTCCCTGTGACGCCTACTGTACGTGTCATGGTGGGAATCACGCAGATGCCATGGGGATGGCTTAGTCTGGGGCCGAACGGATGCTTGAGGATTCGAGGAGGGATTGCGCGATGGAGTCGCACACGAAGAACACTGCAAATACAAAGATCTACACTGCTTCGGGGCCCTCGTGAGGAGATAAAACCCCTACTGCAGCATCTATCCTATTTTGGTGTATTCTCATCTCAATGCGTTGGGTACAAATGCTCCTCGAGCTGTATGGAGCTAGCCATGGAGAGGTGCTCAAGGAAGAAGAAGAAGAAGAAGAAGAAGAAGAAGCTAAGACGAAGGGGGGAAATGAGCCCGCGTGAGAGCTCCCTCCACCTCTTCCCTCTGGTGCCCTTTATATAGGTGCCCAGGGGACAAGTGAGGGGACAAGGAGACAAGAACACTGTTCACGTACACTGTAGCTGATGTGACTACTCGGGTCTTGTCATGCTGATTTGACTACTGGGGTCTTGTCCGCACTGTAGCTGTATCATGGGGATGGGCCTGGCACGTCCCGTCCATCCTTCCGGTTGTCTTCTAGTGCTTGTCTCCAGGATCCACGGCGGGTTACCGGGGGAATCTTGTACTGGACGAGGTAGCAGCTGGGATGACTCGGTTGGAGATGTTCCGGTTGAAGTAGAGCCGGTGGAGATGTCGGTCGAACGCTACTCTGAGGACGTGGATCGATGGAACGCCGAGGCCACCTGCCTTGACTCGGAGCCCACCTGGCGCCTTGGAACTACTTCGGTCAAAGGAACTGCAACGAGCAGCGATCTCGGGAGCTGCTCGTCCCAGTAAGCAGAGTCGGCCCACTTGACTTGGTCCGATCCGAGGTCGAAGGAAAGTCGGTCCAGCCCGACACTAGGGAGTGTCGATCTGCCCGGAGCGTGGTGGCTTGGCCCAACCGAGGTGTGGCCTCGGTCCGTCCGAAGAGAATTAAATCCCGGCCCAGCCGAGTCAAGGGAGGTCGGCCCAGCCGAGTTCAGTGGATAGCTCGGTCCACCGAGGTAGGGGATTGCTCGGCCTGCTTGGAGTTGCGAGGCTTCGGCCCACCAGAGCCTGGAGTAAGCTCGGCCTGGCCCGAGACTGGGAAGAACTCGGCCTGGGGAACTTGGCCCACCCGAGGTAAGCTTCCTGGCCCGACCGAGGTTCCTGCGTTGATCCGGTTTAGTAAGAAGCTGGCATCCCGGCCCAGCCAAGGCTGCAGGCCTGCCGAGGCTGGCTCGATGGCCCAGCCGAGGCTGTAGGCCCTGCCGATACCAGAATCTTGACCCGGACAACGATGTCTCGGCCTGAGTTACGCCAACCTCGGCCCAGGTTGTCTCTTTTGCCTTGCTCTCTACACTTTGCTCATTTATCCTTTGTTTTTATCTCTCTTACCAACACAACAACCACATGCCTTTGGGGTACCGGGGATTACATCCCCGATATTAGTCCCCGAGGATGCGGGGGACTCGCAGAGTCGCGCGCAGTCTTACAAAAACAAACGACATTATCAAAACATCCATGTACACCACAACTCGCCTGCATGGGCATCACCATATGTCGGTTCTTAGCCCACCTAGCCTTTACCGAACTCGGATGTCGCCAGCATAAGCTGGACCGACATAAACCTGCATGTACGTATCTCAAATGTCTCGGTACCTCGGCCTCTCTTGGCATATCTCACATGTCTCGGTACCTCGGCCAATCTGGGCATATCTCACATGTCTCGGTACCTCGGCCACTCTGGTCATATCACACATGTCTCGGTACCTCGGCCACTCTGGGCATATCACACATGTCTCGGTACCTCGTCCACTCTGGGCATATATCATATGTCGGTTTTTAGCCACTCTGGGCGTCATCGTAAAGATATGTTGGCAGCTTTTAGCTGGTCCAACACATACAGCCGTCATTGGCCGATCTGGCATTTTGCCATCATAGGCATTTACCTTATGCCGGTTTGAGACATATCCCAACCTAGTATACCCAGTGAGTCGGAATACTCTGCGACTCACTGAACCGGGATAGTAATGCTATGCTACTTTGGCAAACTTGGATAACTGAAGAATCATGTTAGTCGGATAAGCTGGTGAAACAGCACTCATGAGATACTTGAAGATATAAGAATGATGCCATGAAATGTTGGCGAACCGAGATAAACGGTGATCTGAGATATGAAATGATGCCGTGATAATGTGGCAAACCGAAATAAACGGCGATATGGAGAATACCGATATGGCCATGATATCTTAGGTGATTTGAGATAACCAACATAATCATGATCTTGATGATGAATATTGTCTCGGTAAAAAAGGCAGTGTTGTTTGGAGCTGTCGAGGAAAACGCTAATGCTGGCCTGGACATCAATATGTCGGCCTGGGCCATCAATATCTCGGTTTGAGCCACTTTTATGCCAGATATGACCAATATATGTCGGATCCCAACCTTAACTCGGATTTCCAAACTTAACTCGGATTTCCTGAATTTAACTCGGATTTCCAAGACTTAACTCGGATTACCCAACCTTGACTCGGATTTCCAGGGTAACTCGGATTTTCAGGGTGACTCGGATTTTCAGGGTGACCCGGATTTTCAGGGTGACCCGGATTTTCAGGATGACCCGGATTTTCAGGGTAACCCGGTAACGAACGTTTTCAGCAAAACCGATACCACCTTTCAATGTTAGTCCAGCATATATATCATGAATTTTTAAAGGGAATAGCAGTTCTACTAACAGAGGCAACGAACTATAACATATGTCGGAAAGTAAAACCTGTAGCTCTATCATGCACGAGGATGCAAACTCGGACTCAACCGAGTCCCCGAGTCACTTTACTTATCTAGGAGCAGAAGCTAAACTGACTGACTGTCTAGTTCCCGGGTCAAAACACTTTGCTCCCGGGGCAAACAACTAAGCAAACAGGAAGGGGCAGTCCCCGAGCTACTTTTGAGATTGACTATCTGTGCGCGGTACCAAGGTAAATACTCACTGAGCCTCATTGGTGCCGATTGGATCGGTAAAACCGACATGACCCGGGCAAGCGGCGGGCAGTTACCCGGATCTATTGATGGTGACCGTTGGTGCAGATTGCGTCAGCCACTGCGCACAGCGGCAAGATTGAGCGAGGGGGACAATGGTGATGTCGAGTCCCCGAGTCGATGAAGAGGATCTCGTCCGAAATTAGCCCAGCAAGCGCCACTATCAGCCCCACGGTGGGCGCCAACTGTCGTGGTGGGAATCACGCAGATGCCATGGGGATGGCTTAGTCTGGGGCCGAACGGATGCTTGAGGATTCGGGGAGGGATTGCGCGATGGAGTCGCACACGAAGAACACTGCAAACACAAAGATCTACCCTGCTTCGGGGCCCTCGTGAGGAGGTAAAACCCCTACTGCAGCATCTATCCTATTTTGGTGTATTCTCATCTCAATGCGGTGGGTACAAATGCTCCTCGAGCTGTATGGAGCTAGCCATGGAGAGGTGCTCAAGGAAGAAGAAGAAGAAGCTAAGGCGAAGGGGGGAAATGAGCCCGCGTGAGAGCTCCCTCCACCTCTTCCCCCTGGTGCCCTTTATATAGGTGCCCAGGGGACAAGTGAGGGGACAAGGAGACAAGAACACTGTTCACGTACACTGTAGCTGATGTGACTACTCGGGTCTTGTCATGCTGATTTGACTACTGGGGTCTTGTCCGCACTGTAGCTGTATCATGGGGATGGGCCTGGCACGTCCCGTCCGTCCTTCCGGTTGTCTTCTAGTGCTTGTCTCCAGGATCCACGGCGGGTTACCGGGGGAATCTTGTACTGGACGAGGTAGCAGCTGGGATGACTCGGTTGGAGATGTTCCGGTTGAAGTAGAGCCGGTGGAGATGTCGGTCGAACGCTACTCTGAGGACGTGGATCGATGGAACGCCGAGGCCACCTGCCTTGACTCGGAGCCCACCTGGCGCCTTGGAACTACTTCGGTCAAAGGAACTGCAACGAGCAGCGATCTCAGGAGCTGCTCGTCCCAGTAAGCAGAGTCGGCCCACTTGACTCGGTCCGATCCGAGGTCGAAGGAAAGTCGGTCCAGCCCGACACTAGGGAGTGTCGATCTGCCCGGAGCGTGGTGGCTTGGCCCAACCGAGGTGTGGCCTCGGTCCGTCCGAAGAGAATTAAATCCCGGCCCAGCCGAGTCAAGGGAGGTCGGCCCAGCCGAGTTCAGTGGATAGCTCGGTCCACCGAGGTAGGGGATTGCTCGGCCTGCTTGTAGTTGCGAGGCTTCGGCCCACCAGAGCCTGGAGTAAGCTCGGCCTGGCCCGAGACTGGGAAGAACTCGGCCTGGGGAACTTGGCCCACCCGAGGTAAGCTTCCTGGCCCGACCAAGGTTCCTGCGTTGATCCGGTTTAGCAAGAAGCTGGCATCCCGGCCCAGCCAAGGCTGCAGGCCTGCCGAGGCTGGCTCGATGGCCCAGCCGAGGCTGTAGGCCCTGCCGAGACCAGAATCTTGACCCGGACAACGATGTCTCGGCCTGAGTTACGCCAACCTCGGCCCAGGTTGTCTCTTTTGCCTTGCTCTCTACACTTTGCTCATTTATCCTTTGTTTTTATCTCTCTTACCAACACAACAACCACATGCCTTTGGGGTACCGGGGATTACATCCCCGACAATACGTCTACATCATGGCCGGATGATGGTAACGAGTGCCCTTTTCTTTTATCTCAGCGGGAGGTCGACGACGACGGGAGGGATGTTCGGTGCAGGACGACAAGCTTGGCCAGACTTTTCAGATAGGAAACCCTATGCATACATCACTCACCCTTACAGTGTGCTGAAACGCGTCCCGTATATATTTTCTCTACTCGTTTGGTAACCAGCGTAAAAATAAATACTCATGGTCACTTCTCCATTTTTTCACAAGCTCGATTGAGTGCGACCTTACCAGATATATATACTCCCTCTGATCCATATTAGTGGGCATAGCTTTGTCTAAATTCATATGTATCTAGTTAACTATTTAGACTAGATACATGTGTATCTAGACAAAGTTGTGCCCACTAATATGGATCGGAGGGAGTATATGAAATATGAAATGACGCACGCCCTCCCTGCGCGGCGTACATGTACGTTCTTCTACTGTACATCTGAATTTATAACCTCTGCAAACCTTTCACAGGTTCTCAGCTCATCCGGAAGTCTGCACCCAACCATGTGCGTCGCGTAGTACACGAACACTCATAATTGCTACTCCTCACCCGATACAAGGATCGATGAGATACTTGGGTTACTGCATCAATCTCAGTACAAGTATATGCCTGGGCCAGGCAGACACACCGGGTGCAAATACAATCGTACACACAAAGTTGGCTTTCCCCTCCCCCCCGCTACAGTTTAGAAGGGCGAGTGAGAGGGCGACCGTCGTTTTCCCCCCGTTTCCCCGGCGCCGCCGGTGGTTCCCCTCTCCTTCTCCGTCCGCTGCGGCGGCGGAAGGGTGGGGGAACCCGGATCTGTGCTGCTGGGCTGTAAATAGGGCGTGGAGAAGTGTGGCTGGCGGCGACGTCTTTGGGGGAGCGACGTCGACGTGTTCGGCCGTTTGGTCTTCTTAGGTTCGGCTCCTTCTCGTCGGTGCTGCTTGCACTGACGACGAATCTGTGGAAGTTCCCATCCGTGGGCGGCGTGGCGACGACGACGTCCTCGTGTTTTGGGATTCCTGTCCTCGGGTCCTCTGTCGATGCGCCGCCGCCTCCTCCAACGTCGGCGTAGGGCTGCTGAGGTATGTCTGCAGGGGGTCTTCCGTGCTTTCCAGGGAGGGTGCTGTGGGAGGTGCTGCTGAGGCTGTGCTGCGGCTTGAGGTGGTGGGATCTGGATGTTCGGATCCAGATCGGAAGCGGTGTGAGCTTGGCGTGTGGCGCCGGCCGATGTTCCTTCAGTGCGTAGCAGATCCTCTTCTCCGGAATTGGTGGCTATTGCGGCTCGTTAAAGCCTTCTGGCGAGGAGTTCCTCCGCTTCCAGGGTTCGTCATCGACGGCGTTTCCTTCGCGGGCATGCGTCGTTGGTGTGAGGTTGAAGATGAAGATGGACCTCAGGGTTCTCTCCTCCTGTATCCGCTCCTAGTGTTCTTGTATTTCTTCGCGTATGGTTGTTGTATCCTTACTACTGTTTGATTAATACAAGTTCTACTATCAAAAAAAAAAAAAAAAAAAAAGCAGGCCATGTACGCCCCAATTGGATGGACGGGGCGCAGCACAAGGCAGCAAGCTGGGTTATAGCTCCAACCGCCCTCGTCGTCCTGCAACCTCATTCAGAGGGCCACATGGATCTATCTACGCGAAGCCACCATCCCTACGCAGCCAGGCAGTACACCCTAGGCTGCCGCACCAGCACAACGGTCGCAGTCTTCAACGACGCAGCAACAGTACTCGCATGTGTAAAATAAAAGGTATCCATCAATACACATACGCCTCCGCTGGGCCTGCACTGAAGCCATGCATGCACAAGATGCCATCACGCGGGTAGAGACTACCGCCCTTGCTTGGTACCACGACATGGTTGCACCAGACAGCACGTCATGGCAGCATCACGACATCTATTGCTACTGACTGTCCAGTGCAAGCGAGCAAGCAACAAGACAAGTTTTTATTACAATGTTAACCAACCGTAGATGCGTTTCTCCAGTAATCTCTTGCAGCTAGCTATGTATCAGAGGTCAGGCAAACTCCCTGACATAAGCAAGCGTTAACACCCCCAAGGTGTTTCGAGCGCTCCAAAGCGGGACTGTCATCATGGTCTAATTGTCCAGGACGAAACTCAGGCCGACCACCTTCTTCTTACCACCTTCCTTTACCTCTCCATGTCCCTGCTTCGACGACACCTTGGCAATGGCCTCGCTAAGGGGCGGGTGGTCAAACTTGCATTGCGCCCCAAACCTGCATGTGCCCGTCTTCATGTAGAAGGCACAAACCTCGGCATCCTGCATACAACATCAGAGGTCAGGTAAACTTGTGACCGGAACAGCGTTAACAGCCTCCCGATGTTTCGAGGGCCACAAAGGAAGCGGGACTGCCACTGTCTAATTTTCCAGAAAGAAACTCAAGTCCGACCACCTTATACTTTCCACCTTCCTTTTCATCTCCCTGCTTCGATGACACCTTGGCAATGGCCTCGCCGGGGGGTGGGTGGTCAAACTTGCATTGCACCCCAAACCTGCATGTGCCTGTCTTCATGTAGAAGGCACAAACCTCGGCATCCTGCATACATATCATCGTTGAGGTGAATATACCAAAACAGGGACAAATGGACAAACCAAATAGGTCCCAACTAAAAATTCAGCATAAAAGCTCATAGTGATGGACTACAGATTTAGTATTTGGTGCCGATGAGCAACTGAGATAGTTATGGTCAAAGAACTACTGCCATCACCGATGGAAATACAATGGCTGAACTGTTTCTGGACGTTACCTCTCTCCTTGGAAGGCCAGCAAGAGTAAGCGTCACAGGTTGCTGAGAAGGCTCCAAGTTTACAATGCGATCGGGTGCAGAGCGATCAACTGGATGGTGAAACTTGCATTTTTCTAAAAACTTACAGAGTCCTGTCTTCATGTAGAACTGCATCGAAACAAGCAAAATGAGGAAAACAGTGGAACTTGTAGGGCATACAGAGGTAGTTATGTACATACATCACAAACAGTTTCTCCAGGCCTCTGAGGGTAGGCAATTGGCTCAGGTTCAATCTGTGTTTTACAAGAGAACATGTCAGTTTGTGCATCAGGGAACACCAGTTTCTAATTCCTTTGGTTACCCTTACCGGCGCAGCATGTGTCGCATGAAAATCAAAGCTTGGAAGGAAATTGGCAGATGGATTTAGCATCTCAAGAGGGACAACAGAGGCTGGAGTAGGAAGGAGAGATTGACCCAGTGGAGTAGGAAGAAGAGATTGACCCAGTGGAGTAGGAAGAAGAGATTGACCCAGTGGAGCCACTAGTGGAAAATTCAGAACTGCGTGAGCACAGAAAAGCACCGTTAAAAAGACACGCACAATAATACAGCATTGTATAATAAAATTCATGCTCAGGGAAACATGCTAAAAATTGGTATATTTTTCTAACTGTAAGTGCAACCACAGACAGGCCAAAATGCTGCTGTTAGATTGAAGCTGTTGAGTTTGAGGCAAGGACAGGTTGCTACTTGTTGTTGGCTGTTTTTTTCAACAAAATATGTTCTAGTATGGCATTGCAAAGCAGGTATGAGAGAAGAGTCAATGTCTGAACCTGCAAACGCATATTTTCTTTGTCAAAATGAAATTAAGATTTAAGTTTGAGAAGTTTTTACACCCAACATTGGTAGCTTTATATGTCCCAGTTCTGCATGCTAATAAAATTTTAGTTGAATACTGATAACGCAGAATCTCCAGAGCACATAGTGTTATTAAAATTGTTGTCGTGAAATACAGTCACAGGCGTATTGATACCGTTTATAATGAAAGACAGATATTGGATGTAGATTAAAATTTACTGCTTTATACAGAAAAAATGAAGTAGCACTTGATAAAAACACATACCGGTCTTATAGGCAGGCCCTTTGAGTTATGCTCCTTAGCAACTGGTGTTAACTTCTTTACTGAAACTGAATCATCAGCTGCAGCATTGTGCCCTGCTGCTTCAACAGTTGCTTTATTTTCAGATTCATTTCCACTCGAAGGTACCTTCGCATCCTCGGCATGACTGAACTTACAATTTTTGCCAAATTTGCATTTGCCTTTTGGGTAGTGCTGAAGTTGAAGTATGAACACACAATTCAGAACAGCTTTCTACCATATGACACAGAAAGGTGGGGTGGGGGGGGGGGGGGTTTATAGCCTTTTACCGGACAAGGCTCATGAGGCTGTATTTTGAAGGCAGAAGTATATGAAACTACAGACTCCTGCGGTCAAAGCATAACACAAACACATTGAGATTTGAGATCATTAGGGTTCCAGTTATCAACTCAGAAAACTTACTTCATTGCCTGTTCCAATCACTGTTGCATTATCCTTTTCCTTTGGATGGTTGAACTTGCATTTTGATCCAAACTTACACTTACTAGTCCTTATAAAAAACTGCACCATTAAGAACAGTTATATGAAAATACTGGTTGATCTGACAGATTATGACATAGGACTATGAGCTGCTTACAGGGCAATCTGGTTCCCCTGGTCGCTCGGGGTAGGATTCCTCAACCGTCGGAGCCTGCAAAATGATTTTTAAGCAAGCAAGAGGGAAATAAACTTTTGGAGGAATACAAGATAAGAGGTACTCCCTCCGTTTCAAAATATAAGTCTTTCCACCAACTTTCCCAACACATGTATCTAGACATGTTTTAGTGTAAGGTTCACATGAATCTTGCACTAAAATATGTCTAGATACATGTGTGTGGAAAGTTGGTGGAAAGACTTATATTTTGATACGGAGGGAGTATAATACAACTGCCAGGTGGTCTTAAAATAACAAAAGTGAAATCAAAGGGGAAAAAGTTTCAAGCAAGGTGCTTAAAAACGAAATATAACCCATGAAAAACTGAGAACTGCATTACTTTACCGTTCTATTTAGACCTATATGTTTGTCCCCAATAGACTTGAGTGTAGATGTTTATTCAGTTCAAATATGAATTGGACATTCTTCGAAAGATTAGAAAAAGCCACGGAGCTGGAGATATCTTTACTATTATATAAATGGGAGTTCGTGTGGTGGTGACATCGCTAGCAACTTCCTTTTCCACCTTCCTAACAAGTCTAACAACTTTCCTTAACCTTAACCTTAACAAAGCCTTTTGTCCCAAACAAGTTGGGGTAGGCTAGATATGAAACCCTGTCACGAGGACTTCTCAGGAGGTCACCCATCCTGGTACTACTCTCGCCCAAATGGGTTTCATATCCATGGGACTAGCAAGTTTTTACGTTGGCTCGCCAAGCCTATCACAACCCTTAGATATGAAACCTTTCATGAGGACTTTCCAGGAGGTCATACTAATCGGGAGCAGACAAGCATACTTGGACCATAGGTTATTCTGTATCACCAGAGATTCATATACATCATATAATCATAATAAATGTGTAGACCAGTGATGCAGGAACGTTATAAAACATACATAAATCTGGAAATAAACAAGCACATGCTTAACAACGAAGTATACAAGATTAAGAGTCGCCATACGATCACAGATTTAAGCTACATGATTTACTTAGAAAGCTGATTGGTAATTCTTTATTATGAGGTTCCCGCTTGGGATAGCACCATTCCTGAAGCTTGACTAAATTGTTAATGACTTAATATTCTAGTGCAATTATAGCCATGGCACAAATCAGAAGGCCCAGACATGTGTGTATGCTTCAAACAGCATATACGGTATGCTTCAAAGGGCCGAAAAAGAGATGCAGCAACAGGGTAAATGACTTCAAGTACATATAGAACATTTACACTTTATTTAATCAAAAAATGTTTTTGCTTAATTCTTTGTACTTAAGATGGCTACATTTGAAACTATTTTAAGCATTGTTAATTGTACCAGCAAGGTGGATGTAACAGATATAAGTTATCCTTAAAACATATATAATTGGATTAATTTGCTAATGCTAAATCTTTCGTGCATACTTAAGCAGGATGATTCTGGATTCTGGGTTTATCTGAAGCCCAAACATAATCACAATTTAAACAACACGCCGCCTGATGGGAGAAAGAAAGAATCCTAGTATCAGCATTAGAATGAATGCAGTGACTGCCATTCTTCACATTGATATTGTCAATCACATTACTGGAAAGTTGACTTTCTTTATTTTCTGCTGCAAAGTTGGTTCAAGGAAAGAAGCACGATAAAAAAAACCTATATTTTCACTGCCAGCAGCAAGGATTAAGAGTCGCTCAACTAGTCAATACTAGTCGTATTTGCATGCCAACCGAAACCTCGACTAGCCGTTACTTGTCCCGACTAGTTGTGACTAGTCGCAACTAGTCCATGAGTCGGTACCCTACAAACTCGGCTCGACTCGTAATCCTTGGCCAGCAGTTATAATGCAATACAATTAATATTTTTGAAATAATCTATACATCTTACAAAAACTTACTATAAATTGATATAGAATATTTAGACCTCCAGAAAACATAAAAACTGAAAGATGATCACCTCTTTCCAATTTGGAATCCCAACCTCTGGAACCCATTGTGGATGATCAAATCTGCAGGCTCCTCCATACACACATGTTCTGTTCCTCATATAGAAGACACAATTCTTTTCCCCAGGTCGCTGTGGATAAATAGGAAGGCTGCTTTCAAGCCTAGGGCGTTTAGCCATAGTGTTTGGAGAATATAAAGCCTCACTCTGCCCAATAGTACTATGACTTCCCATAATAGATTGATGATAGAGAACTATAGTAGATATAGAAAAGAACTTTATAAGCTAGCGGTATTAGACAACCATATACTGGAATAAATAGTAGTATAGTAGTAATAATATACTGAAATGAATGGTAGCAAAATTATAATCAAACTAAAACAATGGGACCGTAAGAAAAGTGATGAGGAGACAAATATATTAAGCAGCCTCACACTCAAAATAATTAGAGTAACAAAGTCGTATCTTTCTTGACAGAAGCACACGAACTAAGATGTACAATAGTTCAAGATTTCTCCAACACCTCAAAATATAGTCTTGCATAAGCACATATTCAGAACAAGAACACCAGGGAGCAATCAGAAATTAAAATTTTAGGCTTGCATTTTATCTTCTAAAAATTATGGAGAAATTTGATTCAAATTCTACGTCACCACAACATAAAACAAAAGAGAAACAGCAAAGTAACTTTTGTGGGGGAAAAATTAACTTGTCAAGCATAAGAATTAGAAAGTTTGATCATCATCATTGCAATGTGTAAGATCATCCTCATTTTAATGTGTAAGAACTAGATAGTTTGATCATCAGCATTTCAATGTGTAAGAATTAGATAGTTTGAGCATCCTCATTTCAATGTGAAAACAAATTAACTTATGTGTAAGATCCAAACTTCAGATTTCTTGTACGGCTGCTAAGGTTCCCCCCTAAAATTCAACAATGCTACTTTAATCTATTCTACGTGCAAGATTCTGAGATGTCTAAAAAAGGTCAAAACTTCACACACCGAATGAAATTCTTACAGCTACAGACCCATCAAAATCCACAAGAATCTACCACATAGTTTCCTCCAACTTGGACAATCCCCCAAAGCAAATTGATGCGGAGCAGAAGCTTGTCCGACTGAAAGGTCAGTGGAAGTAGGGCTGGATTCGAATTGCTTCGATCGTACCTTGAAAAAATTGTCTGACCCCCATCTCACTTGTGCTAATGCTTAGAAACCAGTGAAAAAGCGACTACAAGACAGGCATAACCATATAGAGGATAGTGGCACAAACACGCTTTGTCCTTATACAATCTCTACTGTGTTTTAATCGAAAATACGTAGATTAGTAGATGCATGGTTCAAAATGCGACAAATCAGTAATGTGTCCATAAATCTTAGTGATATTATAATTATATATACTAGAGAAGCAGTCAAAAAATGCAGACGCGATTTATGCCAACTGCCGGCACATGTGGATACCACCAAATGCCACGACAATTTGCTAGTTTTTGAATCTATACCGTCGCAAAATTCGGTTACTCTGGACGAACTAAAACATTTATTTCACAAGTAATACAATTGCGGTCTGGTGTATCCGATAAAAGTCAGTAGCATTATCCAATAAACGTAGTAGAACATAACCGCTTAACAGAAGAGGACATGGGCATGAGCTGCTCACCGTCCGCTGGTCGCCTGGCGCCGACATGAACGTCGAATGCGCCGGATGAGGAGGGGAAGGGGGGCGGGTCGCCGGCGTAGCGGGCCGCGATGAGGTCGATCTCGTAGGAAGAGTACCTCGGCGCCGAATCCTCGCCTGGGGCACCGCCGACGTATGGGTAGAAGGGGTAGTCCGACATCGCCGGCGGCGTACGGATGCGCTAGGGTTTCACGGGCTGGCGGTGGGGCGAAACCGCCGTTCTCAGGGTGGATGGACTGTTTGTTGGTTTTGCGCAAGCACTCGCCCAGCGTAAGAAGGAAACTATTTTTTGTTTGTGTTCGTTTTTTTTGTTGTTGAAATTTTTGTGTTCGTTTTCTTATCGTAACGTGTTTCCTTCCTTTTTTTTTCTTTCCGGAAATGACCTCCAGTTCCTAAAAAAGAATTTAAACCTGCTAAAAACACCACACCTCCCTCCTCCAAATAGCAGTTCGAAAACAACCCTCCACTTTACCAATGCGATGCAGGATGCCCATAACCAGCAAGATGGAGGCTAATTTTTTTTTAATAATACACACAAAATAATTAATTCCGGAAATAACACGTGATTTTTTTTTTTTGCAAAAATAGGATCCCGTCGTCCTTGGCGAAGCCGACAGGGCCCTGTCGTCCTTGGCGAAGACGACAGGTGACTTGTCGTCCTTGACGAAGATGACAGGTGGCTTGTCGTCTTTGGCGAAGACGACTAGTGGCGTGCGTGCACAAATACACGCCACTGGTAATATTACTAGTGGCGTGTGGCCGTGTGGACCCTCTCGTCATCAGCAACGACAGGCCAAAGTCGTCTTTGGCAAAGACGACGGGATCCTACTTCTGAAAAAAAATTAAAACGCGTAATATTTCTGGAATTAAATAATTTTCGTGTATTATTTAAATAAAATTAGCAAGATGGAGCTTACAACTAGTCCTAGACGTGCATGTGCGAAATTCGTGAAGCGCGTCGAGACAACGCTGTCCTCGGCTCCTTGTATCGGACAGCTCTGCCGCTCGTGACCATCGCCGACTTGTCGTCGCTTCCCTCGACACAGGTTTGTCCCATTCTTAATGTGTGGTCGCCATGGCCAACATGGTTACGGTGTGATGTATCTAATAAGTTTATGATAGTTTGAGATGCAGTCAAATTATCGAATAGTAGCAATGGATGGTGTAGATCACGACGTTGGACGACTTCAATGATCTCCTCATGCAATTCTTGGCGCCACGGTCATATTGGTGGTTAGGTCGATCAGCCGGCTGACATTTGTTGACAAGTCATTTCTATGATGGTCATGTGGACGTGTTAAAAGCATCTCCAGGAGATCCCTTTTAACCGTAAAAGCCCTATAACGTACCCTTAAAACCATTTTAAGGGGTAGAAATGGATCGACAAATCAAATATTTCGCTTGTCCACTATGATTGGACAGAAAAAGCTACTACAAGATTACGCCCCGCTCACCAATTGTCCAGTGGATGGACTGTTTGTTGGTTTTGCGCAAGCACTCGCCCAAGGTAAGAAGGAAACTCCTTTATTCCCGAATCATGATGAGGAAATTGTTTGTGTTCGTTTCTTCCATATTATCGTAACGCGTTCCTCTTTTTTCCCGTAAATGACCTGCATTTCCTAAATTTGTTTCTAAACCTCCTAAAAACACCACACCTAGCTCCCTCCTCCAAATAGGAGTTCGAAAACAACCCCCTCCACTTTATCAATGCGATGAAGGATGCCCATAACCAGCAAGATCCATCTCACTAAGATAGACATGGATCTTACAACTAGATGCGCATATGCGAAATCCGTGAAGCGCGTCGAGACAATGTTGTCCTCGGATCCTTATATCAGACGCCTCGTTCTTTCGTTCATCTACACTAAAGGGAGCAAGTAATGGCTCGTTCATTGCTGGTTTTACCATCCTTTTAACTTTATCAATCACTGATTCACAGTCAGGATCTATAACCTCCGGGAAAAGTTTAACGACGGGAGGCAAAACTTTTTTTTGAGGGGACATTTGTTTTTGTAGAGAAAAAAAACCCTTCTCCATTTAATCTATTTAGCAGGTAAAATGGGCCGGAGAATAAGCCCAGGCATAGGCCCACCTGCTCCAACTCGTTCGCCCCACCTCCATTTCCCAAATGACAAACCCGCAACAAATGAAATCTTCCCCTACTTGTCTAAACCCTAACCCCGGAACTTCGGATCGATCTCCGCCGCAGCCATGGCCGCCTCTTTCTGCGCCTCTGGCCGCCGCCTGCTCTCCACCGCCGCCGCAGTCTCCGAGTTCCCTGTCCCGATAGCCCTCATCCGCAGCCTCGCTCGCGCGGGCCGCCTCGCCGACATCGACAGCACCGTTGCGCCGCTCATACCGGCGCACCCCAAAGCGGTGATCTCCGCCCTCTCCGTCGTTGGCCTCGCCGACCGGGCCTCCGCCGTCCTCTCTACTATTCCGTCGCCCACCGCCGAGCACCTCAACTCCCTCCTGGGACCGCTCCTCCGCCGCCGCCGCCACGCCGAATGCGTGCCCGGCCTACTGGCCGCGCACCCCTCCGCGCCGCGCGATGCCAAAACGTGGTCCATCCTCGCCAAGTCCCTCTGCATCACCAAAGGCGCCGACGAAGCGGTGTACCTTCTCCACGGGGAGGAGCCGCCCACCCTCCGCCTCTACACGGCCATCATCGACTCCTACTACAAGGAGAAGAAGCCCCACCGCGCCGAAGAGCTGTGGCGCGACATGGTCAACGAACACGGCATCGCCCCCGACACCGCCGCCTACAACGTCAGGATCACCTACAAGTCCACATCCGGCACGGTGGAGGAGGTGAAGGAGCTGATCCGGGCCATGAGCGAGGAAGCAGGGCTCCAGCCAGACGTTGTCTCCTACAATGGGCTGATCCGGGCGCTTGGGCGGCACAAAAGGGTGGACGAGGCCCTGGAGGTATACAGGAGCTTGCAGGAGAAGGTGTTAGCAGAAGAGAACATGGAGGCCAAGTCGACGCCGGAGTGCGCCACATATGCCTGCATGATTGGTGCGCTGTGCAATGCCGATAGGTGGTCAGAGGCGGAGGACGTGTACTACGAGGGGCTGAAGCACCGCAAGGTGGCGGACCTGGGCACGGTGAAAAGGCTGGTGGTGGGTCTCAAGAAGGCTGGCAGGGGGCGGGCGGCGAGGCGCGTGGTTGTTGGGCTGCGTAAGAAGTTCCCTGACCAGTTCGACGGCCCGTGGAAGGAGCTTGAGGAGGCGGCGGGCCTCACACCAGGTGCCAGCAACGAAGAGGAGGAAGTGGAGGAGGACGAGCAGCAGCCAGCCAAGACGGCAGCCGCCATGTGAGCATTCACTGCAAGACTCCGAGGTGACGTTCTGTGCTTGTTTGATGAATCGTGAGGCCCTATTGCTGGTTCAATAAAGAAAATTCTTAGGTTACAAGAGACTCTTAGTAGTGTTGGTCATTTAGCTTCGTTAATGGCATACACAGTTTTTGTATGTGATATCTCGCTGCAGCAAGATCATGGCCTAGTGTCTGTTTTCCCTGTTGTGACTTGTTACTGTAAGGCGAGTCCTTTTTGGACGATGAAATGCAATCATATATTGATAGTTGAATTAAGGTCACGCATGATGAATTTGCTCTTCCCTATCTATGATTGAATTTTAGCCATATCAATACGCATCAATCTGAATCCCTACCAGTACACATATTTGCTCCCCCTCTCTCTCTTAAGTTCACTTCTGAAGAACTCCTTTCACAGCTGAAACCTGGGAAGAAGCAAGTCCTTCGTTTCTCCCCTGTTATTGGTCAGTCTGTAGTTAATTTGCATTGCATATCCTGAGATCACATTCAGGAATTGGCAGATAATGGTTACGGTCTGGTTACATGATTTTGCAGCCTGCCATTGGGCTGCTGCCTGCTTTATTACTAGGGCCTCGGTGAATACTCAGTATTTCGGAAAAAAACATTGCAAATATGGCGAACTTTCTGTGAACAGTGAGGATTTATCTGCTCCCCTGCTCAGTGGGAGGTAGCAACCGTTCATCGGACAACAACACAGTCGTGCAGCCATTTTGTCAGTTGCAGTTTTTTTTCCTTCTGATGCCCCGTGCCTGCACACTGCCTCTGTGCTCTGCCTCCCAACAGTACCACGTATTAGGGCATAGACAGTGGTATCTAGTCAGCCGTCTGTAACATAAACCACGTAGGAAATTTGATGACTTGGACGATGGAGAAGAAGGATAGAGGTAGATGTCATCTGTAATTGTACAGACGGCCGAGTCCCGTGAAATCCGCTCGCTACCGACGGCTCTTCTCCTGTTCCAGGAGATCCAGGAGATAGGCGTCGGTACTGGTGGCCCCGAAAGAGATCGTGCTCCATCTTCTTCCTGAATTCCATGGTGTGGTCTCCCGTGTTCACGAATCCATGGCGTGGTCTCCCGTCTTCACTAATCCATGTCGACACTCATCTTCTCTTCAAGCCGTCTCATCTTTTGAACTCCACTGGCGGATGAGGCAGATAGAACATCTTCAATTCTTTAGATGGGATGCAATCCTTGCTTGCATATCGGTACAGATAGAGATGGGATTGCAAAGGGGCTAAAACAAACCATCGCCTGATGTGAAGTATGCATTAGGTGGCACGAGGTGTACAGGACAAGTTTAATCAATGTTTTTCTTATTTGTTTTTAGTAAATCGCAAGTTTATGCTTACGGCCAAAAGACAACCCACTGTACAAGGTGTCTATACTGATATCTAGATGTGACGTTGACATCTAAAATGTACTCATCGCGTTCCGGAAGATAGACGCGGATAGGACTGACTCTAGCAGAAACTGCAAGAGGCTATCCTCAAGCTTCTTGAAGGGGGTTGTAAGAAATCTGGGCAAGTCGGTGTTAAACTGACATACATGTTTGAGAGGAGCATTTAGATGTGGTGGTGCATACTGGAATGCTGCACCATTGGAATATTTTCAAATTGCTCTGCGTATACGAACATAGATCACTCCTTCCAGTATATTTAAGAACAATAATGATCAAGAGAGGGAACCTGAGAAATATTTCCAGTGATTACGTCAGAAAATCGATGTATTCTTTTTGGGAGTTGGCAAAAGAATCTCCGATTTCTGTTAGACATTTTTGTTGTAATATTTTGAAAGAATGAGATGTTCTTGTGGTTCCAGTTACATTTGTAATACTGTACTGTAATATTGTTTCTTAAGAAAAAATGATGCTGCAATGTTAACTTAATCCCGACAGATTATGCAAACTGTACAAAACACCCCGCGGCCTCAACTGCATTTTAAGAGACGATGCATCGTTTCTTCAGAATCTAATGTTCCTTCTGTTCCAAATTAATTGTCGTAGCAAACGAAGTAGTTAACTACTCCCTCCGTTCCTGTTCCTAAATATAAGATGTTTTACACTTTGTCCACATACACATATACAAAAAATATATCTAGACACATTTTATGTGTATGTTCATTCATTTGTGTATGTATCTATCTACATCTAAAACATCTTACATTTAGGAACGGAGGGAGTAACTTTCATCATGCAGAATAACAAGGCATGTATCTATCTACATCTAAAACATCTTACATTTAGGAACGGAGGGAGTAACTTTCATCATGCAGAATAACAAGGCATGCAGGTAAATCATACTACAATACAAAGCACTAACTTATTTGTGCAAAAGCACAAGAACTGTGTCCAATTACAAACTGTCGAACACCAAATTCTCTTACATCTTAGCATTTCCCAGCACCAAATTCAGAACTCACTTAAAATCTAATTTATAACAAGAACAAATAAAACATTCAGCCTTTCCTTTTTCAGATGTACAGCATGGAAACTCTTCTTACCCACTTCTGTTCTCTTACAGAAAATGGTAGAGAACAACACACAAACCACTCTCACGCAGCTCCAGCTCAGTTCTTTCACTAAAAACCACCGAACGAGCACCATCCTCTGCAGCCAATCCGCACGAGCACAAGAACTTTTTCTTCCTCGAGCGACCATGGTAAGTTTAGCCAGCCAGCCACGACAAAACTGATGCCAAAGAAAGAAAAAAAGTAAAGGGGTGCAAGTCCTTGAGCAGCCATGCGAAGCACTAGGCATGGACACCATTCCCATTTGGATAGTATGTTCCATTCGATAGACCATTGGGAAACTTCTTAGCGTGCCCATTTTGGTGCGCGGCTGGCACATATGGACCATTGTTCAACTGATGTTTAGCAGGAATTGCATGGTCACTGGAGCAGTCCTGCAGAACCTTACCCAATTGCCCAGATGAGGCGGCGATTAGCCCTGCAGAAATTCAAACGAGGATTAACATATGGTTTGGAGCAAATGTTTCCAAATTCAAAGTATGATACTCCCTCCATTTACTAATGTAAGATGTTTAAATTAGCTTGCCAAAAGGTCTTCTATTAGTGAACAGAGGAAGTAAAAAAATATTGTTTCTTAATAAGTAAACATACGGGAAATAGGTGAGGACATTTTCAACAGCTTACCAACAAATAAAGGAGAAGGTTTTGAAGGTCTTGACTTGAATTCAGGATGAATTGTGCGCCAACAAAATATCGGTGATTGGGTATTTCGATTATCTGGAAAATTAACAAATTTATTAGGAAGCAACTTTTGCCAAATTGAAAGTTTTTCAGGCAATTAATGGTTTTAGTCAAACCTCCATTCTCCTGCCACTCTCATCTTTGCCAACAAATTGAAGTCCAGCATTTTCAAACTCTGGCACCATATCAGGATTTACCTGTGAAGATGAACATGTTTCAGTCCGATGAACAGGCCAGAACTTATGGAGATCATTTGATAGATTGTTCATTGCATTTATAATTATTATTTAAAACAGACCTCATATCTGTGACGGTGCCTCTCATCTACATAATCCACATTGCCATACCTGATAAACATTTAAAATAATTAGTGATAAACCCCAAAATTCTGTGATGAGAATGCTAACAAAATACAACCATAGACTTGGGGAATAATTCTAGAGAAGGGTCTATAAACTCACAATTTAGCAGACTTGCAATCAGCAACCTTGAAAATGTCCTCCTTGATCCTAGGCGCATCGTGGCACCCATATGTGTTTTAGAACCCTAAGAAATGAATAAAACATTAATTCCAAGATCTGCAAGGGATTGATAAAAAAATGTCCATAAAAATTCTAATGACAACCAGTGATGATTCAAAATAAATTTGCTAGCAACTTCACGGTATAATTACCTCAGGCATAAAAATAACACATGGGGTCTTGGCATGGGGATCAAATTCAGTGCTGTTTGCATCAGAGAGATTCATGACATGCCTAGCAAACTCTACGACAGCCATCTGCATTCCAAGACATATACCAAGTATGGTACATTGTTTACACGGGCATACTGAGCAGCCAGGATTTTTCCTTGAACACCTCTATCTCCAAAGCCACCAGGTACCAAAATGCCATCGGCACCCTGAAATGAAAGATCTTCAGATAACCATGATGGAAATTAAAATATTTACATAAATCATAAACTTGTGCAATTCAGCTTTGACTGCAAAACATTTTTGTTAGAAAATTCCACCTTCAATAAATTCCATGCTGCTTCATAAGCATCAGGTGCCTAGAAAAGTTAGAAAGGATCATGTAAGAAAAGGAAACAACTCAGATCAAACATACAGACAGAAAAATATGACACCAAACCTCAACTTTGGTGTTGTCCTCGAGATCGGTAGAAGCAACCCAATCAACAACAAGCTTCCTGTGGCAATCAACTGAAGCGTGCAAAAGGGCCTGCAATTTTTTTGTTGCATCGGACTCAACTATTAGACACCAGTGATCATAAAAAAGGTATAAAATATATTATAACTCTGCAAATCAAACTCACCTTCAGCACCGAGAGGTAAGAATCAGATAGGCCAGTGTACTTTCCAACCATAGCAACCTCACCTGAAATGAGATCATTAGTCATTAGGAACTATGAACAAAATACTAAGGGCAACAATCAAAGTGGATAAAAAACTAACAATATCCTGAAGGGTGTCAAACATAGTAGCTCTTGCAACCCACTCGTCCAACTTTGGCTCACGGGGAAAGCTGCAAGTGCGTACATATAAATATTATTGCACCACACAAAATACTACAGCTTGTACAAAAACATACTGAATAGATATGTAGAGACAAACCTTTCAATGTTCAAACTTTAAGAATAGCTTCATGCGCCTTTTGGTCCTACAGGGCATAATAAGATTCAGCATCAACACGAATGTTCATGAACCAAAATGAATTAGTACACAGAAGATGAGATGTACTATACCCGAAGCAACAAAGGAATACGCCAAATATTGGAAACATCATATAGAGTGAGAATGTTAGCTGCCTGCAGAATACAATTGTTCATGAGCTACCAGGAGGAATTATTACCAAATTATGAAGCAATCGCTAACAATATTTACAGTTCAATTACCGGCACATGGCAGAACTGGGAGAGTTTCTCTTTCACATTTTCTTCCAGTTCCTGTCAAATAGAATTGCAGTTTATGAAAAGTGAGGTTAAGTAAAGCAAGAAAGACGAGTCTACTATACAAAATTGAGATAAATGAATGGCTAACTAACCTTTGTACTGCGACAAGCTAAAATATTTGGGGTGAGGCCAAGTCCCCTTAAACCACGCACACTGTGTTGTGTTGGCTTGGTTTTCTATAAGAGTAATAAATAACAGACAGAACAAATATTAGGTCAACAGAACTAAAATGTTTTTCACATAATAAGATGTACACCATAGAATAATCAACAAGAGAGTTTGGCTACCTGTTCACCAACAACATTCAGAACTGGAACAAGACTGACATGCACCAAACAGAAGTTACCAGGTCCTGGCACCAAAGCAATATCCAAAAGAAGATTATAAGTGCCACAAACCAGGAAAGATGGAGTACAGTGTTCATGTATCAATATAGTTTGAGTTTCTCACCAACACGATAAGAGAATTGACCCAAAGCTTCAATGAATGGCATAGATTCAATATCACCTGTAGCAGGAGTGACAACACAATCAAGCGACAGCTACAAACGACAGATCTCAACAAATTATTAATTATCTCATGCCACCAATTGTTCCCCCCATTCTATCACACAGACATCAGCTGGTCCGTCCTTGCCATCAACTGGTATCATCGCAACACGCTCGATCCAGTCTTGAATGGCATTTGTGATGTGTGGCACAACCTTGATGGTAAATTGGTTTAATAATCAGCACACAAAGAAACATACATACATATAGTTACCAAACAGAAAAACGAAGGTAAGTGTGCATAAGGTGATCCTCACCTGCACAGTCTTTCCCAAGTATTCCCCTTTCCTCTCCTTGTCAATAACAGACTGTCATCAACAAAAGGAAGAGTGATTTGAGAAAAGTCAGAATGTTTGTTGCGCAGGAATAGCAACTGTATTTATGATGTCACATATTTGACATGGCACTTTATATGTCCTTGTGGTTAAACAATAATACAATTTATTTGCATTGTTAATGTACTCGACATTCTAGTAACATAACAGAACAAGCACATCCTTTCCTTCCTATAAAGTGCAAGTATACCAACGTCAGCATCAACTGAAAGATTTCAAAACTGTTGAATGTTTGCATGCCAAAAGAACTGAGGTTGGTACTCTAAATACATTATTGTGCCTGCTACCTGGTAGATCTTTCCAGTGGTTATATTGTTGTCCGGGTAAGTTTAATATCAAGAAACCTCTCGTAATTCCCAAGATCCAAGTCCACCTGCAAGATGCACAGACATCGCTTAACAAGATGACAACATCCTCTAGCCATTGTAATATTTGACTTGGTCCTATGTCAGTACCTCACCACCATCATCTAACACGAATACTTCACCATGCTCGAACGGGGACATAGTCCCAGCATCGGTATTAAGGTAAGGATCTGCATAATTAGATAATGCAAGAGAAGATGTCAACCTCATGAAGCCAAGAGCAAGCAACTAGAGCAATCGAGCAAGTATTAGCTGGCATGCCGCCACTAGTTCTACAAGGCAAAAGGTACAATCAAGCCCCAAGTGCCGCAATGTTACAGGAAGTCACAAGGCTACAAGCTTACAACAGCAAAAACAAAGTAGTGTTTAGGTGATACTGGATAAGAATAACAATGGAGCGAAGAAGACATGTAGTATAACATTTGATTCAGGTCAAAGATTCCAACACGCTAAGCTGGCATCCAATGGTTCGTGACACTACGATATCCGGCCTATACGTAAATCAGCATCAGTGAGGCCTGCAGAAGTGCAGAGCACGAGACACTGAAAGGCAGAGACAAGGAGGTAAGGAGGAAACTTGTCTTTTCAAAGCACCTGTTTCAACCACGGCATAGGATGAAAGCGTATCAGCCCAAATCTGAGAGTTGCAGCAGTTCAGATATTTGAGAACTCGTCCTTGTACCTTTCACAAATCTCTGTCCCAAAATACTGGCCCCAGGCATAGCTGCTAGCGAGTGAAGGAAAAGTCAGAAGCTTTCTTCGATGGGCCACCATCGTTCAGACCTCAAACTTTTATTCCTCGAGCAAAAGATACCACAAATCACCACTCCATAAAAGATCTTATTAGTAGCCCTCCATAGTGGTCTTCTACTGAAGTAAAAACAGGGGGAAAAGTTTCCCTTTGCAGAGTCTGAAAGCTCTATTCCAACCATCATCTACAAATGCCCATCAAAAGAGACCATTTCTCTTGAAACTTCTGTCCCTCCACTAGGCCACTAACGAAACAAATCTCTTCAAATGGAAAATATAATAAAATCTGTCCCTCACGCGCGCACAAGCCAAAGATTAGCAAGGTAATCAACATCATATCCATTCCTACATCACAACCCCTATAAAGGCTAAAACCTCGGGCGGAATGTTCGAAAGAGGGGCTTTCCACCAAACCCAACCAAGAATCCCGGGACCTCCCTGTGCCTACTCCCCGCAGCCTTGAGCCGCACGAATCGCTCAAAACAAAAATGAAACCATAATCAAAACAAATCTTTCGCCGGAAACCGGATCGAGGCGGGCTCAAGAACCACGAAGCCAGCCCCTTCCCAGAGAGCCCCAAACCACGCCTTTTCAGGGGGGCGGAAAGGCGGTTTTTGAACGGTGCAAAGAAAAACATCACACGGCCGGCCGGCGGCGGGCACGTACCGATCTTAATGGAAGTAATGCGGAGGCCACACGCCTTGAGGACGACGCCGATGCTGCTGGCCGTGACGCCCTTGCCGAGGCCGCTCACCACGCCGCCGGTGACCAGCACGTACTTCATCTCGCCGGAAATCTCGGGTCAATCCTCCGCCGCCGCCGCCGCCGCCGCCGCCGGAATCTTTCTGCACCCCGATCCGGGCTGCCGCTCGTGCTCTTCTGCTAGGTGAGTATGGTGTCCGTGAGCGCTCGCGCGCGGGCGGAGGAGAGGAGGGAGAGGTTTTAAGAGGGGATTGGGGAACCGCGCAGCCGTTTGAGAGGAGAGGAGGAAGGAAAAGGGCAGAGGCAATGGAGGCGCAGGGGATAGCGGGAGGAGGGCTTTGGCTATTTATAGTCTCTCGCTATTTTATTTCATTTATTTTTCCTTTTTTCTTCTAATTCTCCTCTTTTTATTTTCTGGGTTATATGTTCACTCCTGCTTGTTTTCATGAAGAAAAATAAGAAGAGTGAATTGGCAACTAGACATTGTTTGTTTTAGTTTCTTCCATGGAAATATATGTTTGTCGGTTCAGTTTTATTCTCGAAGCATATCCTTTTTGCCAGCCATTGAATGAATATCCAACGGTTCACAATACATCATGTATATGTACTCGTCGCAACAATCTAACCCTAACCTTTATCCTAATCATTCCTCTCCGGCACTCACCAATCCGCCATTTGACATTGCTTTGAAGGGGTGGTGCCAAGTTTGAAGGTTGAAGGGGGCAAACACAAAAAAAATCAATTAGGGGGGGGGGGGGGGGGGGGGGGGGGGACGAACCTAAATCTATCCTAAACTCTTGTCTATACTACTCTTAAACAAAAAAAAAGTATGTATGTTGTACAACGCCATATGGGGTCCAGTGCACCTGGTCCCCCTAGCTCCGCCACTTACTCCAATGGTCGTCACCAAATCTGAAGAACATGACAACACCATTCTCCTCTCTTTTGTTCTGATTGGGGGCATGAATATCCTACTCCCTCCGTATCAAAATATAAACTTTACACAAACTTTCCACACACATGTATCTAGACATATTTTAGTGCAAGATTCATGTGAACCTTCCACTAAAAAACATGTCTAGATACATGTGTGTGAAAAGTTGGTGGAAAGTCTTATATTTTGATATGGAGGGAGTAGATAGTAGGGGAAAATATTTTTTTCAAAATTGCTCAACGACATGTTCCATCTTAGCAAAAATTACTCGGTAGATATGGTGTCGGTGTCGTGCAATTCTTCCATACAATTGTGCATGTTTGTAATAAGTTTCATAGCAATAGGTCAATATCACAACAAACAATCTTGAAGATCTAATAATGATTAGCATGATTAAGTAATGATCTTCAAGATCAATTTTGTGATTGTCATGATCACAAAGAACATGCTAATCCCTGAGTGTATGGATAACCTGAGGAGATACGCAAGCATCTTGCTAGCATCAGCTTTTTTAGAAACCACACACATTATGAGTCCTTGCAAAAATACCTCTTAGAGACCACGTTTCTTCTATTATGTGATATATATAGTGTATCAGTACTGTATATACCTATGTGGATTATTCAAAAGCCATTATTCCAAGATTTGTACATGGACAAACAATTATTATCTTATTATTTTGACAGAGTTGGGCTGAACCTGTTTTTTCCATAACGGGCCGTGTGGCCCATATACATTAATTACTAGTGCTGAACCTGTTTTTCCATAACCGAGCTGTGTGGCGCATCGTCGGAGATCTTATCCTTCCTTCCTAGTCACGAACAGCGCATGTTGACACAATGACACGAGACGCTTCTCCCTACACAAGCCGACGAGAGAAATACAAAATTATACCACAATTGGGGCAGGAGTAACGAGTCAGTACCAACACTACTAATTTTTTCAAAATAGTACCAACACTGGGGTAAACACAACACGCGGCGCTGATAGCTCGGCTTAGCCGTTCTGACGCGGCGGGCCCACGGTCAGCGCTGACGTGGCGCAAACGGCCGTCGACGGCCGCCGTTTGGACCGTGCCCGTGCCTGGTCTAGACCAGCCGGTCGCACGGCTCGGTTGGACCCAGTCCTCACTCGCCCCCCGTCCGCTTCCTCCCACTCGCAGCTCTACTCCAGTCGCCGCCAGGGTCGCCGCCCTTCTCCGGCGTGGTTCTCCGGCTGCCGCCGCCGTCGGGTCGAGATGGTGAGCTGGAGCGACGGCGAGACGTCGCCCGATACATTTCTGAGTTCAGAGGTAAGCAATCCATCCTCCATTGGGTTTCCGATTTGGGATTTAGGGTTTCCGATTTGGGGATTTCATGGAATCGTCGATTTAGCCTCGATTTAGCCTCGAATTCATCTCCCTTTTACTTCGTTTGTAGTATCCAGAGGGGGGCTTTATTCCTGAATCGATCGCGGATCCAACCTGGTGCGGCATTGCTCTGGATACGACGTATGTTTGCTGCGTCCACAAGGAACAACCAGAGCGATTCGTAGCTTATGCTGGGAGAAACACAGGGAGGCGTTTTCTGGCGTGTTCGATTAAGAATGTAAGTTCTTGCTTGCATTAATTTAATTAATGTTTGCTGCACTTTAGGTTTGATGTTATTAGTCTTTGTGTAAGTGCTGATGTTCTGATAATGAGGAGAGCTAGTTGGATAGCATGAATTTAATTACAGCAGCAAATTAGCTAGTTAAATATGTACAGTAGAAAATTAATGTTTGCTGCACTTTAGGTTTGATGTTATTAGTCTTTGTGTAAGTACTGATGTTCTGATAATGAGGAGAGCTAGTTGGATAGCATGAATTTAATTACAGCAGCAAATTAGCTAGTTAAATATGTACAGCAGAAAATTAATGTTTGCTGCAGTCTATATTTTTATACATGTGCATCCAGTATTTATGTATGTAGTTGCATACTGATTTAGTTTATATTTTTTTGTTAGCAAGCTGAAAATTGTGGATTTGTGGAGTGGATTGATCCTGAGTGGCCAGATTCACTTCTGTGCAATGTGCAAATTGATGATTGCCTCTCTGAATTGCTGCACATTTCTGAAGCACATCTTCATGCAAATTTGCTCGTGTGCATGCATCCTCCTCTCATCATACCATTTCCTAGGTTCCTGTTTTTTCCCTCTGCTCCTTCTGCCCTCCTTCGGTGGCACCATTGAAATTGGTTCAAACATATCATCATCTGTCATTAACAAAACCAGTGGATCCATCATCATCTGATGAGGGTATGTAGTCAACAACTGGTTCAACTGGCACACATGAATGAGACCTCACTGTGGGCCCTTTCCTAACAGGCAACTTCTTCTTCGGGTTTTTCACATTTTCAGGGGGTGGTGGTGGTTCAAACAGTGGATCATCTTCTGCTACAAACAAATCTTCAATGTCGGTGTCACCTTCACAATGCAACATTGGATCTTCTCTGACCCTCTCATCTCCTCTAACCTCTCAGCTATTTCTTCTTCTTCCTTGGACCTGAATTCTTGCATTGCAGCAAACTCTTCCTCTCCCATAGAAAAATATCCATCCTCTTCTTCATCACCTGAGCTCACATCTTGTACTACAATTGACTTGCCCTTCTCACCCACCATGTTCACACTTGTTTGAGTCGACAAAACAAGATTATTCTGACTGGCACATTGACTTGCAATAACAGAACCATCATCGTCAAGAACATACACAGGAGAAGGACTGAGATCTAGCACAACTGGTTCTGCATAACTAACAATGGCTTTAGATGCAGCTGCTCGTGCTCGGGCAGGTCTGCCCCTCTTCACAATCAAGGGCAGCACTTTGGTTGATTCAAAGAAATCAAGCGGTTCATATATTTTCACATTGTTATCGACAAGTTCCATTTCCTCCCCTTTCTGCAGTAAACTGAATCCCTAATACCATACCCTTGTGTCTCAATCAGTGCAAGAATATTCATATACGTTATATCATCTCGGGCAAGTGTCCTCTCAACATTATCTACTCCATCGAAATGAATTCTGACATCCCAGACCTCAGTATCCAAACTACAAAGCAATAGAAATAACGAGCATTAAGAAAATCCCAGTAGAAATAACAAGAACTAAGAAAATCCCCAATTTCAGTGAACCCTAACCCTAAATCCCCAATTAGCTACACCACTGTATAGAAATCGAGACAGCGATAGTTGAACTTACTCGCGCAGCCGAGCCCGTGCGTCCACTCGTGGCTCGTCGCCGGATTGGCGACCCACATCTCATCTAGCCTGGCCGCCGCCGCCGACGGACGCCGCTCTGGCCAGAGCTCATCCAGGCCGTCGTCCACGCTCTCAGCTCCAGTGCTTGCGCCGCTGCCGCATCCGACACCACCAGGCACAGCCGCGACGGCCAGCCGCCGCCTGAGCCGCCGCCGCCGCCCGGATTCGCCGCGTCGTCCATCGGCGGGAGAGAGGAGAGTGGAGCTCGCAGAGTGAGGACTGGGTCCGACCGAGCCGTGCGACCGGGCTGGTCTAGACCAGGCACGGGCGCGGTCCAAACGGCGGCCGTCGACGGCCGTTTGCGCCACGTCAGCGCTGACCGTGGGCCCGCCGCGTCAGAACGGCTAAGCCGAGCTATCACGCCGCGTGTTGTGTTTACCCCAGTGTTGGTACTATTTTGAAAAAATTAGTAGTGTTGGTACTGACTCGTTACTCCTGTCCCAATTGTGGTATGATTTTGTAATTCTCTCCAAGCCGACAGTGGCTGGGCGTGGGTAATGAGCACCATGTTCTCCTTAAGAAAGGTCGCAGGCATGGATTCTCTCCATCACCCATGACGACTCGACTGGATCAATAGAGTGTCTTCAATAAAGTATCTTGCCGTCTATATGTAGGAGTAAAGATTTAGTTTGAATATTCCGATACACTACAAAATATGATTTTGAGAAATTCATACTGATACATACAGGAGTACACGACGTGCAAAAGAGCAGTTCTATATGTGTGTCTGTATTATGAGCATCTAGCAGATCCCCTAACACGCGCTCGGCCCGGCAAATTTTGGATTTAGTTTTTTTTTGCCAGAACTGTCAGCGCATATTAGCCTGGCACGGACCCCCCCCCCCCCCCCCCCCCCCCCCCCCCCCCCCCCCCCGATCCGCTTTATGGAATTTCATCTCCGTCGCATTTAGGATTCCACTTCGGCGAGCAATTACAGCGAGAATGGACGACATTTTCAGCCGGCTCAACGGTAAGGCGTTATCGTCGCTGACGACATTGGAGAAGTACTTCGACGGCTCGATCTCCTCTCTCACGGAGCCCACCACCTACGATGACACGGACAAGTTCGCCACAATCACTGACGAGGTCGAGCTGGTGCACTGCTCGTGAAGGAGAAATCGTTGCGCTCCGCCTATCATGCAAAGAAGTGGCACTGATCTACCCGCCATTGGGCTGAGATGCTGAACAGAGCCCGCTCTAGCGTGGGCTCTAGTTGATTGCCGAGCACACATAACAGAACTCGACAATGGGAGGGAGGAGTGTCGCCCAAAAGTCTTCCTTCCGGCGCAAAAAATAATTAGTGCGGTGAAGAAGCGGCGTCGAAAACAATTGGGATCGGTTTTTGGGGTTTGATTTGTTTCTGCTAAGTAAATATAGCTGTATGCCAATATGATGAACTATGTTTGTGATGTTGATCAATGAAATTCTAACGCCAAGTTTGTTTTGTAATTATTCAGTATGGTATATAGTGTATCTGTTATATGCCCGATGGATTTCTATACTGCATATTCGTTTTCCGAGAGCGGATACAATTTTTTTAGGGTACGGGTTTTAGTGTCTGAAGTTGTTTTAAATTTTATTTATTAGTCATGCATGTATCAAGTATGGCTGTGCGACAGAGCATAGCCACCCATAAGTCCGTATCATTGGCCGACAAGCGTGAGCGAAGCATAGGGCGAAGTAGCCAATTGTGCATGGAGATCTCCGTGAGGGCCAGAGGCTGCAGGGCACCTGTCCAGTCCATGTGATGGACATCTTCAGAAGATGCATGCATCATGGGAGATTCAGAAAAATGAAAGGTAGCCCTCCCACTTGGCAATGTCCCGTAGATGGAACAAAGGGGGCCTGATGCCTGCTCTTTTCTGATTACCAGGATTGAGCGATCCATTTCTATCACCGCCGCCGCTGGTTTTCAAGCTGCAAACACAACTCATATAGATACAGCCAAGAAACGTCATTTCTTCCGTGTGTTGTGTAGCGGGCCTAGTAAAAAAAATTGAGAGAATCAAATCATGCGGTTGCTTCTCGAACAGGGCGATGAAAAATCACGCAGCCGCAGCATTTCCCATGCACGTCCGCATCCTGCATTCCTGCATATGCCGGTACTAGATTAGAGCATCTCAGCAGACGCCGGAAACGGAGCGCGCGCCATATAACCGATTTTCCCCGCGCGCGGGGCCATTTCGCGCGCTCCAGCAGACGCGGGGAAAAAGCGCGCGCTCGGAAAACGGAAGCGCGCGCTGGCCAACGCGGTAGGTTTCGCGTTAAATAACCCGCCCCGCGGCCAGCGCGCGCTCACTCCACGCGTCCCCTCCTCTCCCCAACCGCTTTTTCCCCTCCCACCACCGCTCGCGCCACCGCACGGATTCCGCCGTCGCCGCGCCACGCCCGCGCTGTCGCCACCATGCCGCCGCGCCGGAGGAACCAGTCCGGCTACCGCGGCGTGCGCGCGCGGCCCAACGGCACCTTCTACACGGAGATTCGCGCCGGCGACGAGCGGATCTCGCTCGGGACGTTCGAGACGGCGCACGAGGCTGCCCGCGCGTACGACGCAGCGGCGTGGCGCCTCGGCCGCTCCCGCCGGCAGATGAACTTCACGGACGCCCGCACCGTCCAACAGGCGCAGGATCTGGCGCCGCCGCCACGCCTCGTCACCGCCGAGGACCGGGCCGCCGACCGCGAGCTCCAGGCCGCCTGCTGGTCGCGCATCGGGACGAGCAACTCGTGGCGGAGTATCGCCGGCGCCACCGGAAGAAGCCGCCGCCGAGGCGCAGGCCTTGGCAACCTTCGCGGCTGAGCGGGCGGAGCGAAGGCACGCGCGGGCGCAGGAGCGGGCGATGCGGGGAGGCGCAAAGCCGAGGCGGAGGCGCAGCTCAACAACACCACCTGGGGTGAAGAAGACCCCAGGTGGGAGCATCTCTTCTCCGAAATCTCCGATACGTTGGACTCGGACTCCGACTTGGACGAGTTCGACTTTTAGATGTTTAGTTCTAGTTTAATCGAGTCTGTTTAGTTTAATCGAGTCTGTTTTAGTCAACGAACGAGTCTGTTTATAGTAATAAATTTTTTATTTCTAGTCTACATTTTGATCTGAATTTTCATCTGAACTTCATCTGAAGTTGTTTGCGCTGGGCGCGCGCGCTGGGATTTTAGCGCCTCTGCTGGAGCTATACTTTTTTACGGCCACGCCGCGCTAATTTTAGCGCTGCTGCTAAAGCAAAACAGGCGCTGCGTGCGCAAAAACGCAATTCTGGCGCCGCAAAAAAAATTTAGCGCGCCGGCGCCTAACGCTGCTGCTGGAGATGCTCAGCAAGGGGGGGTACGACCGACAGGGCACAAACCTCGAGGCTCCTCAGTCCTCACATGCACGCATTAGGCCTCACGTACGGTCCAGGCCTCTCTCCGGCTTTCAAAGGGGACAGGACTAGGCGTCCCAGGGATCTTTCTGTCTGATCCCCGGGTCCGCAGCCGTCTGATGTGGGAAACAATAACCATCCGATGCGGTTAACGCACGCAACCCAACACAGAACACGCAACTGCACCCATCTCCGGCCGGCGCGCTCCGCTCCGCCCCATCCTCTCCTCCCTGTAGCACCGCGCCGCTACAGCTTTGCCGGAAAACACGCCGCCGCCGCCCTGAGAAGACGCCGCCCGCCTCCGGAGAAGACGCCGCCCCGTCCCTCCCGCTCCGCCCGGCGTCTCCGGAGCACAGAGAAGACGCCGTCACTGGAGCCGGAGAAGACGCCGTCGCCGGAGCCGGAGAAGACGTCGCCGGAGACGTCGTCGCAGCCTGGCTCTTGCACACCATCACCGTGGGATTTTGGTAGCATTGGCCGCTTTGGTAGCAAGGCCGACCGCCAATGGCAGCAACACCGGCCTGCTTTGGTAGCAAATCCGCGGAACAGTTATAGCAAAAAAAGTTCAGCCTATAACGCAAAATCCACAGAAATCGCGTGGTGCAAAAATCACAGAACGTTTGTAGCAAACAAAATTTTCAAATAATGGAAAATAACAGAACGTTTGTAGCAAGCAAATTCTTCAAATAATGCAAAATCACACAACGTTTGTAGCAAAACAATTCTTCAAATAATGCAAAATCACACAACGGTTTGTAGCAAAAGAATTCTTCTAATAATGCAAAATCACATCAACGCAGAGAACTTTTCCAATGATGCAAAAAAAATTTGCTACAAAACGTATAGAGATCTGCTTGAAAATAAATTGCGTCTTATAGAGAAGATATTTGCGACATTAGTTTTGTAGATTTGTATCATAAGGAGCAAATTTCTGCTACAAATGATATAAGGATTTGCATCTCATGAAGAAAAAATCAGGTGAAGAAGAAATTTGCTACTTAGGCTCTGAGGATTTGCATAAAAAGGGGAACAATTTTGCTACAAGCTTTCAAAATTTTGCAGAAATACAAGAAAAAGCATGTGAAGAAGAAAATTGCTCCCGACGGCGGGCGACCTCCGAACATCAATGGCAGCATCGCTGACCACCCTTGGTAGCACCGCCTGTAGCAAATGGACTCCAGCTCGCCGGAGCGCCACACTACTGGCAGCACGGCCGCCCACGGCGGGGAACTGATTGCAGCACCACCCCTGTCCTTGCAGCAACATGGCGTCGCCGGGACAGGAATCCTTGCCGCGGTGGTCACCCCTCGCGCCACTGCCAGCACCGCCATGCTCCGATGGTGTTCCTTCGCGACACCGCCGTCCTGGCCTTCTGCACCATCCACGTCGCAGGGTGCACGACGAGCTCGACCGCAAGGGAGGCCGAGACGAGGAGCTCGAGCGACCGGGAGCAGCGCCAGCAGACGGCGAAAAAAGCTCGAATCAACGCCGGCGAGCGTCGGCGTCGGGGGATTCGTACACGTCGCGTATTTAGGTGGGAAAGGAACGGAGGCGGCGGCGGTCGAGCGGCGGCGAGCTCGTGGAGAGAGGCCGTGTACGGTGGAGGCTGCGTGGCGGCGTAGAGCGGCGCTGCCGGGCGTGCGCCAGTGGTCTGGAGGCGTCCGCGTGAGAGGATAAGGTAGAAAGGAGACGAGCGGTGGAGAAAAAGGAGACGAGACGCCACGCGTCGCATAGACGAGGCGGGGGACGCGAGAGTCACGATCCCCTGGATGATAACTATACTTTTCCTTTCAAAGGCCCACCACCAAAAGTCCTCCAATAATTGGTCATCCAAAAGGACGCGCGTTTGTTACGCGTTATACTGTTTGCGTCAGAAAAGGAGGCGCGTCCGTGTCCGGCTCAGTTCCGTCCCTTTTCAGTCACTACACTGACGGGTCGACGCAGTCGGTCAGGGTTTTTATCATTTTGATTATTTTCGGACATGATGATCACATTGCAACAAAAGCCAACGAAATAAACCTAAAAAAACATAGTCCCGACCTCACACGGGTCATGTATGGATACATATCTAAAATATTACAAATCCCAGCCATCGGCCATGTCGGCCATAGTTCAACACCGGCATGCAACATAATAAATAGAAAGATCGAGATTTGACCAATCTTGATCCATGTAGTACCTTTGCTTCTTGAGGACTTCCTAGGGTGAAGGCCGAGAGATCCATGTCCATGATCCTGGCCTCTGATAACCCACAAGTATAGGGGATCGCAACAGTTTTCGAGGGAAGTAAAAGCCAAATTTATTGATTCGACACAAGGGGAGACAAAGAATACTTATAAGCCTTAACAACGGAGTTGTCAATTTAGCTGCACCTGGAAAAGCACTAGTAACCGGGGTGATGTGAAAGCAACAGTAATATGAGAGCAATAGTAATAGTAACACAGCAGCAGTAGCAGTAACACAGAGGCAATGGCACCAGAAAATAGTTGATACTACTTATAATGGCATGTAGGACCGAATGAGTATTTGATGATGACAGATGTACCAGGGTTCCCAACTATCTACACTAGAGGTAACTCTCCAAACAAATAACAAGTGTTGGGTGAACAAATTACAGTTGGGCAATTGATAAAATTGTGAGGGCATGACAATGCATGTATGATAAGATAAAGTTTACTCTAGTATTTAATTGGGCATTACAACATGATACACAGACCGCTATCCAGCATGCATCTGTGCCTAAATAATCCACCTTCAGGTTAGCATCCGCACCCCTTTCAGTATTAAGTTGCAAGTAACAGATTAATGCATTAAGTAAAGTGCATAATGTAAACAACACAATTATCCTTGGACAAAGCATTATTATTTTACCCCTAGTGGCAATAGCACATCCACAACCTTAGAGGTTGTTGTCACTCCCCCAGATTAAATGGAGACTGAACCCACTATCTAGCATAAATACTCCTCTTGAAGATACAGACAACTACTTGATCAGGGTAACCACAAGTACCAGAGAGCATGCAAGATCTTAAATAAACAATAGTATGATAACATGATGAACAATCTGATCACAATTCCACAATTTATTTGTAACACCCCAAAATTTGGCCTTTCAAAAAATTCGTTCAAAAATATTCTTATTGGATTTAAATTTAGTTTCCTCTGGTTTGTGTGCCATTTTAATTTGCAACCTTTTTCAAAACCCTGACCAAGCTTAGGACCTTGTGTTTTTAGGTTCTCTCCCACTTGGTACACTTGCTGGTTACCCCTTAAACCAAAAATATTTTCCTCAATATTTTCTTTTATCATAAAAACCAAAATCCTTTTATTTGAGCTTTATAAAGGAAGTATATCAAATCTTATCTGAAAAATCCTCCAAAAATCAGGGAATGATCCCTAGGCAGTATATAGCCTATTTGTTCAAAAATATTTGATTCACACTTGGGGATTTACCTCATAATATTTATATTCAATTTCTGCCCTCTAACTTAGATAATTTCAAAAACTATTCAAATTATCTTTCCAATGAGAGACAAGCACCTAGATACACTCACTAGGAGTGTCCACACCTCAGGACAAATCCCTGGCCAAACCTCATCTCTTTTGGCCCCCTCAAAACCACAGTTTCACTTTTGACCAGAACTGTTTTTCAAAATATTTTGTATAGGTGAAGTTTGATTTTGGCAAAACTTCCTTCTACAATCCTGTAGAGGATGTCGAGGGACACGTTTCTACACGAGCAGAATTTTGTTTGGATCCCGTAGCTGAGAGTTACACGCTGTCGAACACCTCGGGCATGTCCAGGAACGTGGCCGCCACGGCCATGGACACGAACCGGCGACGCCGCCAGGTGCTTGTCGCCAGGACACCACTCCCCACTGCCCCAAACCATACCCAAAACCTCCACCACCACTCCCTCGCCCGCCGACGGCCGAAATCGCCAGCACGGCCGCCGCCGCTAGCGTGGCGAGCGCTAGATGCCGCACCGACGGCACAGTGCCACCCGGGACCCTCCCGTCCGTGACCCCACCGACGCCCGTGCCTGCTGCCCCTCGCCCCTGTGCGCTCGTGAGGCTCTCCGCCACCCGCAGCGTCCAGCAGCTCCGCGACGCGCCGCGCAGAACAGTGGCACGGCACAGTGCCTTCACCACCGCCTGCCATCGACGCCGGCCACCTCGCGGGCCGCTATAAAACCCCCACCCTGGCAGCCTCCGAGCAGCACACCAGCTCTCTCACCCTCCAATCTTCCTCCCCCGCAGTCTCGCAGCCTCTAGAGCCGTGCATCGCCGGCGACGAGCTTGCCCTAGCCGCACGGTCCTCGGGCGAATTTCTCGCCGTGTGCACCTCCCCCTCCGATTCCTCACACACACCACTCCTCTAGACCACCATGGAGTCGTAGCCGTCCTCTCCGTGGTGATTGGTGGCCGGAGCCGTCGAGTCCGTCCTCGACAGAGCACCGTCACCGCGGGAGGAGACGCTATGCTCCCGTCCGACCTCGCCGCCGTCCGTGAGCACACGGACGAGCTGCACGGAGCCTCCCCGAGCCGTTCTGCTTCCTCTCCCCACCTCTTTATCGCCCGAGCCGGCGGAAACCGCCGCCGGTGAGTTCGCCGGAGACGGCGCCCTGCACCCCCGCCCCTAATCTCGCGTGTATTAACGGTTTAAAACCGTGGGCCCATGAGCTATGACAGATGGGACCCACGTGTACGATTTTTAATAATAAACCGAAACGTTTTCTTTTCTATTTAAAAAGGGGCAGAAACAAAACCTAACTTTGCAGGGCCATTTCTCCCTCAAAAATCATCAGAAAAATATGAATCTTTTTTTGACAGCTTTGTTTTTAAAAGATCTATCCATTGACACCAAAATGAGTTCATTTGAAGTTGTTTGCTTGGTCGTTTATCCAGTGGCTTAGGGAGGGTTTTTGATGCATATTATAATTGTTTTGATAGATTTAAACCTTCCCCAAGAAGTTGGAGTTGAACCTGAACCATACACCCCTGTTGAAGGCAAGCCATTAACCCTATCTCAAGCCCGGTCGAATTGTTAGGGTTTATTTGAATCGCTTACGTTGGCTATATTGCATTACACATGTCATGTTGCATCTTACTTGTCGCACTACTATCATGTTGTTTACTTTCAAATGTTACACATCACTCCCCATTCTCGAGGCGATGGGCTGGAGGAACCGCCACAGTCAAAGGAATGGAGGAACGATGCAACTGTGCTAACTTTTTAGTCAACACGTGATGGCGCCGGTCGGAGGTATCTCCGCCATAGTCGTCCGGTTGACTCTAACAACTGTGCTAACTCTTGTAGTCGACACGGGATGGCGCCGGCCGGGGTATCTCCGCCACAGTCGTCCGGTCGACGCAAATAATTGTGCTAACCCTGTTGGAGTCGAAACGAGATGGCGCCGGTCGGAGGTATCTCCGCCACAGTCATCTGATCGACTCTAATAAACTATGTTGTATCTTGGACATTGATTCGTGGTGGCGCCTTAGTCGCCCGGTCAATACTATATTGCTCATGCTTGAACTGTTGTTACTTCTTGGATTACTATGTGGATGACAGTTGTTGCTTATCTCATGTTGGTGGCAGTATCTAAAATTGACTAAAAAGATAACCACCTCCCTCGACTAGATTGTGTCGCATAGTGTCACTCACCAAACACAACCGGCATAACCACGCGTCGTTGAAATGGGCAGACCATAGCTGGTATTCTATCAAGCCTCCTTTGATGCCACCCTTTTGGCTAGTCTAGTCGGTTACCTTTGTGGTCGGGGCTAGTCTCGCGAAGGTTCCGGAGCTAGGCGCCGCTCATCTGTTGGGGGCGTGCCGGATTCACTTCGTCATAAGACTTGGTCCCTAGGGCGTGTCGGTGGCTACACAGGGAGTGTCTAGGTAGAGTAACGGTCGTGGAAGTGTGGGCTTGTACTGTCCGCCGGGAACGGTTCTAGTACTTCGGTACCGGCGGTACAAGCTTAGACTTCAGCGTCTGGATAAATGTGCAACCTCTCGAGAGTGTAAAACTAGAATCTAGCCTTGTCCCTAGGTTATGTGACGAAGTTTGGGTCCAGTCGCGCTATGAGTCAGTCTGGTCGAACATGGAGAAATAATTAACTTGCAACCCGATGAACTTGTGAAGGCTTGAGAGCTTAGCCAGAGTTGGCTAGAGGCTTGAAAGCCTAGAAAAGAGCCAGAGTTGGCTAGAGACTGAGAACCTAGTAGTTGAAAATGAGCAGTTGTGTGAAAAACTATAACTTGTTTCTAGTATACGAATCATCCCTACAAAGGTAAGTAGGTAAGTGATGGCCCTTGAAGAGGTTGATCTACGGCTCCAGAAATCAGTCTTGATCTCCGGTGCGTAGTTACCTGCGTCAAAAGTAAATGGGTTAGGTTGAGACACCAAGTGCAGAGTGTGTAGTAAGTGGAAGACGTGTTTTCCCCACGAGGGTGACTCGAGGGTTTAATATCGAACTCTCGGGGAATCAGTAGTGAAAAATTTATCTCCTTATCCTTCTTTTTGGTCACCTACAAAACAGAGTTAAATGTTTTGGTCCTCAACCTCACCTGTGGTTGTCAAACACAAGGTTTAAGAATGATATCAAGATAATTATGCAATGCAAACAAGAAATAAATATGCAATGGTGGTGAATAAATGTGCAAGGATGATGATAACAATGATGAATGATATTTTTGGGTTTTTTATGATGAATGCAAGATGTAAAAGTGTTTTTGTATTTTCGGAATAATGGCAGAAAATGGAAAAGTGGTAAAAGTTGTTGGAAAGGTGTTTCTTATGATTAAAAATGGACCGGGGTTCATGGTTTCACAAATGCACTCTCTCTTTAATAAAGTGGCAGACAATGGATACATAGAGTTGACATATGAGATTTCAACACAGGGTTTGATATCAAGTTACTAATTATATGGGCATCACGTCCTAACATAGAGATCCTTTGGTTATTAATCTCACTTATACTCCACCAAGATGCGAACTAAATCATAACACCTTAGTAATTAAGATAACTCAGAGTATAGCTTTAGGTATCATGACATGAACTTAAAATAAGAACATGCTAGATCTAGTCACGGAGAAGTGGCAAGTCACCCACAACCCTTGTAGCATGGTATTTTTGTTTATCCCTAGTGAGATAACAAAGTAAGGTAAAACACTCAAGTGGATCGCGATATTACAGTGGTCAACTTACCGCACTCACCACCCCCCGTTACTCCAACTAATGCACACGTCACCCCACACACGCTCTCATAAACATGCTTGATCATAACAAGTAGATAAGAACGGGGTACATAATATGCATCTATACTCATAACTGAAACAAATATTGCAATCTCAAACATATATTGACTCACAAAAAGATCCACCACATAGGAATTACAACGATGACCGTAATCATGTTCAACAGCTCATACGGTACTAATTAGTGAAGCTCAAAGAGAGGAGAGATACATAAGTTACTTCCACAAACCCATAGTCCAGAGGTGGACTACTCCCTCTTCATCATGGAGACGGTGGAGATGTCGATGGAGAAGATGGAGACCACGCCGGCAGCGCCCCGCCGGAGTTTTTCCCCTCCAATCTGCAGCTCCAGATCTCTGTTTTCTTGTTTCTGTCGTGTGGCGGCGCTTGTTTCCGAGAACGCCGTGGGACTTCTTTTATAGGCGTTTTTAGGTCAAGACGAAGGCGGTGGAGAAAAGATCGACGGCAGCGGAGCCTCGAGGGCCAAAAGGTTGGGCCCCACGCAGCCAGGTACAGAGGCCGTGTGGGCCCCCTTCTTTGGGCTTCTCGCCTCCGTTTGCTTGCTTCCTTCGCTCCCATGTCTTCCTCCTTCCAAAATAATGACGCCTGTATTTTTCCAGCTTATTTGGACGTCGTTTGGGTCCCTGAAACTTAAAAGGAAAAAAATAGGGTTTTCTGCATGCACAGGGTTAATTCCATAAAAATAGGAAATAAATATTTTATTCCCAAAAATCATTATATAACAGTGATATAACCCTTATATGATGCAAATATGATTGGAATATGAGTGATATAGTGCAAAGTTCATGTATGCATTTTACATGCATCAGTAAGTTAAGTCCAACCGTTAAACTTGGACTCGCAACCATGCCATATAGATAGACCGTATTTGATTTACGGCTAATGTCTTGCGAGTACTTCAAGTACTTACCTGGCTTTTCATGTGGCCAGACCCCGCCATCTCCATCGCCGAGTACCCGATGTACGAGAACTAGGATCGGTATTCCAGGCAGAACCCTGTGGAATAAGGCTCGTCGTTGTCACGCTACTGTTTACGTATCCGCTGCCATCTCTGATAGAGGCTCGAAGTTAGAAGAATAATGTACATACTGTCGTGTGCGCCTGTTGCGCGATCTCAGGAGCCTCACCCTGTGTTGTAACAATGTATCTTTCTGAACTCGGAGCCATAAATATATTTGGTTATGTCTTTGTTTATCAAGTTGTCATATATCCAGTGTTCTCTGGGACTGGTATATGATGGTGACTCGATCATATGGATCGGGTGCTACAAAGCTTGGTATCAGAGCCTAACTGCCTATAGGATACCCCTAGTTCAACGGACGACTTAGGATAGAACTTGCCGCTTTGCCTGCTTGATTAATTGTTTCTCTACTTGTTTGCGTTTTAACTTTAACGCTCACCTTTTTTGCTTCTGTCTGTGACACAGATGGCACCAAGGTTTCTTACGGAGACCACCGCCCCTCACATTCCCGGCTTTCTAGGGTACCTTTTGGAGATCTGGGAACAGCTGTACCCAAGGTCACCTCCCCCGACCTACCGTGTGTTCTCCGAACGCCCCAACGGTTCCACCTCGGAGTTCATCGCCACCGTTCACTTGCGCCTAGAGCCGGCGACCGAGGGGATCTTCCACGCCATCACGTCCAGCACCAACACCCAGCTGACCCGAGCCATTCAGGAGGCGGCAGGAGATGCCATTGTCTTCATTCGCACTTATGACCCCGTCATGAGGCAGTGCACCCGCTACGTCCACTTTCCTAGGTTGGATTTGGCCAACGAGGATGTCCTTTTCCCGAACCCAGGTGACCCCAGCTCAACGCTCACCTCCCTTCTTCGATACACCACCCTCCTCCACCAGTACCTTCACGTCACACTCCAGCAGTTTGCCTCACTGCGGACTGAGGTAGCCAGATCTGGGATGGCAAGGGCATCCGGATCTAGGTCTTCTTACCGCCCACCCCCATTTACCAGTTTCAGCAGCAGCTCCCTTGATCACCTCAAGAGGGCACTCGTTCCCGCACCCACACCCCGTACTTTGTCACCACCCTACTCTGCCCACTACAGCGCTCCACACTACGTCTCACTCTTCACCTCCGCTCGTAACCGCCGTTCACGGACTTGGCACCGTCGTTCCCGTACCAACACCCCCTCTCGCTCAGGTGACTCGCGAGACTCCCGTGCATCGCCAGACTACAGTCCTGCTGGAGGGAGCATGGACGCCACCGTTCCCACGTCGCCTCGCGAGACGGACTTCTAGGAGCCAGAAGACTCTACCGCGTAGTGTATCATACCTCTACTACTGTACCGCACGCTCGAATAATGTAGTAGTAGTCTTGCATTTAAGTTTGAGAATAATGTAGTGGTAGGTTGTACCCTGTATCATGTATCCTTTACCATGCATCTTGTGCACCGTAGCGAGTAGCTAGGGCCTTGTAACCCAACCAACCATTGTAAGATTCCGTGCTTTATTGCCTTGCAAACTTTCCTTTCATTTGGCTTTTCTTGGACGTTGAAATTCCCCCCCTATGGAATGCTCATGGTTCGCGTCACCCCGTTCAATCAACCAGGATGACGCCCAATAGCGGTGCAAGTGGCAGCCAAGGGACCTCGGTTCGTCGTTCCGCACGACAAGCTGGCGAGGATCCCGCGCCGCCACAACCACCACCTCCTCCTCCAACTCAGGAACCCAGCCCAAGTCAGTTCATGATGATGATGGATGAGCGTCACAACCAGCCCCTAACTCAGATCATGAGAGAGTTCGGCACATACATGCAAGCCCAAGGTGCCCCACACACAAGTCACTCCAAGCTGCAGGATTTCCAGCGCACTCAGCCACCAAAGTTCTCGTTTGCTGACGACCCGCTCGAGGCTGACGATTGGCTCCGCTCTATGGGAAAGAAACTGGAACTTGCTCACGTGGACGAGCAGGACAAGGTGCTCTTTGCCTCCCACTACCTTGAAGGCCCTGCCAATGTTTGGTGGGACAATCAAAAGGACGCAAGGGGCGATGGACCCACGGTCACTTGGACAGAATTTCAGGAGTCCTTTCGCAAGGCCTACATCCCCTCGAGCCTTATGAAAATGAAGCAACAGGAATTTCTGGCACTCACTCAGGGCAGCAAGTCTATCAGCGAATATCTGACAAAGTTCAACAACCTTGCTTGCTACGCACCTGAGGACACCAACTGAGAGGAAAAGAAGAAGGACCGGTTCCTCCATGGAATGCATCAGGCCATAAAGACTCAGCTCAGCGTCCTACAGTTTCTAGACTTCCAGTCCATGATCAACACTGCACTAATCTCAGAAAAGGAGCATCGCACAATTTATGAATCTCACAAGAGAAAGTTCGAGCCACGCAAGAACCAGCCGGAAGGAGCTACCTCAAGGCCACGTACCTGGCAGCAGAATAACCCTACCTCGGCCCCTCAGGCGACATGGAATCAACCTAGGAAGGACGGTCCTCCGCGTGAAGGGTTCTACCACAAGCGTCCCCTGGTGGATGAATGCAAGAGGGACAACACCTGCTTCAAGTGCGGCAAAACAGGGCACTACATCAAAGACTGCCCCCTTCACAATAACAACAACAACATCAACAACAACCACAACAACAACCATCGAGTTGGGGCAGCCAAACCACCTCAAGTTGCGCGTGTCCACCACATGAGCGCCGAGGAGGCATATGAAGCTTCAGACGTAGTGCTTGGTACATGTACTATCAACACTAAACCCGCACTGATTTTGTTCGACTCTGGAGCTTCCCACTCTTTCATCTCGAAGGATTTTGTTGCCAAACATCGTTTTCCCGTTTCCCCTTTGGGCCATCTTTTGGTGATACAAACCCCCGCCTCAGAGATGAAAACAAACACCGTTAAATTCCCAGCTCAGCTCAACACTCTCAATGTGCCCGGCTGATACGTCTCCAACGTATCTATAATTTCTTGTGTTCCATGCTAGTTTTATACCAATAGCTACATGTTTTATTCACACTTCATAGCATTTTTATGCATTTTCTGGGACTAACCTATTAACAAGATGCCACAGTGCCAGTTCCTGTTTTCTGTTGTTTTTTGTTTCAGAAAAGCTGTTCTGGAAATATTCTCGGAATCGGACAAAACAAAATCCCAGATGCCTATTTTTTCTGACACGTTCCAGAAGTCCGAAGAGGAGACGAAGGGTGTCAGCAGGGCGCCCTCCCCACATGGCGGTGCGGGTGGGCCCCCTGCCGCGCCACCCTATGGGGAGCGGGCCCCGCGCCTCCACCGACGTTGCCCCTTCGCCAATAAATTCCCCCAGACGCGAAAACCCTAAAATAATCAGTCTTTCTCCACCAAGGGTTCCGCAGCGCCGTCGCCATCGACGACAAGTTTTGGGGGATATAAGTCTCTGTTTCGACACGCTGCTGGGACGGGGAAGTGCCCCCGGAGCCATCTCCGTCGCCATCTTCATCGTCGTTGCTGTCTCCCATGATGAGGAGGGAGTAGTTCTCCCCGAGGCTGAGGGCTCTACCGGTAGCTATGTGGTTTATCTCTCTCTCCCATGGTGTGATCTTTATGTGATCATGAGCTTTGTAATCTAGTTGAATAAGTAGATGTTAATCTTTATGTATTATGCCACTCTAGGGGTTACTTTAATATGAACTCCGGAGTCACTCTCCACGGTGTGACGGTGACAGTGTGCACATCGTGTGTGACTCCTTTATGACGTTGTGGAGCTTGTTTACTCCGGCTTGAGGTGTGCTTTTGCAGCCCTACGCAATGAATGGTGTTTGTTATCCAACAAGAGAGTGTTTGAGAGTAGCATTTTTTATTCAATTATGTTGTCATTGTTGAGAGTGCCCACTAGTGAAAGTATGATCCCTAGGCCTTGTTTCTAAGCATTAAAACACCGTTTACAACAAGTTCTGCTACATGTTTGCTTTCTGCCATTTTTATTTCAGATTGCAATTACCACTTATAATCATCCATATTACTTGTATTTCACTATCTCTTCGCCGAACTAGTGCACCTATACATCTGACAAGTGTATTAGATGTGTTGGGGACACAAGAGACTTCTTGTATCTTAATTGCAGGATTGCTTGAGAGGGATATCTTTGACCTCTACCTCCCTGAGTTCGATAAACCTTGGGTGATTCACTTAAGGGAACTTGCTGCTGTTCTACAAACCTCTGCTCTTGGAGGCCCAACACTGTCTACAAGAATAGAAGCGTGCGTAGACATCACCGGCCTCGACGCAATCCTTGGTATCGATTGGTTGGTCCAGCATGCAGCCCAAATTGACTGTGCAACTAGAGCAGTTACTCTCACCAACCCGGAAGGCTTACAGATCACCTATTTGCCAAGTAAACCCCACCCGATAAACGCCAAGATGTTTCTTTTCCAAGCACCAGAGATAGGACAAGTGTATGTGGTCAGTGAATATCTAGACGTGTTTCCGGAAGAGCTATCCGGAATGCCCCTTGACCGTGACGTTGAGTTTGCTATTGAAGTGGTGCCCTGAACAAACCCAATATTCAAGAAACACTACCGTATGACAAGCCCCGAGCTAGTGGAATTGAAGAAACAGCTTGATGAACTAATTCGGAAGAAGTTCATTCGCCCAAGTATTTCACCTTGGGGATCACCAGTTCTCTTTGCAAAGAAGAGCGATGGTACGCTCCGACTATGCATTGACTACCGTGCCCTCAATGATGTTACCATCAAGAACAAGTACCCACTACCCCGAATCAATGACCTGTTTGACCAACTCCGTGGAGCCCGTGTGTTCTCCAAGATTGATCTCCGCACGGGATATTATCAGCTAAAGATTCGCGAAAGTGATATTCCCAAGACCGCTTTTACCACTAGATACGGACTATATGACTGTACTGTTATGTCCTTTGGCCTAACCAATGCTCCCGCCTACTTCATGGGCATGATGAACAAGGTATTCATGGAATATCTCGATAAATTCGTTGTGGTATTCATCGACGACATCCTCATCTACTCCAAGAACGAGGAAGAGCACAGTGAACACCTCAGGCTGGTTCTTGAAAGGCTGCGTGAACAGCAGCTATATGCCAAGTTCAGCAAATGCCAGTTCTGGTTAAAAGAAGTGGAATTCCTAAGTCATGTATTGTCCGGGGCCGGAGTGGCAGTCAGCCCCAACAAGATCTCAGACATGCTGAATTGGAAGACACCCACCGACGCCTCAGAAATCAGGAGCTTCCTAGGATTGGCAGGCTACTACCGAAGGTTCATTGAAAACTTCTCCAAGATAGCCAAACCCATGACCGACCTGTTAAAGAAAAATCACAAGTACAAATGCACCGACGAATGTGAGGAAAGCTTCAACGAGCTAAAGACACGGCTAACCACAACCCCCATACTGATATTGCCCGATGATGCCAAGGACTTCACGGTATATTGTGATGCATGTAGGAATAGGCTCGGAGCCGTACTTATGCAAGAAGTAAAAGTCATAGCATACGTGTCAAAACAACTCAAGACCCATGAGCAGAATTATCCAACACACGACTTGGAATTGGCCGTTGTCATACTCGCCCTGAAGGCTTGGCGACACCACCTTATTGGCCGAAGATGCGAAATTTACACTGATCACAAGAGCTTGAAATATATCTTCACTCCGCCTGACGTCAACCTAAGGCAACGGAGGTGGCTGGAGGTAATCAAGGATTATGATCTCGGTATTCACTACCATCCAGGCAAGGCCAATGTGGTAGCAGATGCCCTAAGCAGGAAGCCCATCTCCTCGAGTCTAGAGAAGGAATTTGCAAAGCTAAACCTGTGCATAGGGAGTCGGGCTTATTTAAACACTTTGGAAGTAAAACTGAATCTGGAGGAAGAGATAAGGACCGAGCAAGTCAATGACCCTGGTATTCAAGGAATCAAAACCAAAATCACGCTTGGTAAGGCCAAGGAGTTTTCGTTGGACAGACAAGGAGTGCTCCGTTATGGTAACCGCCTTTGTGTACCCAACAAGGCCGCGCTAAAGCAGCAGATCCTTCAGGAAGCCCACGAGTCCGCCTATTCCATCCACCCAGGAGGCACCAAGATGTACCAGGACTTGAAGCAGTTATTCTGGTGGGCCGGTATGAAGAAGGAGATTGCCTACTATATAGCCTGTTGCAACGTGTGCAACCTGGTCAAGGCCGAGCACCAAAAACCCACGAGATTCCTTCAGCCCCTTAAGGTACCCGAGTGGAAATGGGACAACATTTGTATGGATTTCATCTTCACTCCCCAAGTCCAGCCGAGGTAATGACTCGATCTGGGTCATTGTCGACCGCTTGACAAAGGTGTCTCATTTTATCCACGTCAAGACGACGTACCATTCAGACCAGCTGGCGCAGCTCTATGTGAACCGGATTGTCAAACTCCATGGAGTTCTGAAAACGATTGTGTCAGATAGAGGTACCCAATTTACCTCTAAGTTTTGGACAAGCTTGCATCAGGCAATGGGGACGAAATTATCCTTCAGTACCGCTTATCACCCTCAGACGGATGGCCAAACAGAGCGAGTCAACCAGATATTAGAAGACATGCTCCGCTCGTGTGTCCTTGCCTATGGAGCAGGCTGGGAGGATAGCTTGCCCTATGCTGAATTCTCATACAACAACAGCTATCAAGGAAGCCTGAAAATGTCACCATTTGAGGCTCTATACGGGAGGAAGTGTCGGACCCCACTCAACTGGTCCGAGACTGGGGATAGTAAAATCTTTGGGCCTGATATTTTGTTGGAAGCCGAAAAGCAAGTACACCTGATTCGTGATCGACTCAAGACAGCCCAGTCCCGCCAGAAAAGTTATTATGACCGTCGGCACCGTCAAATACACTTCGAAGTGAATGACCATGTCTACCTCCGGGTAACACCTCTGAAGGGCCTGAAGAGGTTCCACGTGAAAGGAAAGCTGGCCCCGAGATTTATTGGACCTTCAAGATCTTGGCAAGAAGGGGAGCAGTAGCCTACTGATGCATGTAAAATGCATACATGAACTTTGCACTATATCACACATATTTCAATCATATATACATCATATAAGGGTTATATTACTGTTATTTCATGATTTTAGGAAATAAATCAATTGTTTCCTATTTTTATGGAATTAACTCTGCGCAGGCAGAAAACCCTATTTCTTTCCTTTTTTGTTTCAGGGACCCAAACAACGTCCAAAAATTATGGAAAATACAGGCATCATTATTTTGGAAGGAGGAAGACCTCGGAGCGAAGGAAGCAAGCAAACGGAGGCCAGAAGGCCGAAAGAGGGTGGCCCACGCGGCCACTGTACCTGGCCGCGCAGGGCCCACTCATTTGGGCCTCAGGGCTCCGCAGCCGTCGATCCTTTTTGCACCGCCTTCGTCTTGACCTAAAAACGCCTATAAAAAAGGTCCCCTGGCGTTTCACGAACCAAGCGCCGCCGTATCACAGAAACTCGAAAACAGAGACCTGGAGCTGCAGATTGAGGGGGGAAACTCCGGCGGGGCGCTGCCGGCGTGGTCTCCTTCATCTCCATCGACATCTCCACCGTCTCCACCATGAAGAGGGAGTAGTCCACCTCTGGATTATGGGTTTGTGGAAGTAACTTATGTATCTCTCCTCTCTCTTGAGCTTCACTAATGAGTACCGTATGAGCTGCTGAACATGATTACGGTCATATTTGTATTACCTATGTGGTGGATCTTTTTGTGAGTTAATATATGTTGAGATTGCAAATGTTTGTTTCAGTTATGAGTATAGATGCATATTATGTACCCCGTTCTTGTCTACTTGTTTTGATCAAGCATGTTTATGAGAGCGTGTGTGGGGTGCTGTGTGCATTAGTTGGAGTAACGGGGTGTGGAGAGTGCGGTAAGCTGACAACTGAAATATCGCGATCCACTTGGGTGTTTACCTTACTTTGTTACCTCACTAGGGATAAACAAAAATACCTTGCTGCCGGGGTTGAGGGTGATCAAGCCTCTTCTCTATGACTAGATCCAGCATGTTCTTATTTTAACTTCATGTCATGAAACTTATTGCTATACTCTGAGTCATCTTAATTACTGAGGTGTTATGATTTAGTTCGCATCTTGGTGGAGTATAAGTGAGACTAATAACCAAAAGGTCTCTATGTTAGGACGTGATGCCCATATAACTGTCAACTTGATATCAAACTTTGTGCTTGCAATCTCATATGTCAACTCTATGTCCACTTGTCTGCCACACCACTTAAAGAGAGAGTGCATAAGTGAAACCATGAACCCCGGTCCATTTTTAATCATAAGAAACACCTTTCTGGCCACTTTTACCACCTTGCCATTTTCTGCCATTTATAAATCCGAAAATACAAAAACACTTTTCCATCTTGCATCCATCATAAAAACCCAAAAATATATCATATATCATTGCCATCATCATCCTAGCATATTCATCCACCATCATTGCATATTTATTTTGATATCATTCTACACCTTGTGCTTGACAACCACAGGTGAGGTTGAGGACCAAAACATTTAACTTTGTTTTGCAGGTAACCAAAAAGAAGGATAAAGAAGATAAATCTACCACTACTGATTCCCCGAGAGTTCGATATTAAACCCTCGAGTCACCCTCGTGGGGAAAACACTATTACCACTACTACATACTCTGCACTTGGAGGCTCAACCTAACCCCATATACTTTCCATTGTAGGGGTATCAAGATTGATGCTGGCGCCATTGTTGAAGAGCGAAGAAACAACACTACATCAAGATTTCGTCATCAACTACGCGCAAGTCATCAAGGTGTTTTCTGGCGCCGTTGCCGGGGAATCATAGCTGAGAGATTTATCCAAGGGTGCAGCCCGAAGACTCTGACTCCACATCAACAGCTGTTTTCTGGAGCCGGATTGATTCGAGGATATCACAACAAAGTCAACTTCATCACCAACTTGTGCTAACACCTAAGCTTGGGGAGGTTGCACCTACGTGAGCATCATCTTATCCATCTTTACCTTCAAAGCAAATTCATCTGTTTTGTCATTGTCATTGCATTGTGTCTTGCATTTGTAATTCGGTTTGCAATTGTGAGTCATATTTATTTTCAGTTTTGCATCATAAAAATCAAAAACACATAAAAACTTGCTAAAATGGAGAAAGGAACCTTTTGGCCATTTAGTGTTAGGAACTTCCCTCAAGATAAGAATATCCCTATTGAAAAAGTTGAGGTAGATCCTAACATAATGAAGGCAATCTATGAGTACCGTTTCTATGGGAAACCAAAAGAAGATCCCATAGCTCATCTTAAGAAGTTTAATGAAAGATGTAACATGTTAAATCTGAATCATGCTAATGTTAAACTTAAGCTCTTTCCCTATTCCTTAGGAGGAAAAGCTTTGGATTGGATATTAAGATGGCCACCTGGAAACTTTAGCATTTGGTTTAACTTGAAAGCTGCGTTTGTTGAAAGATTTTGTTCCACTGAGATGATCTGTAATTTTAAACAAATAGTTATCACCTTTAAACAAGATGAAGATGAACCTTTGGTGAAAGCTTGGGAAAGGTTTAGAGGTATAGCTTTTGGAATGGAACATGGTCTTAGAGATTGCTTATGCATATATTTTATAGAGGATTGTCTGAAAACTCTAAGGTCTTTTTAGATAATGAATGTGAGGATTCTTTTATGAATACTGCTGCACCTGACACTCATTATCTACTTGATGGCTTGCTTTTGGAAGTGAAAATTAAAGAAAGTTTAGAAAAAGCCCAAGTACCTGAAGATGTTTTTGATGACCGTTATGAGATATTTAATCTTTATAATAGGAAAGATAAAGTTGAAGAAGTTAAAATGCTTAGTGAAGTTAAGGATCCTTTGCTTGACTTAGAAAATTGTAGCTTGCATGAATTGATATCTATCCTACAAAAGTTTGCAAGTGATCCTTCTATCAACACTAATCAAGCTGGCTTTGGTTCCTATATTGCTAATCATGTCTTGAAAGAGAAAATTGCTAGGTACAACCAAGAGGCCATGATACCACCTAAGCTTGGGGATATATGGATCCCCAAGGTGCTAGTAACTATTGGAAAAGAGACACACCATGCCATACTTGATCTAGGATCTAGTGTCTCTGTCTTGTCTAAAGAACTATATGAAATACTTGAGTTGAAAAATCTTGAAAAATGCTCTATTGAACTTGCACTTGCTGATGATTCCATTAAACATGCTTTAGGGAAAGTAAGTGATGTTATGGTAGAGCTACATATGACTTTTGTGCCTGTGGATTTTCTAATCATGGATATGGGGAATAAAACCTCTAGTCCTATTATTCTTGGAAGACCTTTTCTTCGTACCACAGGTGCTATCATTGACTCAAAGGAAGGGAATGTGAAGTTTCAGTTCCCACACAAGAAGTGCATGGAACACTTCCCAAGGAAGAGGGGCACATCATTCAAGCTCCCTCATGAGCTTCATCTTCGATAAACAACAAGTAAGAAGCCTAGCTATATGGCTATAAAGAAAGCGCTTTGCGGGAGGCAACCCGGTTATTTTTGTGTGTGATTTTTCTTTGTGTCCTCTTGCTGTAACAAGAGATCTTGTGTCTAGTTTAGTTCTGGAGTTTTTAATAAAGTGCCAAGTTTTACCCATGTTGGCCTTGAAAAGTTGCTATTTGAGTTCGGAGATTTTATTCCTGCACGAATCTGTGCACGGTATGATTTTTAATTCTTATTCTGTAACTCCGAATGAGCTCATATTTGAACTGTAGTTGCAACTTTTCATCCTCTGTATGCATGAATTTTTCGGAATTTTTCGACAAAGTTCAGTAGGGTAGAAAAATACGTTTTGCTGCTGCTGTTTTTCTGGACAGATTCTGTCCCATTTTGTTTTATGCATGTTTTGAACTTTATCTTGAATCTTTTTGATTCAAATGAGTTTATGAGTAGGCATACAACATTATACACTTTCTGGACATTCATATGTTTTTTGTCCAAGGATTATATGCAGCAAGAAACCTATTTGTTTATCACTACTAATGCACCCCACAGAAAAGAAATGGGAGAAACGGTGTTTTGAAGTTTTTTCACAGGGATTGGAGGAGATGCACCAAGAGTTATCCAAGGATGGTGAAGACCATAAGCTTGGGGATGTGAAGACAACCCCACTGGACCTACACACTCTCGGTTTGCACACGTCTAACTTCTGTTTTTCGATCGAAACACTTTATCGCATAAACTTGGAGCGTCTTTTGTTTGTTTGTTGAGTCTTGTGAGACCACCACATAATAAATGTATATGGGAAAGTTTCTGGAAATTTGGATTGAAATATGTTGGATGCTATTATCATATTGGGAAAAGGGATGTTTGAGTTGATTTTTAATGATACATATAGTTGCATGATTCATGAGCTTGTTAATGAGTAATAATATGTAAATGTTTTATCAAGAGTTATCACTTATTCATGTTTTGATGCTGAAAGTTATTTCACTTTGTTTAACATGATAAGTTGGTTCTATGGACACTCATGCATGCATCTAGATGGTCAACTTTCTCCCTCTTGCTAGCCCAAACATTCCAACAAGTTAAAACTTGTTTCCAACACCTTCAACCAAAGTTATTCCAGTGAGTCCACCATATCTACCTACTAGCTATATGCTATTCCGAGTATGTTCATCATGATATTTGTGTTATCTATACCTCTGAATGAAAATGATTATGTTATTGATTGCCATGGGAAAAGTTGGTTATATAGCTCTCATGAACTTGATGCACATTTTTACTATCATTGCTATAAATAAAACATGACCCATTGTGATTAAGATTATGATGCTAGTGGCTTGATAAATGTCCGAGGTTGGGAGTTAGCCCATATGTGCTGTCACATGCAAAGCTTTCAACATGCTCCATTTAGTTGATATCATGTGCTTTTGTCTATGGATGCCTATCATGGTGAAATGAGGGGGAAATGATTTAGTTTGAATGAGTTTGTATAAATGGTTAGAGAGACGCCTGGGCCGCTAATCTAAGCCATGCATTATTCATGGTGGAAATTTACTTACATGCTATGGTGAATTATCTATGACACACCTTACAATAAAAAGCTATTCCAATGGTAAATAAAAAGGGTGTTGAGGTTGTTCATCTTGTTTGTTTGTCTTGTCATTTTGATATGGGCTTGTTCCATATCCTGGGACAAGAGGTACCCCAGTTGACGCTCTTGATGATACTATTATTACTTACAATGATAGATAACTTGAACTTGCTTTTCCCAAGTTGAGTAACTCATGGTGTAGGTACTTGTATTCAAGGGGCATGAGACATCCAACCTTTACTTTGTCAAGCACACTACTCATATTTGCTCTCACATTAAACTATAATCATTCAAGATGCTATGATAGGGGAATGAGAGCTTGACACCAAGTATTACCACATTGCAATCATTAACTTAAGTAGAAGAGTTTGGAGGTTAGATGAAACTTATGCATGCTTTACCTCTACTCACTTATTCATCTTTCCAAAGTGTCCACCAAACATATTCAGATTTTCATCATCACTCTATGACCTATGTAGGATGTTCATACTTATCATTATGCATACATGTGGTCCATATTACTATCTGTTATGTTACACTTTGTGAACTATCATTGAACATCCTTGCATTGAATACTTGATATCACTTCATAAACTGTTTTGCATATTGCTACTCCTTTGAAGAATGAATCATTTGACTCTATGTAGCAGTAGCAATCATCTTTGATATCCATTGTTAGTGCTATATTGCAAAGCCCATGTTAGTTTTATCACCTTCATACTCGAGGACGAGTATTGGTTAAGCTTGGGGATGTTGATGCATGTAAAATGCATACATGAACTTTGCACTATATCACACATATTCCAATCATATATACATCATATAAGGGTTATATTACTGTTATTTAATGATTTTAGGAAATAAATCAATTGTTTCCTATTTTTATGGAATTAACTCTGCGCAGGCAGAAAACCCTATTTCTTTCCTTTTTTGTTTCAGGGACCCAAACGACGTCCAAAAATTATGGAAAAATACAGGCATCATTATTTTGGAAGGAGGAAGACCTCGGAGCGAAGGAAGCAAGCAAACGGAGGCCAGAAGGCCGAAAGAGGGTGGCCCACGCGGCCACTGTACATGGCCACGTGGGGCCCACTCTTTTGGGCCTCGGGGCTCCGCAGCCGTCGATCCTTTTTGCGCCGCCTTCGTCTTGACCTAAAAACGCCTATAAAAAAGGTCCCCTGGCGTTTCGCGAACCAAGCGCCACCGTATCACAGAAACACGAAAACAGAGACCTGGAGCTGCAGATTGGAGGGGGAAAACTCCGGCGGGGCGCTGTCGGCGTGGTCTCCTTCATCTCCATCGACATCTCCACCGTCTCCACCATGAAGAGGGAGTAGTCCACCTCTGGACTATGGGTTTGTGGAAGTAACTTATGTATCTCTCCTCTCTCTTGAGCTTCACTAATAAGTACCGTATGAGCTGCTGAACATGATTACGGTCATATTTGTATTACCTATGTGGTGGATCTTTTTGTGAGTTAATATATGTTGAGATTGCAAATGTTTGTTTCAGTTATGAGTATAGATGCATATTATGTACCCCGTTCTTGTCTACTTGTTTGATCAAGCATGTTTATGAGAGCGTGTGTGGGGTGATGTGTGCATTAGTTGGAGTAACGGGGAGTGGAGAGTGCGGTAAGCTGACAACTGAAATATCGCGATCCACTTAGGTGTTTACCTTACTTTGTTACCTCACTAGGGATAAACAAAAATACCTTGCTGCCGGGGTTGAGGGTGATCAAGCCTCTTCTCTATGACTAGATCCAGCATGTTCTTATTTTAACTTCATGTCATGAAACTTATTGCTATACTCTGAGTCATCTTAATTACTGAGGTGTTATGATTTAGTTCGCATCTTGGTGGAGTATAAGTGAGACTAATAACCAAAAGGTCCCTATGTTAGGACGTGATGCCCATATAACTGTCAACTTGATATCAAACTGTGTGCTTGCAATCTCATATGTCAACTCTATGTCCACTTGTCTGCCACACCACTTAAAGAGAGAGTGCATAAGTGAAACCATGAACCCCGGTCCATTTTTAATCATAAGAAACACCTTTCCGACCACTTTTACCACCTTGCCATTTTCTGCCATTTATAAATCCGAAAATACAAAAACACTTTTCCATCTTGCATCCATCATAAAAATCCAAAAATATATCACATATCATTGCCATCATCATCCTAGCATATTCATCCACCATCATTGCATATTTATTTTGATATCATTCTACACCTTGTGCTTGACAACCACAGGTGAGGTTGAGGACCAAAACATTTAAGTTTGTTTTGCAGGTAACCAAAAAGAAGGATAAAGAAGATAAATCTACCACTACTGATTCCCGAGAGTTCGATATTAAACCCTCGAGTCACCCTCGTGGGGAAAACACTATTATCACTACTACATACTCTGCACTTGGAGGCTCAACCTAACCCCATATACTTTCCATTGCATGGGTATCAAGATTGATTGTTGGCGCCGTTGTTGAAGAGCGAAGAACTGGCCGAACTAGAACTACCCGAAGAACTGGTCGCAGTTCATGATGTCTTCCACATATCCCAGCTAAGGAAATGCATCTCACTACCAACCAAGCAGGCTGACTTTAAGGAGTTAGAGCTAAGCAGCGAACTGACTTACGCGCAAGTCATCACCTACCAACTAGAACTGGCCGCAGTTCATGATGTCTTCCACATATCCTCATCAACTACGCGCAAGTCATCACCTACCAACTAGAACTACCGAAGAACTGGCCGCAGTTCATGATGTCTTCCACATATCCCAGCTAAGGAAATGCATCTCACTACCAACCTAGCAGGCTGACTTTAAGGAGTTAGAGCTAAGCAGTGAACTGACTTACGAGGAGCACCCCATACGGATTTTAGAGGAGTCGGAACGCCGCACCCGCAACAAGGTCACCAAATTCTATAAGGTACAATGGGATAAGCACATAGAGGGAGAGGCTACCTGGGAACGAGAGGATTTGTTAAGGACTGAGTATCCATACCTATTCAACGAGCAACCAGAATCTCGGGGATGAGATTCATCCTAAGGGGGAAAGGTCTGTAACACCCCAAAATTTGGCCTTTCAAAAATTTCGTTCAAAAATATTCTTATTGGATTTAAATTTAGTTTCCTCTGGTTTTGTGTGCCATTTTAATTTGCAACCTTTTCCAAAACCTTGACCAAGCTTGGGACCTTGTGTTTTTAGGTTCTCTCCCACTTGGTACACTTGCTGGTTACCCCTTAAACCAAAAATATTTTCCTCAATATTTTCTTTTATCATAAAAACCAAAATCCTTTTATTTGAGCTTTACAAAGGAAGTATATCAAATCTTATCTGAAAAATCCTCCAAAAATCAGGGAATTATCCCTAGGCAGTATATAGCCTATTTGTTCAAAAATATTTGATTCACACTTGGGGATTTACCTCATATATTTCTATTCAATTTCTGCCCTCTAACTTAGATAATTTCAAAAACTATTCAAATTATCTTTCCAATGAGAGACAAGCACCTAGATACACTCACTAGGAGTGTCCACACCTCAGGACAAATCCCTGGCCAAACCTCATCTCTTTTGCCCCCCAAAACCACTGTTTCACTTTTGACCAGAACTGTTTTTCAAATATTTGTATAGGTGAAGTTTGGATTTTGGCAAAACTTCCTTCTACAATCTTGTAGAGGATGTCGAGGGACACGTTTCTACATGAGCAGAATTTCGTTTGGATCCCGGAGCTGAGAGTTACACGCTGTCGAACACCTCGGGTATGTCCAGGAACGTGGCCGCCACGGCCATGGACGCGAACCGGCGACGCCGCCAGGTGCTTGTCGCCAGGACACCACTCCCCACAGCCCCAAACCATACCCAAAACCTCCACCACCACTCCTGTCGTGGGTTTGTCACGTTAGGTGTCATGGATGACTTCGTAGGTGTGGGATTACGCGAGTCAAGCATCTCCGAGCTTGGGATCGCAGGAACAAAGATCAACACAGATTTACCCAGGTTCGGCCCCCTCAATGTGAGGTAAAAGACCTACTTCCTGCCTACCCTAGATTGGTATTGATATGATAATCGAGGTGTTACAATGGAGGCGATCCGATCTGGTACTCGCCGTATGAGCTAGGGTTTAAGGGCTTGACCCTCTAAGTCCTGCGAGTCCTCTTTATATACACAGAGGCTCGTCAGGTTACAAGAGTTCTACACGAAGCCTGATTATCTTTCTTGTCTTCCAAGGCAAGTTTGCACCGACCTTCTGGAGCTTTCCTTTATCGAGTCACGATGCGAGATTGGCCCATCTTTCTCGAGGCCCAACAATGATAGCGCAGCCTTAAGTCGCTGTTTGTTAAATTCGAATAAGTCGCGGGTTAATCATTCCCCGACATTAGCCCCCAAGCGTGGCCTGAACTTCATAGGATTTCTTGATCTTGAATGTTTAGGCCGCGCTTTTCCTTATTTCGCGACTTATAATTGTGCTGGATTGGCCTTGACTCGCACCTGGAAGATCATCTGACTTCGTGAGCTTCTTTGTTAGAGTAGCCTGATAGCTTCAAAACTTGATGACGATCCATCTTCAAATTTTTGATGATAATATATGATGTAGCCCCCAAGGATTGAGAGGATGTAACGTGATAATCTCAATTCTTCTCAGAGATTTTGAAGGTCGTCACCTGTAACTTGATATCATGAATAAAACAATTGTTAAGATACAAGTAATTGTAATTGGTGTTGCCGTACTATAAGCAGTACATCGACCTCTCGTTAGGCCATCTGAATCCTTAAGTGGGCACTCGCGTGACTCAGTATTTCCTAGGAACATGTGTGTTCAGGGTCGAGAGCGGCCATGATAGGCAATCAAGCTCGATTGACGCCACACCCCAGTACTTTGGCCACATAATGCGAGTAGCAATCCAACTTAAGGTAAATTTGATAATTGCCAATAAGTTGGCTGTTTCAGGGTAACAAAGACCCCAAGAAACATAATGATATGGCCATGATAGGCTAAGCTATGATAAGCTTTGATTATGATGACACATAAGGTCGCGCCTTGGTGGCAACCGAGTGTTATACATAGGGTTGGATCGCGCGTAGGTGGCGATCCATGGTGATACATGGGGTCGGTCGCGCCTAGGTGGCGACCAGAAATGATACAAAGTTTACGGCCGCGCCTAGGTGGCAGCCGGTTTCTGATACAAGGGTCGATCGCGCCTGGGTGGCGATCAGATGTTGCATAGGTCGCGCCTAGGTGGCGACCAAAGTTGAAGTTCTAGCCCTGAGTGGCTGTGATGATACTCAGCTATAAAGCTGGAAAGGATGATGCTTGGCTCTAATTAGCCTTTTCTTATGTATAGTACGGTCGCAGGTGTGCGACGTTCCAAGGGCGAGGTGCCTCGAGACGATCCTCGAAATCATGGCGTTCGCTGCTTTCTTCCCTTACATCCAGCAGATAGTACGACCCATTGTTTAGCTTCTTGCTGATGATGTAGGGTCCTTCCCATGGAGAGGACAGCTTATGCATTCCCTTGTGATCTTGTTTAAGTCGCAGTACTAGGTCGCCTTCTTGAAAGGTGCGGGTTTTGATGCGTCTGGCATGATAGCGTCGCAAGTCTTGTTGATATACCGCTGACCTTGATGCTGCCAAGTCTCTAACCTCTCTAATGTGTCCACCGAGTCTTGCCGAGCTATCTCATTATCTGTCTCGATGTAAGCCGCAACTCTTGGTGAATCATGTATGATGTCGCTGGGCATGACTGCTTCTGCTCCATAGACCATGAAATATGGTGTAAACCTGTGGATCTGTTAGGGGTTGTTCTTAAGCTCCACAGTACTGCTGGCAATTCCTCCACCCAACATCCTGGAGATGCTTCGACCTTTTCAATAAGGCGCGGCTTAATTCCATGGAGAATTTCCTGGTTAGCTCGCTCAGCTTGTCCATTGCTCTGCGGGTGTGCTACTGACGTGAGGTCCAATCTTATCCCATTGTCTGCGCAAAATATCTGTGTAGCTCCTTCAGAGGTGTTGCTCCCGTTGTCTGTAATGATACTATGGGGGTACCCAAAGCGGAATATGACCTTCTTCAAGAACTTGACTGCTGTTTCAGCCTCGCAATCTCCCACAGGTTCTGCTTCTATCCACTTTGTGAATTTGTCCACCATGACCAGGAGGTGAGTTTTTCCGTTTGAAGACCGTCTGAAGGGCCCTACCATGTCAAAACCCCATACGGCAAAAGGCCATGTGATGGGTATTGTGCGAAGTGCTTGAGCTGGCATATGATCTTGCCTAGCGTATCTTTGACATCCGTCGCACACTCTGACAATTTGCTCTGCATCTGCTAATGCTGTTAACCAGAAGAATCCATGTCGGAACGCCTTTGCCACCAAAGATCTTGACGAAGCATGATGGCCACAATCGCCTGAATGAATTTCGTGCAAGATTTTTCGTCCCTCTTCTGGTGAGACACATCTTTGGAATGCTCCTGACACGCTGCGCTTGTATAATTCGTTGTTGATGATTGTATAGGCCTTTGATCGCCGTATGATTTTGCGCGCCTCAATCTCATCGTCTGGCAGCACTCCGCGACTTAAATATGCCATGTATGGCTCTGTCCATCCTGGCTGTTCATGCAGGGCTGCGACTAAAGTTGAATCGTCCTCTGGCTCTGCAATGTCAATCTCTGCTGGAGGTTTGACTGATGGATTGTGCAGTTCATCCAGGAAAACATTGGGTGGGACTGACTGTCTATTGGATCCAAGTCGAGACAGGGCATCTGCAGCTTCGTTTTGTCTCCGATCAATATGTTCAACTTGGTATCCAGTGAAATGTCCAGCAATTCTGTCCACCTCTCTTCTGTATGCAGCCATATTCGCATCCTTGCTGTCCCACGTTCCAGAGACCTGCTGTGCCACCAAGTCTGAATCGCCAAAACAGCGTATGCGACTGATGTTCATCTCCTTTGCTATACGTAGACCATGAAGCAGTGCCTCATACTCTGCCACGTTATTTGTGCAGTTGAAGTGTATCTGTAGCACATACCGCAGCTTGTCTCCCTTGGGGATGTTAGAACAACTCCAGCCCCCGAGCCTTGCAACTGTCTTGACCCATCAAAATGCATGGTCCAGTATTTGGTTTCTGCCATGCTAGGAGCGACTTGGATTTCTGTCCAATCGTTGATAAAATCTGCGAGGGCTTGCGACTTAATTGATGTGCGCGGCTCGTAGCTGATGTGATGTGGTCCCAACTCGATCGCCCACTTAGCGACTCTTCCAGTAGCTTCTCGATTACGGATGATATCTGCCAATGGTGCTGAACTAACCACAGTTATTGGATGTTCTTGGAAGTAGTGCTTCAGCTTGCGACTCGCCATGAACACTCCAAACACCAACTTCTGCCACTGTGGGTAACGCTGTTTGGAAGCTGTGAGGACTTCGCTCACGTAATATACTGGTCTCTGGACAGGGTATTCCTTTCCGGGTTCTTGTCTCTCCACAACCATGACAGCGCTCACAGCACGGGAATTTGCCGCTATGTATAGTAGCATGGGCTCTTTATCCTTTGGAGCCGCCAGAACTGGAGCATTTGTCAATTGATGTTTCAAGGCTGTCAGAGCTTCGTCGGCCTCTGCATCCCAAACGAAGGTGTCTGATTTTTTCAACAGTCTGTACAAAGGTAGTGCTTTCTCTCCCAATCTTGATATAAAGCGACTCAAAGCTGCTACGCAACCGGTAAGTCGCTGCACATCTTTTATCTTTTCTGGTTTTTGGAGATCCATCACGGCCTTTATCTTGTCAGGGTTGGCCTCAATGCCTCTTTCTGATACTATGAATCCCAATAGCTTTCCTGCTGGTACTCCAAAGACGCACTTTGTGGGGTTGAGCTTCATGTTGTATTTTCTGAGATTTGTGAATGTCTCTGCCAGGTCACTAATAAGATCCTGGCCAACTTGCGACTTAACCACAATATCATCCACGTAGGCGTGAACGTTGCGACCTATTTGCTCATGTAGACAATTCTGAATGCATCTTTGGTAAGTCGCACCTGCGTTCTTCAACCCAAAGGGCATGCTGACATAACAAAAAGCTCCAAAGGGTGTGATGAAGGACGTCTTTTCTTGGTCCTCCCTCTTCATCTTGATTTGATGGTAGCCTGAATAGGCATCCAAAAAGCATAACAGCTCGCACCCAGCAGTTGAATCAATCACTTGGTCGATTCGCGGCAAAGCAAATGGATCCTTTGGACAGCTTTGTTAAGACTGGTGTAATCAACGCACATTCGCCACGTACCGTTCTTTTTCATAACCAAGACTGGGTTTGCCACCCACTCCGGATGGTATACCTCCGTGATGAATCCTGCAGCCAGTAGGCGAGCTATTTCCTCCCTATTGCCTTTCTTCTATCATCGTGGAAACGCCGTAGTGGCTGCTTCACTGGTTTAGCCGCAGGGTTCACTTTGAGGCTATGTTCTGCTAATTCTCTTGGTACCCCTGGCATATCTGACGGTTTCCATGCGAAGATGTCCTTATTTTCCTGAAGGAAAGCGACGAGAGCCTTCTCCTGCTCTTCTTCCATGTGTGCTCCAATGCTGGTTTGCTTGGATGAGTCGCCAGGAACAAGATTTATCTGCTTGGTGTCCTGGGCCGCTTTGAATTTCATTGGTGGCTCGGCAGATGGCGTGGTAACTACGCTCATGTCATTTGGGTCCACCTGCGACTTATAACCTTTTAGCTCTTCCGCGGCACAGGCAGATTCTGCGAAGGCCGCATCTCCTTTTCACATTCTATCGCTTTTTCTCTATCTCCGTACACTGTGATGACCCCTTTTGGTCCTGGTATCTTCAACTGTAGGTACACGTAGCATGGCCTGGCCATAAACTTAGCAAAAGCTTTCTTCCAAACAAGGCGTGATATGGGCTTTGGAATTTTACCACTTCGAAACATAGGAACTCGCTTCTGAAGTTCTCTTCTGTCCCAAAAGTTACCCCTAGGGTTATTTTCCCCGCTGGCTGCGGACCTTCCTGGGACAATGCCGTGAAACACGGTTGACGTGGGCTGCAGGCTGGAATCCTTGAGTCCTAGACGCTGGAACGTATCGTAGTACAAGATATTAATGCTGCTTCCTCCATCCATAAGCACTTTGGTCAGCTTGTATCCTGCAACGTACGGTGCCACAACCAGCGCCAACTTGCCAGGTTCCCGTACTTGTGGCGGGTGATCGTCGCGACTCCAAGTTACTGTGTGCTCGGACCACCTTAGCCAATTGGGCGTTGCTGGTATCACGGCGTTCACCTGCTGACTCCTGCGACTCAATTTCTCTTCCCTTTTGGAGGTGTCGATAACTATTGTGTGATACTGCCCCGTTTGCCTGGGGTTGCTCGTGCTGTGCTGCCCAACATTTGCGTCATGAGCCGTACCAGGGTTTCCTTCGTGGGAATTTCCCCTGTTGTGCTGGCTTTCTTCTTTCCACTTCTTGTAATAGTGCATTGTGCCTTGGTATGGTCCGCTGGCCGTCCATCACCTGTTGCATGAAGGTCGCACGGCCGATTAAAAACTTCTTGCATATTGATTGGACGGGAGCCGTATCCTCGACCCCTTCCTCGCTGGCCTCTGAATCCTCCACGCGTATTGGCGACGAGCCCTGAGTGACCATCTTCGTTTTTGCGTTTGTTTTGATTCGCGTTGTTGTGGCTTGTTTGCTGCTGCTGGGGCTTGTTGGAGTTTTTCTTTCCTTTGGCAGCAACCTCCTCTTCTCTCCGTCTGACGCGTCTCTGGTTTTATCCGAGCCGGCATATTTGTTAGCCGCAGCCATTACCTCGCTGAGGCTCTTGACTTTATCTTTCATGCGACCCAGCTTATGAATCAGCGGCTCAAACTTGCAGTTTTTCTCCATTACCAGGACGGCTGAGCTTGGTGGTATATTATCTGAGGAGTGTATTATTTCTGCCACCCTTTTCATCCAATGGCGACTTGACTCGCCTTCCTTCTGGACACAACGCTCGAGATCTTCTATATTGCAGAGTCGTTTGCAAGTTCCTTGGAAGTTCTTAACGAAGGCATCCTTCAGTTCCTCCCAAGTATTTATAGAGTTGGGAGGCAAATTTTGCAGCCATATGTGCGCTGCACCTTCTAGCATCATGTTGAGGTACCTTGCACATATTTCCTCTGAGGCGTTCAAAATGCTCATCCCCATCTCGTAATTGTTCAGCCAGGTGGTTGGATCCATGCTGGCGTTGTAGTTTGCCACCTTGCGTGGCCCTTTGAAATCTTCGGGAAAAGGTTCCGATCTGATCCTTTCAGTGAAACATGCTGGGCCCTTGAGCCGCGAGGACAGGGTTGTGGATGTGCCCGTTGGATTGTTGACTTCTGCGGGCCGCGTTTGCATCACTGGCATATTCGCCTGTGCTTCTGCGACTTGCTCCTGCTGCCTCTGTGCGACTCCTGATATGTTCTCTGGTGGCCTGCTTTGGACGCTTCTTTCTGCTGCAATCCTGTGATTGGTGGTACGAGGGGCAGCTGTGCTTCGGCTTCGCCCTATTGGCTTGTTGCAGGACTGCTGTACTTAGCATCTGAATCGCGCGCCGCGCCTCAGCATTGACCGGGTCATCGCCTGTTGGTACCATCTGAGTCAAGATATTAGCCGCAGCATACATATTATCGACAGGGTTTGGTAATGGCCCTGCGGGGTGTGAAACCTCCTTGGTTGTTGCTGGGTCTCTTGATTTGTTGGTCCCCATCCTTCCGCAACTGTCTGGATTCCCGCTCCCGCGGCTGGAGTAAGCGGGATTTCCACTGTTGGTTGAGTCGCGCGCAGTTGTGTTTGCGAGTCAACCTGTCGTTGAGTCGCAGCCAGCGCGGCTACTCTTTGCCGCTCCTGTTGGATTCCTTGGTTTATCTGATCGAGCCTGCGGCGCTCTTCTTCCATCCTTCGAACCTCATACAGGAGCTCGGCCCTGGCGGCCTCAATTTCTGTTGCACGGAGGGCGGCGTTTGTGGCTGACACAGGGACAAGAAGTGGGTTGCTTGGGGGTGCCGATGCCTCGGCTTCTCCAGCAGTTCCTGATGCACCAGCTCCTCCGGTCGTGTAAACCGCGACTTGCGCCGTCTCTCGATCTGGTGATAATGCGATTTCTGGTGGGTAACCCCAGCAACTTTCTTCAAAGGCAGGTACAATGGACCCAAACTCTTGCGAGTCCATGCTTTCCATGGATTCTTCCCCATCGTCGGCGACTTCTTCTTCCGAATCGCTTCTTGGACCGAGCTAATGGACCTGCCACCGATGAAGCCAACGAAGACGTTGATGGATCCAAACGGGATGACGTGGCCGGTCTCAAGTAATCTGCTTCCGGCCCCCAGCTTGAATCGTCAATGAGAGGTGTGCCATCAACCGTAATGATACGGCCAATGGCGAGATCTTCAGCTCCTTTCATGGATCCTGCGCGGAACGTGACGCTCTTGACCGCAGGCCCCACGGTGGGCGCCAACTGTCGTGGGTTTGTCACGTCAGGTGTCATGGATGACTTCGTAGGTGTGGGATTACGCGAGTCAAGCATCTCCGAGCTTGGGATCGCAGGAACAAAGATCAACACAGATTTACCCAGGTTCGGCCCCCTCAATGTGAGGTAAAAGACCTACTTCCTGCCTACCCTAGATTGGTATTGATATGATAATCGAGGTGTTACAATGGAGGCGATCCGATCTGGTACTCGCCGTATGATCTAGGGTTTAAGGGCTTGACCCTCTAAGTCCTGCGAGTCCTCTTTATATACACAGAGGCTCGTCAGGTTACAAGAGTTCTACACGAAGCCTGATTATCTTTCTTGTCTTCCAAGGCAAGTTTGCACCGACCTTCTGGAGCTTTCCTTTATCAAGTCACGATGCGAGATTGGCCCATCTTTCTCGAGGCCCAACAATGATAGCACAGCCTTAAGTCGCTGTTTGTTAAATTCGAATAAGTCGCGGGTTAATCATTCCCCCGACAACTCCCTCGCCGCCGACGGCCGGAATCGCCAGCACGGCCGCTGCCGCTAGCGTGCACTAGTACAGAACGACACATCGGAAACGGGCCAAAAACCCTTCGGCAACGGAGAAAGGGTCCGTGTCCCCGACCATGTCACTGATGTGAAGGCCTTCATCGGTAACGGAGGCAAAACACCGTTTTCGATGAGGTCCCTATTTGGCAACGGTTGTGCGCAACCTCCGTTGCTTTAGTTTTCCAACATCAGATACGGAGTTTTCCATCTACCGTTTGCACTGAGCTTTTCTCATATTTCGGTTATATGCCATAATACATGAAAGGCTGATTGCACAATGCACTAAAACGTTATTCAATTCATAACATAGAACAAATGCCATCATTACATTGGTATACATAATATCACCGTTTTTACAATTTGACTACAATCATATCTATCACACATTGGCATAATGTAATATCACCTATTACACGTTGACTACAAACATGAACTCTAAACCTATAAGCAACTAACCTAACAAGATGGAAGGCTGGCTTAATTAAGCCATCGTACCATCTTTGACTTGGAGCTCACCTTCTATGAGCTCTCGGTCGTCGTTGTACCCACTCCGAGACCAGTATGCACGAAATTTCGTTGCCTTAAGGTTTCTGGTTCTCGGAATGGTACATTGGTACTTTTATGCAGTGTTGCCGAAATAAACTCCTGCGTGAAAGAATAAAAAGATTAGCGAAATGTACAAAATACATCTGGATAAAAAAAACCGGTGGCTATTTTCCGGCAACTGCTTTGTTCGGTTGCCATTTTCGAGAAACTGCTAAGATCGATGGCAAATATCCAGGAACTGCTCCGTTCGGTGGCAGACAGTTCGCATTCCTTCCTTCTCTTCTTCCTCGTTCCACCCCAATCCACCACCCGCCATGGACGACCGCAACAGAACAACAAAGACAACTACCGTCCGTACCCACGGCACCGTTCTGGAGGTGGTGTACACGAACGAGGAGCATACCGTGGAGCGGATCCTCGACAAGTACGAGGAATGGCTAGCAGAGGAGAAGCATCGGTTCATCGGCCTTGACATCGAGTACACCCGTAATCGTCGGGACATGGCTATCCTGCAACTCGCCATGCGCCAGCATGTCCTCGTGTTCCACTGGTGCAAGTCCAAGAAGAATTGTCCAGAGTTGGGCAAATTATTTGAACGCAAGAATATCACCTTCGCAAGTGTGGACATCACCAACGACAGCAAGGTGCTTTCTTCTGCCAGCTTCCACATTCCACCGGAGTACTACATGGACATCCAACTCGTATACAAAATCAAGGGTGGAGACGAGAGGGACGGAATGGGTGATCTAGCGGCAGACCTCATCGACAAATCATACGCCAACATGAAGAAGGAATTCCCATCCAACCAGCACAATTTTTGGGAGTCGATGCCGCTGCACAAAGTTAACCTCGACTACGCAGCAATAGATGGGTACGTGACCTACGAGTTGTATCGCATGATCCTAACCTTGAAGGACAGGCTACGTCCAACATGGCAGGAAATGCTCTGCCCTAGGTGCAAGAATGCCCTAGGTGAATTGCAATAGGCTTTGGATGTCGGTGTTTAACAGATGGTGCTTTAACAATAAGTGTTTGTAATTATCAGAACATGTATGTATGAATTTGGACTAGGCATTGGATGTCTATGTTTATATACTTGTAATAATATGTACACATGTTTGTGAGTGAATTTGTTTATGTGATGAAATGCTCATACGTAGAACCTAGTTCATCGGCATCACAGCCGGTCACAGAAAGATTTATACCTTTCACCCGGCGGGGGAGGAGGTGCAGGCCTTTGCCAGATGCGCTGCGATGCTACCAACGCGCTACGACGCAATCACCTCCTTCTCCTTCGTCGGCATCACCTCCTCCTCCTTCTCCAGATCAGACACCACCTACAGATCGGCCACTTCCTCCTCCAGATCGGCCACTTCCTCCTCCACCTCCTCCAGATCGGCCACTTCCTCCTCCAGATGGGTTTCTGCTGGTAGATCCGCCGGATGTGCTGCACCACCACCTCATGAATGACCTCCTCCACATCGGCCTGGCTCAGAAGATGCCGGGCATCACCGGAGGAGGAGGGCGTCAGATGGTGGCGCTGCCGCATCATTAGCGAATAGTGTGCGGAGAGAGTGAGGAGAGCAAAAAGCTACAGTGTGCGGCGGCTAGGGTTGAAAGATAGACAGTGAGGGAGTGAGAATGAGACTGATGGCTTGCTCTGTCGGCAGTACATTTATAAGCGCCCAATTGGCAACGGACAATTTATATAACCGTTTCCATTGGATACAAGTTCACAACTACTATGTGCTATTGATTTCCGGAGCTGCATACAAACCTAATACATTCTACTGATTTTCAAAGTGCATACGAACCTAATACATTGTACTGATTTGCATAGCTGCATACGAACCTAGAACATTCTACTGATTTTCATTGCCGCATACAAGTTCACACCTAACAGCAGCACACAAACACACAAAATCATTCTAGCAATGCTCACAAGAACATTTAACTGAGCTATTTTTGTTCCTTTATGCCGCTCCTTGCACACAACAACAACATGGTCAGATTTAGTCGAAGTGTTTGTTGGGCTCCATGCCAAACCAGCTAGAGCTGCTGCAGTGTGCGGCTTCATCTCCATGTTCGCCTTCTTGACTATCAAGGCTACATTTTCTAGCTCTGCAGCATCCACTTCGACGCCATTAGCAAGCAGCATCTCAACATAATCTTCAGTCCAAAAAAAATAATCACAGCTCCAGAATACTCTTCGCCCCTCCTGTCGGGGGAATACTTTCTGGATTAACCCGCGGCCCAGTGCGACTTACTTTACTCACACGGACAAAGTCCCACTTGGGAGCAAGCCCAATATTGAACCGCCATAAGGGGAAAGATCTAGAAGACATATCCCGGAGGACGTGAAGACCAAGTAGTCTCCGAGTAGGCCTCTGTGGATGTATTCCTTATGGGGAAGTTTCCTTTTGTAACCTAGCGAGCCTCTGTGTATATAAAGAGGACTCGCAGGACTTAGAGCGGGTCAAGCTATCAAGCCCAAACCCTAGCTCATACGGCGAGTACCAGATCGGATCGCCTCCATTGTAACACCTCGATTATCATATCAATACCAATCTAGGGTAGGCAGGAAGTAGGTCTTTTACCTCACATTGAGGGGGCCGAACCTGGGTAAATCTGTGTTGATCTTTGTTCCTGCGATCCCAAGCTCGGAGATGCTTGACTCGCGTAATCCCACACCTACGAAGTCATCTATGACACCTGACGTGACAAACCCACGACAGTTGGCGCCCACCGTGGGGCCTGCGGTCAAGAGCGTCACGTTCCGCGCAGGATCCATGAAGGGAGCTGAAGATCTTGTTGTTGGCCGTATCATCACGGTCAATGGCACACCCCTCATCGACGATTCAAGCTGGGGGCCGGAAGCAGATTATTTGGAGACCGGCCACGTCATCCCGTTTGGATCCATCAACGTCTTCGTTGGCTTCATCGGTGGCAGGTCCGTTAGATCGGTCCAGAAGGCGATTCAGTAGAAGAAGTCGCCGATGACGGGGAAGAATCCGTGGAAAGCATGGACTCGCAAGAGTTTGGGTCCATTATACCTGCCTTTGAAGAAAGTTGCTGGGGTTACCCACCAGAAATCACATTCACCAGATCAAGAGATGGCGCAAGTCGCGGTTTACATGGCCGGAGGAGCAGGTGCATCAGGAACTGCTGGAGAAACCGAGGCATCGGCACCCCCAAGCAACCCACTTCTTGTCCCGTGTCAGCCACGAACGCCGCCCTCCGTGCAACAGAAATTGAGGCCGCCAGGGCCGAGCTCCTGTATGAGGTTCGAAGGATGGAAGAAGAGCGCCGCAGGCTCGATCAGATAAACCAAGGAATCCAACAGGAGCGGCAGAGAGTAGCCGCGCTGGCTGCGACTCAACGACAGGTTGACCCGCAAACACACTGCGCGCGACTCAACCAACAGTGGAAATCCCGCTCACTCCAGCCGCGGGACGGGAATCCAGACGACTGCGGAAGGAAGGGTACCAACAAATCAAGAGACCCAGCAACAACCAAGGAGGTTTCACACCCCGCAGGGCCATTACCAGAACCCTGTCGATAATATGTATGCTGCGGCTAATATCTTGACTCAGATGGTACCAACAGGCGATGACCCGGTCAATGCTGAGGCGCGGCGCGCGATTCAGATGCTAAGTACGGCAGTCCTGCAACAAGCCAATAGGGCGGAAGCCGAAGCACAGCTGCCCCTCGTACCAGCCAATCACAGGATTGCAGCAGAAAGAAGCGTCCAAAGCAGGCCACCAGAGAACGTGTCAGGAGTCGCACAGAGGCAGCAGGAGCAAGTCGCAGAAGCGCAGGCGAATGCCAGTGATGCAAACGCGGCCCGCAGATAACCCCGGGCGCGCCACAGCCCTGTCCTCGCGACTCAAGGGACCGGCGTGTTTCACTGAAAGGATCAGATCGGAACCTTTTCCTGAAGATTTCAAAGGGCCACGCAAGGTGGCAAACTACAACGCCAGCATGGATCCAACCACCTGGCTGAACAATTACGAGATGGGGATGAGCATTTTGAACGCCTCAGAGGAAATATGTGCATACCTCAACATGATGCTAGAAGGTGCAGCGCACATATGGCTGCAAAATTTGCCTCCCAACTCTATAAATACTTGGGAGGAACTGAAGGATGCCTTCGTTAAGAACTTCCAAGGAACTTGCAAACGACTCTGCAATATAGAAGATTAGAGCGTTGTGTCCAGAAGGAAGGCGAGTCAAGTCGCCATTGGATGAAAAGGGTGGCAGAAATAATACACTCCTCAGATAATATACCACCAAGCTCAGCCGTCCTGGTGATGGAGAAAAACTGCAAGTTTGAGCCGCTGATTCATAAGCTGGGTCGCATGAAGGATAAAGTCAAGAGCCTCAGCGAGGTGATGGCTGCGGCTAACAAATATGCCAGCTCAGATAAAACCAGAGACGCGTCAGACGGAGAAGAAGAGGAGGTTGCTGCAAAGGAAAGAAAAACTCCAACAAGCCCCAGCAGCAGCAAACAAGCCACAACAACGCGAATCAAAACAAACGCAAAAGCGAAGATGGTCACTCAGGGCTCGTCGCCAATACGCGTGGAGGATTCAGAGGCCAGCGTGGAAGGGGTCGAGGATACGGCTCCCGTCCAATCAATATGCAAGAAGTTTTCAACCGGCCATGCGACCTTCATGCGACAGGTGATGGACGGCCAGCGGACCATACCAAGGCGCAATGCCACTATTACAAAAGTGGAAAGAAGAGAGCCAACACAACGGGGGGAATTCCCATGAAGGAAACCCTAGTGCGGCTCATAACACAAATATTGGGCAGCACGGCGCGAGTAACCCCAGGCAACGGGGCAGTATCACACAATAGTTATCGATACCTCCAAAAGGAAGAGAAATTGAGCCGCAGAAGTCAGCAGGTGAACGCCGTGATACCAGCAACACCCAATTGGTTAAGGTGGTCAGAATACGCGTAACCTGGAGTCGCGACGATCACCCGCCACAAGTACGGGAACCTGGCAAGTTGGCACTGGTTGTGGCACCATACGTTGCAGGATACAAGCTGACCAAAGTGCTTATGGATGGAGGAAGCAGCATTAATATCTTGTACTACGATACGTTCCAGCGTCTAGGACTCAAGGATTCCAGCCTGCAGCCCACGTCAACAGTATTTCACGGCATTGTCCCAGGAAGGTCCGCACGGCCAGGGGGAAAATAACCCTAGGGGTAACTTTTGGAACAGAAGAGAACTTTAGAAGTGAATTCCTAAGCTTCGAAGTGGTAAAATTCCAAAGCCCATATCACGCCTTGTTTGGAAGAACGGCCTTTGCTAAGTTTATGGCCAGGCCATGCTACGTGTACCTACAGTTGAAGATACCAGGACCAAAAGGGGTCATCACAGTGTACGGAGATAGAGAAAAAGCAATAGAATGTGAAAAGGAGATGCGGCCTTCGCAGAATCCGCCTGTGCCGCGGAAGAACTAAAAGGTTATAAGTCGCAGGTGGACCCAAACGACATGAGTGTGGTTACCACGCCATCTGCCGAGCCACCAATGAAATTCAAAGCGGCCCAGGACACTAAGCAGATAAATCTTGTTCCTGGCGACTCATCCAAGCAAACCAGCATTGGAGCACACATGGAAGAAGAGCAGGAGAAGGCCCTCGTCGCTTTTCTCCAGGAAAATAAGGACATCTTCGCATGGAAGCCGTCAGATATGCCAGGGGTACCAAGAGAATTAGCAGAACATAGCCTCAAAGTGAACCCTGCGGCTAAACCAGTGAAGCAGCCACTACGGCGTTTCATGATGACAGGAGAAAGGCAATAGGAGAGGAAATAGCTCGCTTGCTGGCTGCAGGATTCATCACAGAGGTATACCATCCGGAATGGGTGGCAAACCCAGTATTGGTTATGAAAAAGAACGGTACGTGGCGAATGTGCGTTGATTACACCAGTCTTAACAAAGCTTGTCCAAAGGATCCATTTGCTTTGCCGCGAATCGACCAAGTAATTGATTCAACTGCTGGGTGCGAGCTGTTATGCTTTTTGGACGCCTATTCAGGCTACCATCAAATCAAGATGAAGAGGGAGGACCAAGAAAAGACGTCCTTCATCACACCCTTCGGAGCTTTTTGTTATGTCAGCATGCCCTTTGGGTTGAAGAACGCAGGTGCGACTTACCAAAGATGCATTCAGAATTGCCTACATGAGCAAATAGGTCGCAACGTTCACGCCTACGTGGATGATATTGTGTTAAGTCGCAAGTTAGCCAGGATCTTATTGTGATCTGGCAGAGACATTCACAAATCTCAGAAAATACAACATGAAGCTCAACCCCACAAAGTGCGTCTTTGGAGTACCAGCAGGAAAGCTATTGGGATTCATAGTATCAGAAAGAGGCATTGAGGCCAATCCTGACAAGATAAAGGCCGTGATGGATCTCCAAAAGCCAGAAAAGATAAAAGATGTACAGCGACTTACGGTTGCGTAGCAGCTTTGAGTCGCTTTATATCAAGATTGGGAGAGAAAGCACTACCTTTGTACAGACTGTTGAAAAAATCAGACACCTTCGTTTGGGACGCAGAGGCCGACGAAGCTCTGACAGCCTTGAAACATCAATTGACAAATGCTCCAGTTCTGGCGGCTCCAAAGATAAAGAGCCAATGCTACTATACATAGCGGCAAATTCCCGTGCTGTGAGCGTGTCATGGTTGTGGAGAGACAAGAACGGAAAGGAATACCCTGTCCAGAGACCAGTATATACGTGAGCGAAGTCCTCACAGCTTCCAAACAGCGTTACCCACAGTGGCAGAAGTTGGTGTTTGGAGTGTTCATGGCGAGTCGCAAGCTGAAGCACTACTTCCAAGAGCATCCAATAACTGTGGTTAGTTCAGCACCATTGGCAGATATCATTCGTAATCGAGAAGCTACTGGAAGAGTCGCTAAGTGGGCGATCGAGTTGGGACCACATCACATCAGCTACGAGCCGCGCACATCAATTAAGTCGCAAGCCCTTGCAGATTTTATTAACGATTGGACAGAAATCCAAGTCGCTCCTAGCATGGCAGAAACCAAATACTGGACCATGCATTTTGATGGGTCAAGACAGTTGCAAGGCTCGGGGGCTGGAGTTGTTCTAACATCTCCCAAGGGAGACAAGCTGCGGTATGTGTACAGATACACTTCAACTGCACAAATAACGTGGCGGAGTACGAGGCACTGCTTCATGGTCTACGTATAGCAAAGGAGATGAACATCAGTCGCATACGCTGTTTTGGCGATTCAGACTTGGTGGCACAGCAGGTCTCGGAACGTGGGACAGCAAGGATGCGAACATGGCTGCATATAGAGAGAGGTGGACAGAATTGCTGGACATTTCACTGGATACCAAGTTGAACATATTGATCGGAGACAAAATGAAGCTGCATGCCCTGTCTCGGCTTGGATCCAACAGACAGTCAGTCCCACCCAATGTTTTCCTGGATGAACTGCACAATCCATCAGTCAAACCTCCAGCAGAGATTGACATTGCAGAGCCAGAGGATGATTCAACTTTAGTCGCAGCCCTGCATGAACAGCCAGGATGGACAGAGCCATACATGGCATATTTAAGTCGCGGAGTGCTGCCGGACGATGAAATTGAGGCGCGCAAAATCATACGACGATCAAAGGCCTATACAATCATCAACAACGAATTATACAAGCGCAGCGTGTCAGGAGCATTCCAAAGATGTGTCTCACCAGAAGAGGGACGAAAAATCTTGCACGAAATTCATTCAGGCGATTGTGGCCATCATGCTTCGTCAAGATCTTTGGTGGCAAAGGCGTTCCGACATGGATTCTTCTGGTTAACAGCATTAGCAGATGCAGAGCAAATTGTCAGAGTGTGCGATGGATGTCAAAGATACGCTAGGCAAGATCATATGCCAGCCAAGCACTTCGCACAATACCCATCACATGGCCTTTTGCCGTATGGGGTTTTGACATGGTAGGGCCTTTCAGACGGTCTTCAAACGGAAAAACTCACCTCTGTCATGGTGGACAAATTCACAAAGTGGATAGAAGCAGAACCTGTGGGAGATTGCGAGGCTGAAACAGCAGTCAAGTTCTTGAAGAAGGTCATATTCCGCTTCGGTTACCCCCATAGTATCATTACAGACAATGGGAGCAACACCTCTGAAGGGGCTACACAGATATTTTGCGCAGACAATGGGATAAGATTGGACCTCACGTCAGTAGCACACCCGCAGAGCAATGGACAAGCTGAGCGAGCTAACCAGGAAATTCTCCATGGAATTAAGCCGCGCCTTATTGAAAAGGTCGAAGCATCTCCAGGATGTTGGGTGGAAGAACTGCCAGCAGTACTGTGGAGCTTAAGAACAACCCCTAACAGATCCACAGGATTTACACCATATTTCATGGTCTATGGAGCAGAAGCAGTCATGCCCAGCGATATCATACATGATTCACCAAGAGTTGCGGCTTACATCGAGACAGATAATGAGATAGCTCGGCAAGACTCGGTGGACACATTAGAAGAGGTTAGAGACTTGGCAGCATCAAGGTCAGCGTATATCAACAAGACTTGCGACGCTATCATGCCAGACGCATCAAAACCCGCACCTTTCAAGAAGGCGACCTAGTACTGCGACTTAAACAAGATCACAAGGGAATGCATAAGCTGTCCTCTCCATGGGAAGGACCCTACATCATCAGCAAGAAGCTAAACAATGGGTCGTACTACCTGCTGGATGTAAGGGAAGAAAGCAGCGAACGCCATGATTTCGAGGATCGTCTCGAGGCACCTCGCCCTTGGAACGTCGCACACCTGCGACCGTACTATACATAAGAAAAGGCTAATCAGAGCCAAGCATCATCCTTTCCAGCTTTATAGCTGAGTATCATCACAGCCACTCAGGGCTAGAACTTCAACTTTGGTCGCCACCTAGGCGCGACCTATGCAACATCTGATCGCCACCCAGGCGCGATCGACCCTTGTATCAGAAACCGGCTGCCACCTAGGCGCGGCCGTAAACTTTGTATCATCTCTGGTCGCCACCTAGGCGCGACCGACCCCATGTATCACCATGGATCGCCACCTACGCGCGATCCAACCCTATGTATAACACTCGGTTGCCACCTAGGCGCGACCTTATGTGTCATCATAATCAAAGCTTATCATAGCTTAGCCTATCATGGCAATATCATTATGTTTCTTGGGGTCTTTGTTACCCTGAAACAGCCATTTATTGGCAATTATCAAATTTACCTTAAGTTGGATTGCTACTCGCATTATGTGGCCAAAGTACTGGGGTGTGGCGTCAATCGAGCTTGATTGCCTATCATGGCCGCTCTCGACCCTGAACACACATGTTCCTAGGAAATACTGAGTCGCGCGAGTGCCCACTTAAGGATTCAGATGGCCTAACTAGAGGTCGATGTACTGCTTATAGTACGGCAACACCAATTACAATTACTTGTATCTTAACAATTGTTTTATTCATGATATCAAGTTACAGGTGATGACCTTCAGAGTTCTCTGAGAAGAATTGAGATGATTACCACATACATCCTCTCAATCCTTGGGGGCTACATCATATTATCATCAAAAATTTGAAGATGATCGTCATCAAGTTCTGAAGCTATCAGGATACTCTAACAAAAAGCTCACGAAGTCAGATGATCTTCCAGGTGCGAGTCAAGGCCAAACTGCACAATTATAAGTCGCGAAACAAGGAAAAGCGCGGCCTAAACATTCAAGATCAAGAAATACTATGAAGTTCAGGCCACGCTTGGGGGCTAATGTCGGGGGAATACTTTCTGGATTAACCCGCGGCCCAGTGCGACTTAACTTACTCGCACGGACAAAGGCCCACTTGGGAGCAAGCCCAATATTGAACCGCCATAAGGGGAAAGATCTAGAAGACATATCCCGGAGGACGTGAAGACCAAGTAGTCTCCGAGTAGGCCTCTGTGGATGTATTCCTTATGGGGAAGTTTCCTTTTGTAACCTAGCGAGCCTCTGTGTATATAAAGAGGACTCGCAGGACTTAGAGCGGGTCAAGCTATCAAGCCCAAACCCTAGCTCATACGGCGAGTACCAGATCGGATCGCCTCCATTGTAACACCTCGATTATCATATCAATACCAATCTAGGGTAGGCAGGAAGTAGGTCTTTTACCTCACATTGAGGGGGCCGAACCTGGGTAAATCTGTGTTGATCTTTGTTCCTGCGATCCCAAGCTCGGAGATGCTTGACTCGCGTAATCCCACACCTACGAAGTCATCTATGACACCTGACGTGACAAACCCACGACACCTCCCCTGCCAAATGGTAAATCAAATCCAGAGGCAAATCATCATCACACATAGAATAGACTCAATCAAAACTGGTCGAAGCGTCGAACTAACCCTGTGATTTGGACACTTGAAGTAGATCCGGCCTGGGTTCAGATCCGAACGCGACACTCGACGAATCGCGTTCCGACAGCGGCAGCAAACGCACTTCACAAGCGGCAGGTCTGACCCGGCCCCGGCGGCGCAGGAAGAGGACACATTCGATCTCCCCGACGAGCTCATGCTCTTGGCCATGGAGGACACGCGTGCGGAGTAGAAACAAGCTGGAGCAGAGGAACAAGGGCGAATCGACAGTCTTTTATAATATCAAAGATAGTGCTAAAAAAGGAATTTTATATACGCAACCACGCCAACGGTTGTATACAAATCTCCGATGCCATTGAAAAACATATCGCACACGGAGTAAAAATAAACTCCGTTACCAACATATCGGCAACGGTTAATAATTCGCGACCGTTGCCTATGAAGGCGGGACGCGGGCCAGCTTGCCTGGCGGGGCGGGTTTTCTCACGTGGAAAGCGCGATTCTCCGTCGCGTAACCTGTGCCGTTTCCATAGAGGGGTATCCGATGTGTCGTTCTGTACTAGTAGTGGCGAGCGCTAGATGCCGCACCGACGGCACAGTGCCGCCCGGCACCCTCCCGTCCGCGACCCCACCAACGCCCGTGCCTGCTGCCCCTCGCCCCTGTGCGCTCGAGAGGCTCTCTGCCACCCGCAGCGTCCAGCAGCTCCATGACGCGCCGCGCAGAACAGTGGCACGGCACAGTGCCTTCACCACCGCCTGCCATCGACGCCGGCCACCTCGCGGGCCGCTATGAAACCCCCACCCTGGCAGCCTCCGAGCAGCACACCAGCTCTCTCACCCTCCCAATCTTCCTCCCCCGCAGTCTCGCAGCCTCTAGAGCCGTGCATCGCCGGCGACGAGCTTTCCCTAGCCGCACGGTCCTCGGACGAATTCCTCGCCGTGTGCACCTCCCCTTCGATTCCTCACACACACCACTCCTCTAGACCACCATGGAGCCATAGCCGTCCTCTCCGGGGTGATTGGTGGCCGGAGCCGTCGAGTCCGTCCTCGACAGAGCACCGTCGCCACGGGAGGAGACGCTCTGCTCCCGTCCGACCTTGCCGCCATCCGTGAGCACACGGACGAGCTGCACGGAGCCTCCCCGAGCCGTTCTGCTTCCTCTCCCCCACCTCTCTGTCGCCCGAGCCGCCGGAAACTGCCGCCGGTGAGTTCGTCGGAGACGGCGCACTGCACCCCCGCCCCTAATCTCACGTGTATTAACGGTTTAAAACCGTGGGCCCATGAGCTATGACAGATGTGACCCACGCGTCAGATTTTTAATAATAAACCGAAACGTTTTCTTTTCTGTTTAAAAAGGGGCAGCAACAAAACCTAACTTTGAAGGGCTATTTCTCCCTCAAAAATCATCAGAAAAATATGAATCTTTTTTTGACAGCTTTGTTTTTAAAAGATCTATCCATTGACACCAAAATGAGTTCATTTGGAGTTGTTTGCTTGGTCGTTTATTCAGTGGCTTAGGGAGGGTTTTTGATGCATATTATAATTGTTTTGATAGATTGAAACCTTCCCCAAGAAGTTGGAGTTGAACCTGAACCCTACACTCCTGTTGAAGGAAAGCCATTAACCCTATCTCAAGCCCGGTCGAATTGTTAGGGTTTATTTGAATCGCTTACGTTGGCTATATTGCATTACACATGTCATGTTGCATCTTACTTGTCGCACTACTATCATGTTGTTTACTTTCAAATGTTACACATCACTCCCCATTCTCGAGGCGATGGGCTGGAGGAACCGCCACAGTCAAAGGAATGGAGGAACGATGCAACTGTGCTAACTTTTTAGTCAACACATGATGGCGCCGGTCGGAGGTATCTCTGCCACAGTCATCCGGTTGACTCTAACAACTGTGCTAACTCTTGTAGTCAACACGGCATGGCGCCGGTCGGAGGTATCTCCGCCACAGTCGTCCGGTCGACGCAAATAATTGTGCTAACCCTGTTGGAGTCGAAACGAGACGTCGGTCGGACGTATATCCGCCACAGTCATCCGATCGACTCTAATAAACTATGTTGTATCTTGGACATTGATTCGTGGTGGCACCTTAGTCACCCGGTCAATACTATATTGCTCATGCTTGAACTGTTGTTACTTCTTGGATTACTATGTGGATGACAGTTGTTGCTTATCTCATGTTGGTGGCAGTATCTAAAATTGACTAAAAAGATAACCACCTCCCTCGACTAGATTGTGTCGCATAGTGTCACTCACCAAACACAACCGGCATAACCACGCGTCGTTGAAATGGGCAGACCATAGCTGGTATTCTATCAAGCCTCCTTTGATGCCACCATTTTGGCGAGTCTAGTCGGTTACCTTTGTGGTCGGGGCTAGTCTCGCGAAGGTTCCGGAGCTAGGCGCCGCTCATCTGTTGGGGGCGTGCCGGATTCACTTCGTCATAAGACTTGGTCCCTAGGGCGTGTCGGTGGCTACACAGGGAGTGTCTAGGTAGAGTAACGGCCGTGGAAGTGTGGGCTTGTACTGTCCACCGGGAACGGTTCTAGTACTTCGGTATCGGCGGTACAAGCTTAGACTTCAGCGTGTGGATAAATGTGCAACCTCTCAAGAGTGTAAAACTAGAATCTAGCCTTGTCCCTAGGTTATGGGATGAAGTTTGGGTCCAGTCGCGCTATGAGTCAGTCCGGTCGAACATGGAGAAATAATTAACTTGCAACCTGATGAACTTGTGAAGGCTTGAGAGCTTAGCCAGAGTTGGCTAGAGGCTTGAAAGCCTAGAAAAGAGCCAGAGTTGGCTAGAGACTGAGAACCTAGTAGTTGAAAATGAGAAGTTGTGTGAAAAACTATAACTTGTTTCTAGTATACGAATCATCCCTACAAAGGTAAGTAGGTAAGTTAAGTCCAACCGTTAAGCTTGGACTCGCAACCATGCCATGCTACTTTCCGAACTTATGCCATGCCATATAGATAGACCGTATTTTATTTACGGCTAATGTCTTGCGAGTACTTCAAGTACTTACCTGGCTTTTCATGTGGCCAGACCCCGCCATCTCCATCGTCGAGTACCCGCTGTACGAGAACTAGGATCGGTATTCCAGGCAGAACCCTGTGGAATAAGGCCCGTCATTGCCACGCTACTGTCTACATATCCGCTGCCATCTCTGATAGAGGCTCGAAGTTAGAAGAATAATGTACATACTGTCGTGTGCGCCTGTTGCGCGATCTCAGGAGCCTCACCCTGTGTTGTAACAATGTATCTTTCTGAACTCGGAGCCATAAATATATTTGGTTATGTCTTTTTTTTATCAAGTTTTCATATATCCAGTGTTCTCTGGGACTGGTATATGAGGGTGACTCGATCATCTGGATCGGGGTGCCACAAAGCTTGGTATCAGAGCCTAACTGCCTGTAGGATACCCCTAGTTCAACGGACGACTTAGGATAGAACTTGCCGCTTTGCCTGCTTGATTAATTGTTTCTCTACTTGTTTGCGTTTTAACTTTAACGCTCACCTTTTTGGCTTCTGTCTCTGACACAGATGGCACCAAGGTTTCTTACGGAGAACACCGCCCCTCACGGTCCGGCTTTCCAGGGTACCTTCGGGAGATCTGGGAACACCTGTGGATTCTTGATACGTCTCAAACGTATCTATAATTTCTGATGTTTCATGCTTGTTTTATATCAATGCCACATGTTTTATATGCATTATATATCACTATTTTACATTTTCTGGACTAACCTATTAACAAGATGCCACAGTGCCAGTTCCTGTTTTCTGCTGTTTTTTGTTTCAGAAAAGTTGTTCTGGAAATATTCTCGGAATTGGATGAAACAAAAGACCACCCTCCTATTTTCCCGAGATGTACACGGAGCCTGAAGGGCAAGCCCGGGGGAGGCCCACGGCCTCCTCACCATGTCCCGGCGCTGCTACCCCCTCGCGCCGCCCTTTAGCCTATATAATCCTCTTGCCCCGAAAACCCTAAAACAATCAATCACATTCCAGAAAGAGTTCCGGAGCGCCGCCGCCATCGAAACCTAGTTTTGGGGGTCAGAAGGTCCTGTTCCGGCACCCTGCCGGGAAGGGGATCAACCCCCGGAGCCTTCTCCATCGACGCCACCACCTCCATCAAGCTCCGTGAGTAGTTCCCCCATGGACTACGGGTTCTAGCAGTAGCTAGTTGGTACTCTCTCTCCCATGTACTTCAATACAATGATCTCATGAGCTGCCTTACATGATTGAGATCCATCTGTTGTAATCGGTGTTGTGTTTGTTGGGATCCAATGAATTGTTACATTATGATCAGTCTATCTATAAGTTTGTGAAGTTATTGTTGCTGCAATCTTGTTGTGTTTAATGCTTGTCACTACTGCACGAGTGGCATGATCTTAGATTTAATCTCTATAATTATTGCTTAGATTGTATCTACAAGTTGTTTGCACATGTCTCTGTCCGGAACCCGAGGCCCCAGAGTGACAGCAACTGGGATAACCGGAGGGGGTGGTTTAGATATGAGGATCACATGTTTTCACTAAGTGCTAATGCTTTGCTCCGGTGCTCTATTAAAAGGAGTACCTTAATTACCAGTAGATTCCCTTGAGTCCCCGCTGCAAACGGGCTGGTAGGACAAAAGATGTTGTGCAAGTTTCTCACTGCGAGCACGTATGACTATATATGGAAAATATGCCTATATAATTAATAGACTAGATGTTCTGTCTTAATGCTATTTCAATTCTATCAATTGCCCAACTGTAATTTGTTCACCCAACACTTGTTATTGGAGAGTTACCACTAGTGTAGATAGCTGGGAACCCCGGTCCATCTGTCATCATCAAATACTCATTCGGTCCTATATGCCATTAGAAGTAGTATCAACTATTTTCTGGTGCCATTGCCTCTGTGTTACTGCTACTGCTGCTGTATTATTGTCACTATTGCTCTCATATTACTGCAGCTTTCACATCACCCCTGTTACTAGTGCTTTTCCAGGTGCAGCTGAATTGACAACTCCGATGTTAAGGCTTATAAGTATTCTTTCTCTCCCCTTGTGTCGAATCAATAAATTTGGGTTTTACTTCCCTCGAAGACTGTTGCGATCCCCTATACTTGTGGGTTATCAAGACTATTTTCTGGCGCCGTTGCCAGGGAGCATAGCTCTACTCATAAGTTCACCTGGGGAGTACACTCTACTTGTCTCTCTGTTTTTATGTCATTTTGCGTGTTAGAGAAGTTGAATCAAATTGCTAAAATTTTGCTTAAACGCCATGATATAAATTGTTGCTCTGAACAGAATACTAAACATCTTAAATTTCAATATGGCTTTAGTAAAGAAGATATAATTATGAGCTATCATTGTTATAACTATGCTTATCTGGGAGTTGAAGAAGTAGAACAATTTGTTTTATTTATGGGAGCTTCTGAAATAGAATCCTTCATGGCTAAACATTATGAAACTTGTATTGCTTATAAGGACCTTAAATATTATGTCTCTTCTATCCTTGATTATTGTCTAGAAAATAGCAGCAATAATTCTTATATCATTGATTATAAAGAGAGACTCATTCATGCACAAGAATGTACTCACCAATTGCAGGAACCTGAAGAAGAAGAAACTACTGCTGAAGCTAAAAGCTCATTAGATGAAAAAGAGAAGGAGAGTGATGAACAAAAGGAGGAAGAATGGATTAGCTACCCATGCCAATCTTCTAATGAGAGTAACTCTTTATCTCTTACACTATTTAATTGCCCTCCATGCTTACCAAAGGGGGATGAATGTTATGTTCCTGTGGATTCTCTTGAAATATTCCCTATGAGTAAAACTTGTGAAAATGATTATGCTACTATTATTTATGATAATCCATGCTATTTCAAAAAATCTTATGATAATCCTTTATTTGTGGCTGATATCGAAATGCATGGTACTAAGGAGTTTTGCTTGGAAAATGTTTATGATAAAGCTTTAGATGATGGTCCTATGTCACTTGATAATATTAACTGTACTACTATTGAAAATGGGATTGGCGAGGTTTTGACTTTATCTAGGAGTCCCATACCTCTAGAGAATGATCAATCATCTTGTTATAAAATTATTAAAAGTGGGTTTGAAAGTTTTGATCCCACTATTTTTGAGCTTGATAAAAATTATGTGTTTGTAGATCATGAAAAGCATGCTTTATGTGATAGTTATATTGTTGAGTTTATTCATGATGCTACTAAAAATTATTATGAGTGAGGAGGATATGGTTGTAGAAATTTTCATGGTATTGAAACACCTCTCTATATGCTGAAAGTTTTGAAGTTACTCTTGTTTTATCTTCCTATGCTTGTCACTTTGTTCTTTGTGAATTTATTTGGATACAAGATTCTTATGCATAGGAAGTGGGTTAGACTTAAATGTGTTTTGAATTTGCTTCTTGATGCTCCTTTTTATTCATTTTCTATTTTAATGAGAGCATCATTAAAACTATCAAGCCTAGCTAAAAGGCATTAAAGAAAAGCGCTCTTGGGAGACAACCCATGTTTTATTTCTGAAATTTTTGTTTGCTTTTTGAGTCAAGGAGCTTGCTTACTTATGTAACAACTCCTTTGTATCTTTACTTTTTCGAATTTTTGTGCCAAGAAGAGTCTCTAATGATTAGATGATGCTAGATTTGGATTTCTGCGCAGAGACAGATTTTTGCTGTCCACCGTTTTGAGTTGTACGCACTCCAGAAAAATTGAAAAATTCTGAAAAAATTCACGCGTGATCCTCAGATATGTACGCATCTTTCATTAGTTTGAGTTTCCTGATTTGAGCAATGGAAGTGTCTCGAAAAAATTCATCTTTACTGGCTGTTCTGTTTTGACAGATTTTGTCTCTGTTTTTTTTTTTTTTGCATTGTCTCTCGTGTGCTTTAAGCAAAGCTCTCTATCATGGAGGGATGTAGCTAATGTTTTATTGAGTTCTTGCAATGTGTCACAACAGAACCAAAATGGATTAAAGTTTTTGAGTACTAACCCCTCTAATGAAGTTTATGAGAATTTGGTGTGGCGGAAGTTTTTAAGGGTCAAGAGAGAAGGATGATATAATGGGATCAAGAAGAGTGAAAAGCCTAAGCTTGGGGATGCTCCCATGGATCACCCAAGCATATTTTAAGAAGACTCAAGCGTCTAAGCTTGGGGATGCCCAAGGTATCCACTTCTTCATCAACAACTTATCAGGTCATGTCTAGTGAAACTATATTTTAATTCTTTCACATCATATGTGCTGTTCTTGGAGCGTCTGTGTGCTTTTATTTTTTTAGTTCGTTATTTTTATTTTCTGATCATATCAATGTCGGATCCTATCTATCTTGTTTGGGAGAGAGACATGCTCCGCTTTTTCATTTGAATACTCCTATTCTTCACTTATATCTGTTGAGTATTCCGTTTTCGCACTGTTTAGCTTCTAGCTCTTGGTTTTCATGTATCTCTTGTTCAGAGCTATTAGTTCTTTTATAGAAAGTACTCTCTTACTTCACTTATATTTGTTTTGAGAGTTGCTTGGTTGATGTGTTCAGAAAATATTGCATGTGGTAGTGGTATAATAAAAACTTGCATAATCTTGTAGATCATTGAATTTTGATAACCTGATTCTTTCCAAACGTTTTGAGATATTTAGATGGTAAGTTTGCTGGTTAATTAAGTTAAAACTAGCCGGGTGGCCCGCGCATTTGCGCGGCTAGATTGTCGAACACCTTTAGATTATTTTTTACTCGGATGGTCGCTATATTCACCAATTACCATTATATTATTCCTTTATCGAATGTTTGTCCTTATATAATGTTCCTATTTATTTATCCGTTCCTATAATAGAACTAATATGCTCTCGGCCTATATCATTGAATTAAAGCAAAGAGTTCTTTTAAGGGGAAAACCTTTCGGTGCATTTTATTTCGAAGCCATCATACTTATATTATTGATTACATACGTGAAATAAAGTTGGGTGTGTATGCCTTCATCAATAAAAATTTAACCCTATTATGTGAAAACCCAAAAGACCAATGCCATTGCGATATTAGCTTGTTGTGCAAAGCCAACGACTTTATAATTTGATGCAAAAGATTAAAGAAAATCAGATCCCATCGTCAATTTGTCATCTGTTATATTCTCAGTGTTTCATATAAATAAATATAAATATTTATCTCTCAGAACATTGAACATGAGCGGAATCTAATCAAAAATAAAAGTAAGACCCAAATACGATCTTGCAATCTGCACATTAAATTCAGTGGAACTTCTGCTCAAGAGTCATGAAAGAAGAGGAACATCTCCTCAAAGCTGTAGCGACTTGCATCCTGGGAGCATTAAACATTACATTTTCCAAATTGTAAAATGTACCTCAAAATTCATGCATTTTAACAGTTTCCTCTGGAAGAATTGGCTGATCTCACCCACATTCCGATAAATATAACCAACTTCATCTGCAACAATGAAAAAACAGGAACATCTTATAATTCCACAATTTCACATCTTAATATCACTGGGACATCAGATCAATTAAAATGTTCCGCAAAAAAAAGGATCAATTAAAATAAAAAATGTACAACACAAAAACTGCATAGCCACACTATCCATGAATTCTACACAATAACTTTTGTACAGCGGATTGATGACCAATGACATGAAGGATTTAGCTATAAAGTGACCTGCGGGCAGCAGCTGAAAAGTACAGCTGGGAGCAAGCAAAATAATGCAACCTTCTCCCCTACAAAATTAACTCTTGTTCGGAAATACTAAAGAGCATGGGGCCTAAATGAGAACACGGATAAGAAATGTATCTGATTCTTTTAATGCGCAGCCATTCCTAAGTAAATTCAATAAAAAAGTAATTGAAAAATGAAGACAAAACATCTGTTCTTTGTGTGCTTGTTGTTGGGTGCATTTGTCGGCATCCAAGTTTTGGTCATATTAACAACTCAGAATAAAGTTTTAGTCTGCTCTTAAAATTCAGGATCTCCATGTTTTTAAACTTCTTCCTACTCAAGCTCACTGTAAAGATATGTATGTTGAGATTAATTTCAGGAGAAAAATATAGACATTACCTTAATATCCTCTTCTTGATGTTATACAGCAGACCCGACAATATTCCATAAATCTGTTGAGTTAGAGCCTGTTCGGATCTCCTCCGCTCCGCAATTCGGCTCCCGGAACTGCCGGAGCGGGGCTGAAGGCGAAAACTCCACGCCAGTCGACGCTCCACCGCCGCCTCAATCCCCTTCTCGCCTCACGCCGCCATGGTTCCGCCGCTGCTAATTTCGGCTAGTGCTGCAAATTGCTGCCACGATGCTTTGCCGCCACCAGTTGCCACGCTGCTCCAGCGCTTCCCAAGCCCATGATGTACACCAGCTTCTTGAAGAGGACCTTGATGAAAACACGGTGATTTTCGATATGGACCTCCTGCTGCATGTTCGGTGCAGCTTGCGGGTGACCTTGTGGTTGCCGAGGTAGATGACGTTTTCAGAATCTGAACTACAGAGTTTTGAGAGTTTACAGACCAACTTTTTCAGATCTTCGGATTTGGCAAGCGGAACGCGATGTCATGGAGTGAAGAGCGGAGTCGAAGATTTAGCGGAGCGGAGAGCATCCGAACGATCTGTTTTTATGATGTTCTTACGGTAATAAATCAAATGTGAGTATAAATCATTGGAATACTGGTTTGCACGTCTATATCAACATGCTGTAGAAACCGAGAAGAAAGAACCTCAATCCTTAACTTACCTTTCTTCTAATGTATATTTTACACCAGCCTCTCCAGAAGAAAGAAAATTCATCTCAATAGCAGCTCCTGAAGTCTCAAAGTACATACTAACAAAATTCTTCTCAAGTAATTTTCTAGTTTCCATAATAAATTATGAACCTTGTCGATATGGACAGTCAAGATTCTTTATCGATGCATGCACAAAAATACATATCACATACTCTTCTCATACCTCAGCTTGATGCTCGCATATTGTTACTTCTCATTGCACAAAGTTTTCTCCCTCAAATAAAGACATCTTCTGAATTAGTGGGCTCCACACAATTTGTTCAACGTCATGGATTCAAGGCAGGTGCATAAATTTGTCATCTAAATCGACCTTGCATCTCTGTTACAACAGAAAGAAATCCCATTGGTGAGAAAATAAGAGTAGAACTTGAGAACAGAAAGCCATGCAATCAACTCCTACAGGGATCTGAAACGGCGATTCATAGATACTGTAATAAGTATTGTTTCTTGCCGGTATACACTAATGTAGAAAACCAATACAGATAGATATTATTTCTCTCTATTTATAAATAGAGTTGATAAGGAGATAAGTGCTCATCCCTGCAAAAAGAATTAAAGAAAAAACTAATATTGTACACATTATTTACGATTCTTCTGACGAAGAGTGGCCTAAAATATGATAGTTTACCGTGCACCAATTTTGCATTGAAACTGTAGATTTATTACTTACATCAGAGAGATCAAAAGCTGCATAAACATCCGTGTTTTGGAGACCAATTAAATAATCACCTTGGCTTCACTCCCCGGCTCGTCCAGCACTTCACCTTCAACCTTCAGCTACCAGATTGTTAATTTCACCAACATAGTGTTTGTTGGCAGACTCAACATGATACCCTTGAGTAAAAAAAAAATTACGGAGGTACACTGGATATATAGTAACTTAATATTTAAGAGAAAGTGGGAATTTTATTTTACTGATGCATCTTCCATAGGTATCTTACCAAAACTTACCTGAATCCATCCGTGCATGATGCATGCAAACTGTTGCCCTACCAATTCCTGACCTCGTGCAAGTATCAATCTAGTGCCTAGATCTGCATGGTAACATGGATGGCGGTGGCTGTACAGATAACATGGCAGATGGACCTTAGCTAATCTTGTTTGGTGCAGCAATACTCACCGTCACACTGATCGAACTTGTAGTCTACAGCAACCGGCACGGTTAAAACATCAAAGATTCAGATGGATCTGCATGTGCTACGGGCATGCAGCCATGCAGGCCCCGACCGGAGGCATGGTCGATGATCATGTGCTGCATGCGCCCATGCAGCCATGCAGGTCCTGGCCGGAGCATGGACGATGATCAAGCATGGAGACATCAGCTAGTCCAGGATGTGCCGGGTGCGAGGCCACCGGCCATGTCTTACTTGGTGCTAGGAACGCTGCCCCTGGGAGGCAAATAAGGCGATGGTACCGTCTCTGGGCATGCGCGCCGCCGGCGACCAAACGATTATGCTCTGCACGCTGAAAAAAACGGAAGACTGATCGCGACATGTCAGGGCCATGAATAGGGTTTGTTCTGATTACGTATTCCTTTTTCTTTTACAACACGTTTTCTGTTTTTTTTTTCCAACGTGCCGTGATGGGTTCGTTTGAAGTGGTCTTCCTGTATACGTTTCTTTTGCGTTCAATCTATCGTTAGATCTGTATACGTGGTTCTGCGTGTCTAATAAATCTCTATCGTTTATTACATCTTTAGTTTAGCGTGACAAATTTTCACCGTTAATTGTTTATTGTTTTAATAATATAATAGATCATTAGTGGATTGTTGTCTTTAAGCTTGTACCGTACTACAAACTCTACTAAAATTGTTGAAGGTTTAGTTGGACTTGATATCTTTTCACGTCTAAAGGTAATTCGTAATAACTGAGTTGTGCTGAAGGTCGAGGGATCTAGCGGGGTACTTGTGCCGCCGTGAACGGCCCTTCTTGGAGTGAATTTTAATCATGCTCTTAATATTGAACCTGCTAGATGTTTGCAATAAGCTTGTGAGTTCTTTTTGACTAATGTTAAGCTACGGTTTTTGGCACTACCACCATCCAAATTTGCTAGCCTCTTCGGTGTTGTGCATTGCCTTCTGCTCACATTGAGAGTTGTGCATACTTCGCCAGTGCATTCAAACCCGTGGGAGGACTTTCTCTTGTTCTCCTACACATAAGCCCATACATCTTCCTCAAAACAGCCACCATACCTACCTACCACAGCATTTCCATAGCTGTTCCGAGATATATTGTCATGCAACTTCCATTTTACATTACATGACTTGTTGTCATTTATCATTTATATATTGCTTTGCATGATTCTATACAGCTGATGTGTGGTTTACCCATGTTACGCTAGATCATTGCACATCCTGCTACACTGGCAGAGACATACAGTTTCATACATCATGTTTTGTTCATTATGAGTTATTTGTACTCCCTCCGATCCATATTAATGGTCTCAACATTGTTTAGATACGGATGCATCTAGTCTAAACACTTAACTAGATACATCCGTATCTAGATAAAGATGAGGCCATTAATATGGATCGGAGGTTGTACCAAAAAGTGTATTGTCATATTAGGATGTTGCCCCTAAAAGTGAAAAGAGCCATGGAGGCCATCGGAAAGAGAAACAGAAAAAGAAAAAATATAAAAATGGGAAAAATGGGGGCAACATTACTATCCTTTATCCACACTTGTGCTCATGTTTCAACACCTCATTATTCATAGTCATCATTTGTGCTCATGCTTATCACTTATACTCCATGTGAGAGAGTTTTCATGTTTTACTAGTATAACTATGTGGGGAATTTACACTATAGAACTTGGGTTGTATATTCTAATGATGAGCTTCCTCAAAAGTGCTCTAGGTCTTCATGAGCAACCAAGTTGGATGCACCCCCACTAGTTCCATTAGAGAGCTTTCATACACATATAGCTCTATGTGCATCCGATGCATGGCAATCACTACTCCTTACATAGCTTCGATTATAAGACTTCCTCTTGTCTAATGATCACTTATAGCTTTGTGAGACTTTCTTCCTTTGGCCTTCCAAACCCTCATTAATGTTCTCTTAGCCATACCATCCTGGTGCCAATACCAAATGTTTACGCTCAACGGTTGAGTAGGCTTCGAAACAGTTGATTCATGACGTTCATGTTAATTTTTACTTGACTGGATCCGTACTCTATGTTGTGAAAATTTGTCTGATGCTTGGAATTGAAGGATAGAACTCCTACACTGGATACTTAAAACATCTTTAATGAACCTTGTACGGTTTCATGTCTTTAAATCAATAGTTCATGAAAACTTTTAGCTTGTTTAACTATCTTGCTTTATTATCTCTTATTTAATATCAATTATAGACATTTGCTTTGAATGATTTGATCTCAGCTCACATGCCTTACATCATTATTAGATCAAGTTTATGTTGGTAGCATGTCACTTAAGAAATTATTTTGTTTTTATCATTTACCTACTCGAGGACGAGTAGGAACTAAGCTTGGGGATGCTTGATACGTCTCAAACGTATCTATAATTTCTGATGTTTCATGCTTGTTTTATATCAATGCCACATGTTTTATATGCATTATATATCACTATTATACATTTTCTGGGACTAAACTATTAACCAGATGGCACAGTGCCAGTTCCTGTTTTCTGCTGTTTTTGGTTTCAGAAAAGTTGTTTTGGAAATATTCTCGGAATTGGAAGAAACAAAAGCCTAGCCTCCTATTTTCCCGAGACGTACACGGAGCCAGAAGGGCAAGCCTGGGGGAGGCCCACGGCCTCCTCACCATGTCCCCGCGAGGGGTGAATAGTGGCGGCGCCACCAGGTGGTGAGGCCGACTCGGCCACCCCCTCGCGCCACCCTTTCGCCTATATAATCCTCCTGTCCCGAAAACCCTAAAACAATCAATCATATTCCAGAAAGAGTTCCGGAGCGCCGCCGCCATCGAAACCTAGTTTCGGGGGTCAGAAGATCTTGTTCCGGCACCCTGCCGGGACGGGGATCGACCCCCGGAGCCTTCTCCATCGACGCCACCGCCTCCATCATGCTCCGTGAGTAGTTCCCCATGGACTACGGGTTCTAGCAGTAGCTAGCTGGTACTCTCTCTCCCATGTACTTCAATACAATGATCTCATGAGCTGCCTTACATGATTGAGATCCATCTGTTGTAATCGGTGTTGTGTTTGTTGGGATCCGATGAATTGTTACATTATGATCAGTCTATCTATAAGTTTCTGAAGTTACTGTTGCCGCAATCTTGTTGTGTTGAATGCTTGTCACTAGTGCACGAGTGGCATGATCTTAGATTTAAGCTCTACAATTATTGCTTAGATTGTATCTACAAGTTGTTTGCGCATGTGTCTCCGGAACCCGAGGCCCCAGAGTGACAGCAACTGGGATAACCGAAGGGGATGGTTTAGATATGAGGATCACATGTTTTCACTAAGTGCTAATGCTTTGATCCGGTGCTCTATTAAAAGGAGTACCTTAATTACCAGTAGATTTCCTTGAGGCCCCGCTGCAAATGGGCTAGTAGGACAAAAGATGTTGTGCAAGTTTCTCATTGCGAGCACGTATGACTATATATGGAAGACATGCGCCTACGTATAATTAATAGACTAGATGTTCTGTCTTAATGCTATTTCAATTCTATCAATTGCCCAACTGTAATTTGTTCACCCAACACTTGTTATTGGAGAGTTACCACTAGTGTAGATAGCTGGGAACCCCGGTCCATCTGTCATCATCAAATACTCATTCGGTCCTATATGCCATTAGAAGTAGTATCAACTATTTTCTGGTGCCATTGCCTCTGTGTTACTGCTACTGCTGTTGTGTTATTGTCACTATTTCTCTCATATTACTGCTGCTTTCACATCACCCTGTTACTAGTGCTTTTCCTGGTGCAGCTGAATTGACAACTCCGATGTTAAGTCTTATAAGTATTCTTTGTCTCCCCTTGTGTCGAATCAATAAATTTGGGTTTTACTTCCCTCGAAGACTGTTGCGATCCCCTATACTTGTGGGTTATCAGTGCCACATTATCGGATCCCAACAAACACAACACCAATTACATCATATGGATCTCAATCATGTAAGGCAGCTCATGAGATCATTGTATTGAAGTACATGGGAGAGAGAGTACCAACTAGCTACAGCCAAGAACCCGTAGTCCATGGGGGAACTACTCACAAACCATCATGGAGTTGAAGTGGAGGCGGTGGAGTCGATGGAGATGGCTCTGGGGGTCAATCCCCGCCCCGGCAGGGTGCCGGAACAGGAACTTCTGACCCCCGAAACTTGTCTTCGATGGCAGCGGAGCTGCGGAACTTTTCGTGGAATATGACGGATCATTTTAGCGTTTTTGAGACAGGAGGATTATATAGGCGAAAGGGCGGTGCGAGGGGGTGGCCGAGTCGGCCTCACCACGTCACGGCGCCGCCCCCCTCCAGGCCGCGCGACGGCATGGTGAGGAGGTCGTGGGCCTCCCCGGGCTTGACCTTCTGGCTCTGTGTACGTGTCGGGAAAATAGGAAGCTGGGCTTTTGTTTCGTCCAATTCCGAGAATATTTCCAGAACAACTTTTCTGGAATACAAAAACAACAGAAAACAGGAACTGGCACTGTGGCATCTTGTTAATAGGTTAGTCCAGAAAATGTATAATAGTGATATAATAATGCATATGAAACATGTGACATTGATATAAAACAAGTATGAAACATCAGAAATTATAGATACGTTTGAGAAGTATCAAGCATCCCCAAGCTTAGTTCCTACTCGTCCTCGAGTAGGTAAACGATAAAAACAAAATAATTTCTGAAGTGGCATGCTACCAACATAATCTTGATCTAATAGTGATGTAAGGCATGTGAGTTCAGATCAAATCATTCAAAGCAAATGTCTATAATTGATATTAAATAAGAGATAATAAAGCAAGTTAGTTAAGCAAGCTAAAAGTTTTTATGAATGATTGCTTTAAAGACATGAAACCGTACAAGGTTCATTAAAGATGTTTTAAGTATCCAGTGTAGGAGTTTTATCCTTCAATTCCAAGCATCAAGTAAATTTTCACAACATAGAGTACGGATCCAGTCAAGTAAAAAACAAACATGAACGTCATGAATCAACTGTTTTGAAGCCTACTCAACCGGTGAGTGTAAGCATTTGGTATTGGCACCAGGATGTTATGGCTAAGAGAACATTAATGGGGGTTTGGAAGGCCAATGGATGAAAGTCTCACAAAGCTATAAGTGATCATTAGACAAGAGGAAGTCTTATAATCGAAGCTATGTAAGGAGTAGTGATTGCCATGCAACGGATGCACAGAGAGCTATATGTGTATGAAAGCTCTCCAATGGAACTAGTGGGGGTGCATCCAACTTGGTTGCTCACGAAGACCTATAGCACTTTTGAGGAAGCTCGTCATTGGAATATACAACCCAAGTTCTATAGTGTAAATTCCCCACATAGTTATACTAGTAAAACATGAAAACTCTCTCACATGGAGTATAGGTGCTAAACATGAGCACAAATGTGGATAAACGATTGTAATGTTGCCCCTTTTTCTTTATTCTCTTTTTTCTTTTTTCTCTTTTATATATATTTTTTCTGTTTCTGTTTCTCTTTTTGATGGCTTCCATGGCTCTTTTCACTTTTAGGGGCAACATTATAATATGACAACACACTTTTTGGTACAAACAACTCATAATGAACAAAACATGATGTATCAAACTGTATGCCACTGCCAGTGTAGCAGGATGTGCAATGATCTAGCGTAACATGGGTAAACCACACATCAGCTGTATAGAATCACGCAAATCAATATATAAATGATAAATGACAACAAGTCATGTAATGTAAGATGGAAGTTGCATGGCAATATATCTCGGAACAGCTATGGAAATGCTGTGGTAGGTAGGTATGGTGGCTGTTTTGAGGAAGATGTATGGGCTTATGTGTAGGAGAACAAGAGAAAGTCCTCCCACGGGTTTGGATGTACTGGCGAAGTATGCACAACTCTCGATCTGAGCAGAAGGCAATGCACAGCACCGAAGAGGCTAGAAATTTGGATGGTGGAAGTGCCAAAATTCGTAGCTTAAACATTGGTCAAAAAGAACTCACAAGCTTATTGCAAACAACTAGCAGGTTCAACATTAAGAGCATGATTCAAATTCACTCCAAGAAGGGCCGTTCACGGCGGCACAAGTACCCCGTTAGATCCCTCGACCTTCAGTACAACTCAGTTATTACGAATTACCTTTAGACATGGAAAGCTATCAAGTCCAACTACACCTTCAACAATTTTAGTAGAGTTTGTAGTACGGTACAAGCTTAAAGACAACAATCCACTAATGATTTTAACTTAATTAACTAGCAAGATTTACCATCTATTACTTATTACCTCAAAACGTTTGCAAAGAATCAGGTTATCAAAGTTCAATGATCTACGAGATTATGCAAGTTTTTCATTATACCACTACCACATGCAACATTTTCTGAACCAACACATCAACCAAGCAACTCTCCAAACAAATATAAGTGAAGTAAGAGAGTACTTTCTATAAAAGAGCTAATAGCTCTGAACAAGAGATACATAAAAACAAAGAGCTAGATGCTAAATAGTGCGAAAACAGAATACTCAACAGATATAAGTGAAGAATAGGAGTATTCAAATGAAAAAGCGGAGTGTGTCTCTCTCCCAAACAAGATAGGTAGGATCCGACATTGATATGATCAGAAAATAAAAATAAAAAACTAAAAATAAAAGCACACAGACGCTCCAAGAACAGCACATATGATGTGAAAGAATTAAAATATAGTTTCAGTAGAGATGACCTGATAAGTTGTTGATAAAGAAGGGGATGCCTTGGGCATCCCCAAGCTTAGACGCTTGAGTCTTCTTGAAATATGCTTGGGTGACCCACGGGGGCATCCCCAAGCTTAGGCTCTTCACTCTTCTTGATCACATTATATCATCCTTCTCTCTTGACCCTTGAAAACTTTCGCCACACCAAACTTCTCATTAACTTCATTAGAGGGGTTAGTACTCAAAAACATTAATTCACTTTGGTTCTGTAAAAAACATTAGCTACAACCCTCCATGATAGAGAGCTTTGCTTAAAGCCCACAAGAGACAATGCAAAAAACAGAGACAGAATCTGTCAAAACAGAACAGCCAGTAAAGATGAGTTTTTTCGAGGCACTTCCGTTGCTCAAATCAGAAAACTCGAAACTAATGAAAGATGCGTACATATCTGAGGATCATGCACAAAAATTTGCAGAATTTTTCAAGTTTCTTGGAATTTATAAGGCTCAAAACGGTGAACAGCAAAAATATGTTCCTGTGCAGAAATACAAATCTAGCATCATCTAATCATTAGAGACTCTTCTTGGCACAACAATTCAAAAAAAGTAAAGATACAAAGAAGTTTTTACAGAAGTAAGCAGCTCCTTGAATCAAAAAGCAAAGAAAAACTTCAGAAATAAAACATGGGTTGTCTCCCAAGAGCGCTTTTCTTTAATGCATTTTAGCTAGGCTTGATAGTTTTAATGATGCTCTCATGAAAATAGAAAATGAATAAAAAGGAGCATCAAGAAGCAAATTCAAATAACATTTAAATCTAACCCACTTCCTATGCATAGGGATCTTGTACACAAATAAATTCACAAAGAACAAAGTGACAAGCATAGGAAGATAAAACAAGAGTAACTTCAAAACTTTCAGCATATAGAGAGGTGTTTTAATACCATGAAAATTTCTACAACCATATTCTCCTCTCTCATAATAATTTTCAGTAGCATCATGAATAAACTCAACAATATAACCTTCACATAAAGCATGTTTTTCATGATCTACAAACACATAATTTTTATCAAGCTCAAAAATAGTGGGATTAAAACTTTCAAACCCACTTTTAACCATTTTATAACAAGATGATTGATCAATCTCAAAAGATATGGGACTCCTAGATAAAGTCAAGACCTCTCCAATCCCATTTTCATTAGTAGTACAATTAATATTATCAAGTAACATAGGACCATCATCTAGAGCTTTATCATAAACATTTTCTAAGCAAAACTCTTTAGTACCTTGCATTTCGAAGTTAGGCACAAATAAAGGATTATCATAAGATTTTTCAAAATAGCATGGATTATCATAGATAACAGGAGCATAATTATTCTCACAAGTTTTACTCATAGTAAATATTTCAAGAGAATCGATAACCCACAAGTATAGGGGATCGCAACAGTCTTAGAGGGAAGTAAAAACCCAAATTTATTGATTCGACACAAGGGGAGACAAAGAATACTTATAAGCCTTAACAACGGAGTTGTCAATTCAGCTGCACCTGGAAAAGCACTAGTAACAGGGGTAATGTGAAAGCAGGAGTAATATGAGAGCAATAATAACAGTAACACAACAGCAGTAGCAGTAAGACAGAGGCAATGGCACCAGAAAATAGTTGATACTACTTCTAATGGCATGTAGGACCGAGTGGCTATTTGATGATGACAGATGGACCGGGGTTCCCAGCTATCTACACTAGTGGTAACTCTCCAATAACAAGTGTTGGGTGAACAAATTACAGTTGGGCAATTGATAGAATTAAAATAGCATTAAGACAGAACATCTAGTCTATTAATTATACGTAGGCATGTCTTCCATATATAGTCATACGTGCTCGCAATGAGAAACTTGCACAACATCTTTTGTCCTACCAGCCCGTTTGCAGCGGGTCCTCAAGGGAATCTACTGGTAATTAAGGTACTCCTTTTAATAGAGCACCGGAGCAAAGCATTAGCACTTAGTGAAAACATGTGATCCTCATATCTAAACCATCCCCTCCGGTTATCCCAGTTGCTGTCACTCTGGGGCCTCGGGTTCCGGACAGAGACATGTGCAAACAACTTGTACATACAATCTAAGCAATAATTATAGAGCTTAAATCTAAGATCATGCCACTCGTGCACTAGTGACAAGCATTAAACACAACAAGATTGCAGTAACAATAACTTCACAAACTTATAGATAGACTGATCATAATGTAACAATTCATCGGATCCCAACAAACCCAACACCGATTACATCAGTTGGATCTCAATCATGTAAGGCAGCTCATGAGATCATTGTATTGAAGTACATGGGAGAGAGAGTACCAACCAGCTACAGCTAGAGCCCGTAGTCCATGCGGGAACTACTCACGGAGCATGATGGAGGTGGTGGCGTCGATGGAGAAGGCTCCGGGGGTCGATCCCCGTCCCGGCAAGGTGCCGGAACAGGACCTTCTGACCCCCGAAACTAGGTTTCGATGGCGGCGGCGCTCCGGAACTCTTTCTGGAATATGACGGATTGTTTTAGGGTTTTCGAGGCAGGAGGATTATATAGGCAAAAGGGCGGCGCGAGGGGCTGGCCGAGTCAGCCTCACTACGTCATGGCGCCGCCCCCCTCCAGGTCGCGCGACGGCATGGTGAGGAGGTTGTGGGCCTCCCCCGGGCTTGCCCTTCTGGCTCTGTGTACGTGTCGGGAAAATAGGAGGCTGGGCTTTTGTTTCGTCCAATTCCGAGAATATTTCCAGAACAGCTTTTCTGGAATATAAAAACAACAGAAAATAGGAACTGACACTGTGGCATCTTGTTAATAGGTTAGTCCCAGAAAATGTATAATAGTAATATATAATGCATATAAAACATGTGACATTGATATAAAAGAAGCTTGAAACATCAGAAATTATAGATACGTTTGAGACGTATCAAGAATCCACAGGAACATAACATTCATCCTCCTTTGGTAAGCATGGGGAACAATCAAATAGTGTAAGAGATAAATAGTTACTCTCATTAGAAGGTAGGCATGGGTAGCTAATCCATTCTTCCTCCTTTTGTTCATCACTCTCCTACTCTTTTTATCTAATGAGCTTTCAGCTTCAGCAATTTCTTCTTCCACAGGTTCCTGCAAATTGTGGGTATATTCTTGTGCATGACTGAGTCTCTCTTTATAATCAATGATATAACAATTATTGCTGAAATTTTCTAGACAATAATCAAGGATAGAGGAGACCATATCTTTAAGGTTATCTAGACGATACTCAAGGATAGAGGAGACCATATCTTTAAGGTTATTACAAGCAACACAAGTTTCATAATTTTTAGACATGAAGGATTCTATTTCAGAAGCTCCCATAAATAAAATAAATTGTTCTACTTCTTCAAATCCAAGATAAATATAGTTATTCCAATGATAGTTCACAATTAAAACTTCTTTACTAAAGCCACATTGGAATTTAAGATATTTAGTATCTGATGCATGTAACATGCATACATGAACTTTGCACTACATTACTTATATTCCAATCATATTTGCATCATATAAGGGTTATATCAATGTTTTATAATGATTTTTGGGAATATTATATTTATTTCCTATTTTTATGGAATTAACCCTGCGCAGGCAGAAAACCCTATTTCTTTATTTTAATGTTTCAGTGACCCAAACGGCGTCCAAATGACCTGCAAATTTCTGAGCGTTAATATTTGGAAGGAAGAAGACTTGGGGGCGAAGGAAGCAAACAGGCGGAGACCCGAGGGCCAAAAGAGGTGGGCCCACGCGGCCCCTGTACCTGGCCGCGCGGGACCCCCTATCTTGGGCCTCGACGCTCCGTTGTTGTCGATCTTTTCTCCACCAACTAGGTTTTGACCTAAAACCGACTATAAAAATAGTCCCCGACGCCCTCTGGAAAGGAGCGCCGCCGAAATACAGAAACACCGAAATAGAGACCTGGAGCTGCAGATTGAAGGGGAAAACTCCGGTGGGGCGCTGCCGGCGTGGTGTCCATCTTCTCCATCGACTTCTCCACCGTCTCCATGATGAAGAGGGAGTAGTCCACCTCTGGACTATGGGTTTGTGGAAGTAACTTATGTATCTCTCCTCTCTTTGAGCTTCACTAATTAGCACCGTATGAGCTGCTGAACATGATTACGGTCATCTATGTAATACCTATGTGGTGGATCTTTTTATGAGTTAATATATGTTTGAGATTGTAAATGTTTTGTTTCAGTTATGAATATAGATGCATATTATGTACCCCGTTCCTATTTACTTGTTTTGATCAAGCATGTTTATGAGAGTGTGTGTGGGGTGATGTGTGCATTAGTTGGAGTAACGGGGGTGGCTACTGCGGTGAACATGAGAGATAGTTCCGTGATCCACTTGGGTATGTTCACCTTACTTTGTTGGCTCACTAGGGATAAAGAAAAATACCATGTTACCGGAGATGTGGGTGTGACCATTGCCACTACTCCATGACTAGATCTAGCATGTTCTTATTTTAACTTCATGTCATGATACTTAAAGCTATACTTTGAGTTATCTTAATTACTGATGTGTTATGATTTAGTTCGCATCTTGGTGGAGTATAAGTGAGACTAATAAACAAAAGGTCTCTATGTTAGGACGTGATGCCCATATAATCAGTAACTTGCCACTAAAGTTTTGTGTTGCAATCTCATATGTCAACTCTAGTGTTCCATTGTCTACCACTTTATTAAAGAGAGAGTGCATTTGTGAAACCATGAACCCCGATCCATTTTTAATCATAAGAAACACCTTTCCAACAACTTTTACCACTTTTACATTTTCTGCCATTATTAAATCCGAAAATACAAAAACACTTTTACATCTTGCATACATCATATAAAACCCAAAATATCATTTATCATTGTTATCACCATCCTTGCATATTTATTTATCATCATTGCATATTTATTTCTTGTTTGCATCACATACTATTTTGATATCATTCTTATACCTTGTGCTTGACAACCACAGGTGAGGTTGAGAACCAAAACATTTAACTTTGTTTTGTAGGTAACCAAAAGAAGGATAGGAAGATAAATCTTTAACTACTGATTCCCCGAGAGTTCGATATTAAACCCTCGAGTCACCCTCGTGGGGAAAACACGTCTTCCACTTACTACACACTCTGCACTTGGAGTCTCGACCTAACCCCGTTTACTTTTTCACGCAGATAGCTATCTGAAGGCTATCACATCTACGAGTATCAGTATCCTGTTCAGAGCAACAATTTATATCATGGCGTTTAAGCAAAATTTCAGCAATTAGATTCAACTGTTTTAACACGCCTATCATGACTTTACCCTTAATTGATTCTCTATACTTCATATATAATTCTATAACTTCCATAGAGGTTGTAGCATGTTCTTCCATAACAACAGTTTTTTTTTAGATTTTTAGTTTTAATTTTTTTATGGATTTTTGGGTATATAAGAAAAACAAAAATAAACAAAAATAAACAAAACAAAAGAAAACTGAGCAAAACACAACTAAACAGAAATAAACTAAGCACAATAAAACTAGACAAAAATAAACTAGACAAAACAAAATAAAATAAAAACAGAGAGACAGGTAGAGTGTACTCCCCAGGTGAACTTATGAGTAGAGCTATGCTCCCCGGCAATGGCGCCAGAAAATAGTCTTGATAACCCACAAGTATAGGGGATCGCAACAGTCTTCGAGGGAAGTAAAACCCAAATTTATTGATTCGACACAAGGGGAGACAAAAAATACTTATAAGCCTTAACATCGGGGTTGTCAATTCAGCTGCACCTGGAAAAGCACTAGTAACAGGGGTGATGTGAAAGCAGCAGTAATATGAGCAATAGTAATAGTAACACAGCAGCACTAGCAGTAACACAGAGGCAATGGCACCAGAAAATAGTTGATACTACTTCTAATGGCATGTAGGACCGAATGAGTATTTGATGATGACAGATGGACCGGGGTTCCCAGCTATCTACACTAGAGTTAACTCTCCAAACAAATAACAAGTGTTGGGTGAACAAATTACAGTTGGGTAATTGATAAAATTGTGAGGGCATGACAATGCATGCTATGATAAGATAAAGTTTACTGTAGTATTTAACTGGGCATTACAACATGATACACAGACCGCTATCCAGCATGCATCTGTGCCTAAATAATCCACCTTCAATTTAGCATCCGCACCCCTTTCAGTATTAAGTTGCAAGCAACAGATTATTGCATTAAGTAAAGTGTATAATGTAAACAACACAATTATCCTTGGACAAAGCATTGTTGTTTTACCCCTAGTGGCAACAACATATCCACAACCTTAGAGGTTGCTGTCACTCCCCCAGATTAAATGGAGACTGAACCCACTATCTAGCATAAATACTCCCTCTTGGAGATACAGGCAACTACTTGATCAGGGTAACCACAAGTACCGGAGAGCATGCAAGATCTTAAATAAACAATAGTATGATAACATGATGAACAATCTTATCAGAATTCCACAATTTATCGGATCCCAACAAACACAACACCAATTACATCATATGGATCTCAATCATGTAAGGCAGCTCATGAGATCATTGTATTGAAGTACATGGGAGAGAGAGTACCAACTAGCTACAGCCAAGAACCCGTAGTCCATGGGGGAACTACTCACAAACCATCATGGAGTCGAAGTGGAGGCGGTGGAGTTGATGGAGATGGCTCCGGGGGTCAATCCCCGTTCCGGCAGGGTGCCGGAACAGGAACTTCTGACCCCTGAAACTTGTCTTCAATGGCGGCGGAGCTGCGGAACTTTTCATGGAATATGACGGATCGTTTTAGGGTTTTCGAGGCAGGAGGATTATATAGGCGAAAGGGCGGCGCGAGGGGGTGGCCGAGTCGGCCTCACCACGTCACGACGCCGCCCCCCTCCAGGCCGCGCGACGGCATGGTGAGGAGGTTGTGGGCCTCCCCCGGGCTTGCCCTTCCGGCTCCAAGTACATGACGGGAAAATAGGAGGCTGGGCTTTTGTTTCGTACAATTCCGAGAATATTTCCATAACAGCTTTTCTGGAATACAAAAACGGCAGAAAACAGGAACTGGCACTGTGGCATCTTGTTAATAGGTTAGTCCCAGAAAATGTATAATAGTTATATATAATGCATATAAAACATGTGACATTGATATAAAACAAGCATGAAACATCAGAAATTATAGATACATTTGAGACGTATCAGCCTCCTCGGCGAGTAAGGTGAGATCAAGGTCCTTGGTCTTCAGCTCGACCTCCCTGGCCTTCACGTCGGCCTCCTTTGCTCTTACCTCGACCTCCTTGGCCCTAGCCTCGGCCTCCTTGCCCCCTTGCCTCGGCTTCATGTGCTCTAATCCGAGTGTTTTCCTCTTCTATATTGAGGCTCTTCTTTTGTAATTCAAAGAAGAGCTTGGAAGACGTCACTCTCGGCGTTCCTTTTCTCTCCTCTCCTCCTTCTTGTCACGTGGCTTGTCCTTTTGGGACAGGAACCCGTTTAATGTCTCTTGCAACGCAAGGGTTGTTGCATCGCGTTATAACTCGGCCTTCAAGTCATTGTTCCCCCTTGGCCTCCCACCCTTCTCCGTTGTGCCCTCTCCCTTATCAACCGGATGTCCACCTTGCTTGAGGGAGGCGTAGAGGTCCTTCCACTTATGCTGGTCCTTGAGTGCCCTATAGCAATGGGTCAAGTTGAAGGTCTTCTTATACTGAGCCTTGAAGGTTTCCAAAACTTGCAACACCAGTTCCTTTACTCCATAGCCACTTTGCGGCCGGGCTTCAAACGTTTTCAACGGAGTCGCAAAACTTGCTCATCTCCGCTTGTATGTGGAGCCACCTCTTGGAGATAGATACCTCAGTCCGTTACGTTTGAATGGTAATGGGCGGAAAGATTCTACATTCATTGTAGTGCTTGGTGAACCAGACCCAATATGGCAACCCTCTTTGCTCGGCCCCGAGAATTTGGTTGGTTCCAACCTCGATTCAAGACTCGCAAATGAGTACGTCTTCCTCGGGCGTGAATGATGCGCCCCTTTGGCTGATCTTCCTCCTCATGGCCTGGGCTTGGGTATCGAGCTAGTCGAAAACCGGCTCAACATCGATGTTGATCACATTGGGGCCGGTCGGCAGAACTTCATCTTCTCTGGCATTGTAATCGTCGTCGGCGTACTGATCGTTGTCCTACAGGATGTCCTCCCTGCCCTAGAGGTCATCCTCCTCGTAGTACCTAGGGTCACCCGGCGACGGCCTAGGAAATTCGCCGAACAGGTTACGCCCGGGCCTGGGCGACCACTACCGAGGCAGCTGCACGCGCGGCCGCCGTCGGCGGCGCGGGCGATTGTGCGGCCAAAGGTGTAGCGCGTGCGTTGAGATCAAACGTAGGTACCTCGACCTCGAATTCTCCTGAGGTAGGGGAAACCCGCGGCGGCATGGTCCCCGGGAGGTACCCGTACGCAGGCGATGGTGCCGACGCGGAAGATCTCGACCTTGGCGGTCAGGCCACCGAGGCGTTAGAGCTGGCCGCCGCAGTCGCGACCCCGACTGTGGTCGGGGTAATCCAATCAGGAGGAACACAACGGTTGCGGCCTGGACGTGAGGTCAGAGGTGTCCATGTCGCCCTGCTGCTCGGCGGCGGCCTTCTTGGTGGCGTCGAGTTGGTCCTGTTTCAAACCTCTTCCTGGTTTCTTTTTAGCTTGGGTGCAGGTCCACCGGCAACGACAGGTTCAAACTCTTCGGCGGTGGCGGCGGCGGAGGTAGCTTCGGCCATGGCTAGGGCTGGAGTGTGGAAAGGGGTTTTGGGAGAGGACAGGCCGGAGTATGAATTTTGCCTCTGTGAGCGGATTGGAGGAGGACATAAAAGAGGTCCGCGAGCGTCCGTGGCCGACGCATCGGTGGCCCAAATTTGGGCCAGGAGTGCGTCGCGGCGAACAGAAAAACGGAGCTCAGTCTGATTGCATCGCCCCGTTGGGCCCTGATTTTGGCTCCAACGGACAGGAACGGACCGACGCGGATCCGATGTGTCGGCCCATTGTAGTCATCCTTAGCCACTCTTTGCCTTTTACAGTTTATTACTACTACTTGTCGAATTATAAATTTTGTATATTTTAATATGAACTGTGTGCGGATAGACCCGCACAGTAAAATATGTTCAGATACATGCGATTTAAAAAAAGTAAAAAAATGTCTTATAATTTGGACCAAACAGAATATTACACTCAGTGCAACCTTGTTTCGACATGATGCTGAACATAATATTTGATGTTATACTGTTTGGATTGTTATCTTCACCGTGTTGGTAGTTGTTCCCGAGAGGCCAAAGGTCACAACTTCACACTATATTTATATGAATATCCTTAGATTTCGAGACGGAGGGATTATAATTTTTGATTTGTTCCAGTTGCCTACACAGCAGATGACCTACAGGTTGCGTGAAGAGACAGTTGCAAGTTCAGACGCCACCGGACAAAAACAACAATGTTATTGCTACGGTTATATTGATTTGCTTATTTTACGCATTTTGCTTATTGTAATTATATGTTGCTTCCAAGTTAATACTTTCGGGTGACACTGGATTACGATCTCGGGTGAATTATTAGCCATAGCTGCAGCTAGCAAGCGGTCTATCTATTTTTACGCAATGCCCAATTAAATATTATACTAGACAATATTTTGTGATGATATCATTGTCATGTCCAACAATTTGTCAATTGCGTAGCCGTAATTTGTTCACCATCATGTTATTATTTTTCGGAGACATCACTAGTGAACTGTGGACCCTAATCCAATTCCCTTATATTGTTTATAACAGTTTCCTTAGCTTTTGTTCATCATTTGCTCGTTGCACCGTTCTTATTTTCATTATATTATTCAACATATGTTTAGTTCTTCGTATTAGCAAGACATGGGGGATTGATAACCTCGTTGACTCCCAGCAAAGCCTTCTCCAAGTCCTGCTGGTTCGATAACCTTTATTTTGCAATTAAGGGAAAACTTGCTACTAGCTGCTTCACAACCTTCCCCTTTGGTTCCCAACTGGTTTTGTAGGCCACATCAGAGGGTTGTGCCTCCGCCCACAATGTTGGAGGAGGAGGCGGAGGACCACCGCCGCCACAACATACCGGTGTCAGAGAGCGTCCAGCTACCTGAAGGGTGGGTGCTGAACGTCGTGAAGGTGCCGGTGTCGCCACGGCTGACCGGGATAGCCCGCCTCCACTACATCAGGCGTCAATGGAGGGACTTGTCGTTCTCGCAGCGGGCCGATCCCTTCTACTCCATCTCGTCGTTGTACGGGTTCGACGTAGTGGAGGTGGAGTACGAGGCCCGCCGCGGCAGGATGCCCGATCTCCCGTTACCAACGGCGCCGGTACATGAACTTGCGCCACTGGCCCAGGAGCAGGGGGCGGAGGAGGCCACATGTACATAGACGATGACTAGGCACAGCCGGAGTGGGAGGGAATGCAAACCGACATCGAGGATTCCCTCCGCCGTCGCAAAATCCCATCACGCTTGGCAAGGGCGGCAACCCGGAAAGGTTCCTCAAGGCTGGAGCCGACACCGGTGAAACCATAGCCTCAGCCTTCGCCGCAGCCAATAGCGGATGAAACTTCCGGCGACATTGGTATGCAAGAATTTTCCGGCAGCGACATAGCCTCCTTCTCTCGCGCTTGTCGAGCGCCGTTCAAGCTAGGATCTAGGTTCTAGTTTAAATTTAGTTTAACCTCGTTCAAGTTTGTTACATGTCGTTCCTAAAATTTCGTTTCCGTTTGTTAAATTCTCTTGAATCGCGGCGCTCCCAATAGGCGGTAATCCCAATAACACTTGGCTGACACCGTTTTCTGGAGTGGATGGATGAGCATATATATTGATGGTGTTCTTACATACCGTGGATGAATTACTTGTTTCGTGGGTATTCTCGTGAGTTGTGAATGATTTGTTTCGTGGGTATTCTTGAGAGTTTTAAATACCCATGTGTGTGCACGTATGGTATACAATCTTTATCCAGACGCGGGTATGGGTGTGCTTAAAATACAAAAACACGGATACGAGTTTGGTTACCCGCACCCATACGATAATTGGAGATGATCTGAACTGCCTACAAAGCCAGATTTGTATTGTTTGGACAGCCTCGATAGGGGGACAACGATCATAGCACGGCACGTGAAGGCTGAACAGTAGGCTCCGTGCACGCACATTGCATGCGGATGTACTAGACGGACACTTAGGCCGTGTTTGGTTACTGGGCTCCCTCGTTTTCCACTGTTCGGATTAACTTTTGTCCCGTTTGGTTACCTGGGCTTGGCCACGTTGTTGGACCCGGGTAGCGAAAAGGCGCACTCGGTTGCACGCACATGGAAGGGGCGCGAGCCGGCGGAGACACGTCTTCCCTTCGGGTACACGCGCCATAAATCCCCTCACCGCTCACTCTCCACATTCCTTTCTCTTCTCTCACCTCTCACCTCTCACCGCTCCGGTCATCTCTGCCTCCGGCCACGGTAGTGCTCCGCCGGCGGCGGCTAAAGGCAGGTCGTCCACACTTTTGCGTCGACATCCAAGATTTGCACGGGTTCGGAGAGGCCTTTACGTCGTCACCTTCTTTGATGGCTTCTCTAATGGCGGCAAGATGATTTTCCCACGTCGAGCACCATTTGTAGCCTAGATCTGTAGATCAAACACGATTATGCGGATGTGACACATGCACCGTAGAGCTGCAAGTTTCTAGGGTTCTATCTGTGTCTAGGGTTTGATGTCTTGTCATTTAGGTGTGCGGTTTGGTTTTCCCATGTATGTTGCTTCATTAAATTGTTGATTCATTCTTCATTAAAGCATCTAGAATCTGTCAAGTGATCTTGCTTGGAGCCAATGATTAAGCTAGGTATGTAGATTTGCAAGGAGATTGCCTTCAAAACAAGGGGGTAAATACAAGTTCATTGCTTGTAGTGCCACTTCGTTCTTGTAGGCACTCTTTTTGCTAATCCATGGCTATGATGTATGAGCCATATTTTTCCCTTGTTTGCATTCAAGAGGTGTATTTTAGTATATGTGCTGTGCAAAAATGTGTATTTTTGTGTATGATTTCAGGTACTAATAGATCATGTTTTGAGTGTTGTGCCAATGATGATGGGTGTTCTTGTATCACTGGCACCACATGACTGCCACCAAAATTAAGAACAATGCATAATTGGTTGTGTTTTGTACTTGCTTTTGTTGGTTTCATGTGGTGCAAAGCTTAACTGAGACTTCCATGATTTGTGTATTGTTCCACTTGTTTGGCCTATGATGATCTGCTTCTGAGGCAGTACTGGCACCACTAGACAACCATTAAACTTAAGAAGCATGCACAACTAATTGTGTCTTCAACTTAATTTTTGTGGTTTTTCTTGTGGTGCAAACCTTAACTGAGGCATATGATTCTACGTTGTTCATTTTGGCCGATGATTGTAATGTGACAGAGAATAGGTTTATGTGTTCTAGTTTCATTCTGAACAAGCCGATAATTACAATTGGTCATAACGTATGTGCACGGAGGTGACTTGTATAGGGACAAAGAAGTGTGCAGAGTCATCTCCCTGCGAAAGTGTGCACGCCTCTTGGTTCCTGTACAGAGTCATCTCCATGTGATCATGTTTATGAGGTTGATTTGTTGTTCTAGTTTCTTCTGCTTATGATGATATGTGTTGGTGCCTATAATAGTGTGTTCTACTTGCTTTTGTTTGCTTGTCTGGTGTTGTAGGCCTTAATCACTATCTATGACTACACTGAGGCATTCATCTTTGTGTTGCTTGGACAATAATTACGCGTCTGTTCATTTAGATTGTCTTTGAGATCCTAATTCGTTGTTTCTTTCTTCGTTGGCAGTCAACCCTTGGCAAGGAGGTTCTCGTGGAGAGTGACGGCACTGCGAGAAAGAGGAGGAAGCCGCTTGCACCTGTCGGACACTTCCATGAGGAGTGTCTCCAACCCATTTCTGCAAAGTCATCCTTTCTCCTAAGTTGGATCTGCTGCCAATCCCTCTTGCTTTCCGTGAGCACATCGGAGACATCCGAAAAGAAGAGATCATCCTCAAGACTAACATTGGCTGCAGCTGGCAGGTGAGCATCGTTAACTACAATGGTCAGGCAGCCATTGACAATGGATGGGCGCCATTTGTCATGTGCCACAACGTGAAGATCGGCTACTTTCTGGCTTCAAGATACTGAATCGCAATGTGTACAGGGTCACCATCTTCGACGTTGATCTCCGAGATCGTCAAGAAGTGTTTTTTTAGGAACATAGTACAAACGCAGATGCTCACATACACGCGAATACACTCACCCCTATGAACGCACACCTACCCCTATGAGCACCTTCGAAATATTGAGCCGGCGGATCGAGTCATGAGATTGACGAAGTCACCACGGGCGCCTCGCTGTCTGAGGGTGCAATCACCCTGCTAACCATCCAACCACGGGTTGGTTTGCAATTGTCAAGAAGTGTGATGCTCATCCCATCAACTTCAAGCTCAAGAACTAGATATGATGCCTCTCTATGTATGTGTCATTTGGAGTTGTAGTATGAACCCTAAGACTATTATCTCGTACCTTGTTAGCTACTAATCATACGAACTATGCTACTGCTTTCTGCTTTTATCTGAGAGTATGATGGTACTCTCACCACTCGAGATGGTGGTGAGAGTATATGCGTGTTTGCATACAACCAAACACCAAGTTTTTTGCATGATTTTCACTCACACAACACACCAAACAGCAAGAGAAAACATTGGTCGAAGAGGCACGAACCTAGTCGCCTCTTTGTGTGCAACCAAATGAGCTGCACAACATGGACTAGACCTAGTAGGCACTGCAGGCGCCTTCGTTTTTTTTCGGGAAAGTACTAGTACTAGGCGGACTCGCTCAGCAGATCCGCCGCAACGTGGGCTATCGATTAAACATGATCAGTGCCCGTGCACGTCAGGTGCTACGTGCGTTGCGTACTTGCGCTGGATAGCTCTCATGTGTACAAGCAAAGTGGCATGTATGTAGAATCTATCACATTATTCATTTGTATTAAACACTTTCACCAAAGAAATTAGGCAATAATGCTCAGCTTCAACATAAATGGATCCACTCAACATAAATGAATCCACGATAGCAAGATTAGCAAATAATAATGCATTAGGTCAATTGTTATTTAAATAATGTGAAAGCCTACTCGGTAAGCTAATACATATGGGGAAAAACTGTGTTAACATTGATCATTATTTGTCTGGACAGACCGGAATACAGTCTCTCTGACCAGTATCAACTCGACTAATTTACAGCTATGGGGACCAAATGTACCAAAAATCAAGGGTAGGACAACCCCCAAGTACATCCAACTTCTACAAATAACATGTTTATGATTCACAAAATTTGAGATCAACAACTTTGATGCCAAAAATGTTTGCAGTCCAAGAAGTGCTCAGGTGACACAGCAACAAAAAGAACCAACAGGGCAACAAATTCAAGATAGGCTTTGAGAAAAGAATCGTAGCATCCAGATGCTGCAAGGGAACAAACCGTGGCGAAGCCTCACTGTAACTGGTATAAAACGATTGACCTTTCACCAGACGCAAGATTACAGCTAAAAGTACAAGCTGGAACTGAGATAACCACCGGAGATTGAAGAGATCTCAGATCCCAACTGAGAAAAGAATCGTAGCATCCAATGCTGCAAGGGAACAAACCGTGGCGAAGCCTCACTGTAACTGGTATAAAACGATTGACCTTTCACCAGACGCAAGATTACAGCTAAAAGGTACAAGCTGGAACTGAGATAACCACCGGAGATTGAAGAGATCTCAGATCCCAATCAATAATTTACTCTTCAATTGAATGCATCGAGAAGTTAATCCCTGCGCTGAAAACACCTTCTCACTGGTGTGCACTTTGGTTCATTGGCACTGGCTCCAGTTCTAAAATATGTTCTATTCCAGCTGGCTGCGACTTGCTGGCGCATTTACCTCACGCTAAGGTTGCTCAGGTCATCCACAATATGCAGAGTCCCATTCAATGTGCCTACATCTCCCTCTATTTTTGCTTCCGAGTTTAGCAAATTTCCATTTTCTGTTGAACTCTCCAAACTACTGTCAGCAATATATGACGTAGTGCTCCTGGAACCTTCAAAGTAGGTTGAGCATGGGAAATATTCGGCACAACACACCTTCCACCCTGCAGAGATAGTGAGGTTAATCCTGAGAATATATAATTAACAAGCCCAATCTATTGACATGGTATAAAGGTACCTAGCTAGTTCAATACTGTGCCATAAGTTATCAGTTGTTTATAACTATTCAGTTCAAACAACCACAATACTGCTTTAATCATGATATAAATAATCCATTTCAGTAAAATGATGGTGTACCCACAGCATGAGGCATGCCATCAGAACTCAGAAGCAGTACATAACACTATTGATGGCAGGGTACTGCACTCAGTGACAGATGCAATGCAAAATATCAATAAATCAGCAGAAAGATAACATCAATGTAAGGTGAAATAAACAAGTTGGGGATGGCATATTGAAACTTACTATTTGCAGCATCCTGTTCAGCAAAAACAGTATCCAGCAATTTATGAACATTGATACAATCTTGAATGCCCCATTCCTTTATGGGACCAAGCACACCGTTTCTGCAAAATATCAGATGACATAAATTCAATGCACATAGCAGGTGAATAAATCAGACGCGCGGTATTCTTTGTATCTTTACCCTGATGCTTTGTTATTTGTCGAGTCTTCAATTAACTTAATCACATGCAGCTTCTTGTCTGGCTCCAAGAGGTACATCATTTCAGCAGCTGCTGCTCTGTGTGTCAAAGAAGCTAGCAAAGAGAGATTTCAATAAGATTCCGGAGTAAAAAATGGTCCATAAACTTAAAAATATACATATATATAATTACCATTGTGCTTTTCAAGAAAGTTACTATTTACTTCAACAAGAGATTTGCCATGTAATTGCCTGCAAGGACATGCCAGTCAAATAAACTGAAGCAAATGCACACTGATAAGACCAATCGGCTGTTTAGAACCTTAGATCTGGTCGTTCAGCTTCCAGAACGTTCCAAATTAATTTCTCAGAGTCGGTTCCTGGGGCAGGAAGACTGTTTATCTTGTGGAAGAATCTTATCTGCAAAAGTAAAGATCAAGCAGTAAATAAATTACTAAATAACAAGGTTGAATATCAACAACAGCTTAGCTCAATGATAAAACACAAATAAACTGGATAATATGTACACATTCAAATTATCGCATCTGCTAAATTTTACACAACTGTGATATTTAATTATACACTCCAAACATTGTAAGAAACTAAGAATAATGCTCAGAAAGTATTAGGGAATTTCGAAAAAGAGTAACCTAAACAGATTAAAAGCCCAAAATTAACAACTTTGTCATGATAGTGGCAATAAACCCTAGTCACCATTTCCTAGAAGGACTGCATTGCTGGTTTACGAACTTGGTTGAGCAAAATACTTGGTGATTTTCATTAAGGTATAAATAATGAATCCTGTAGCACAAATATTGATTCCTTGCAGGGCATTAGTCTACAGGTTTCGGCTCACCAACTAATTCCTTTGAAACCAGGGGAAAATTCGAGTATAAATGATTGTAAATTTCCATGTGCACCTAATGTGTATGGCCTGATTTCTTATAACAAGGCAAATAAAAGAGTAAACCAAAGGTCGACAACACAACCACGAATAGAATCAGAGCTAGCATGCTTTCTACCAAATATGTCAAACTCATGGCGCCAACCTCATGCCAACAGAACTTTAAATTAATATGCATGCAAACCCTGACCTCTGGAGTCTAAAATAATTAATAAATAGACAATGAAACATTATTCTATGATGTTCCATAGAACTGTTTTAGAACAAAGTGCAATGAATAAATACTCACCAAACATCGGTGACAGTCTGGATTATTTTCGTCCAATTTAGTAAGCTGTTTAACCGCCTGTAACAATAGATAGATAAATAAAGAGAACTAAGAAACCTAAACATTAATACAATATGTCTTGTTCTAATTTATAATTATATTACAACATCTGTTCACTATTTTGAGGTTATTATATATCTCAGATAAAAGAGATAGTAGTAGACTTGCCATCAAGTTCTGCAAGATTACGAAAGACTAACATGTTGATGCACAACCTACTGTTTAGAAGGTTATTAGGGAAACGTCTCAATATACGAAACTACAGCTATTTTGAAATAGAGCACTACCAAGAACTCAATTTTTTAGTGGTGTTCACTCGGTTCTCATTTTCTGCAACACCAACTACACTAACAAAACAATAACGGCTGATTATGCAATGGCCAATCAAGTACCCCTGCAATGATATAATGGCATATGAACTGCACTTGGTTTGCAATGACATTTCCAGGACGACAGGTCAATTCATTCGGCAATGTTCTATGATCTTATATATTAGGAAAACGAAAATCTACTATATAATGTATTAATTGTGGATATTCATATGTTTTACTATTGATAAAATCACAACACATAAGTTGTTAGAATATAATGACAAATCCTTCATCATAAACAAACCTTAACCTTAACAAAGCCTTTTGTCCCAAACAAGTTGGGGTAGGCTAGATATAAAACCCTTTCACGAGGACTTCCCAGGAGGTCACCCATCCTGGTACTACTCTCGCCCAAATGGGTTTCATACCCATAGGATTGGCTAGTTTTTACGTTGGCTCGCCAAGCCTATCACAACCCTTAGATATGAAACCTTTCACGAGGACTTCCCAGGAGGTCACCCACCCTAGTACTACTCTCGCCCAAATGGGTTTCATATCCATGGGATTGGCTAGTTTTTACGTTGGCTCGCCAAGCCTATCACAACCCTCCTCCTTTACCCGGGCTTGGGACCGGCTATGCCTAGAAGACATAGGCGGAGTTCTTCATCATAAACAAAAAAGATGAAAAAAATAGTATCAGTCTATCAACAATTGAAGCAAAGCAATAGAGGTTCTCTGAATTATAATCACACAAACTAACTCAACGGCGTCAAATTTACTTCCAGTAAAATAAGGAAAAAGCAGGAGAGTCGGATATCCCAAAATGTTGAGGTGGATAATAATAAATATACCTGAAAAGCGAGTAAAACCTTTTGCTTTCTCATGTTAAGTTCAAACGAAAGTATATGGGTTTCTAATGAATCCGACGAGTTGCTCTGCAAAAGCTTCAAATATTTCGTGGCTTCTGTGAGTGGGTCTTCAACCTGCAAACAGAAATGCATAACCAACACGAGAATATTTGCCTGAACGATCTATATAAATCCTTGCATAAAAGAAATGAAAAATGATTTGTTGGCCTAGAAGAGTGTAGGGCTTCTGGTTTTTTTGAAGAGCACAATACTAGGAGTGTAAGGTTTAGAAAATAAATACCTGAACCAATTTTTCACCATGTGGGTCCAAATCAACCGGTTTCAATTGTTGTTTCTTCCCAGATTTCGAACTGTTGGATGAAGTTGTTTCATCCTCTTGTTTCTCTTCAGCCTCCTGGAAAGATTTAAGATAAAAATAAGACAGGCTTAGCAATAACAGATCAGAAACAAAGTGTGAAGGTTACCCTTTTAGCACGAGCTTCTGCCTTCTTCTGCTTTTGCCTCAACTTCTTCCTCTGAGCAGCTGGAAGCTTTGACATCTCATCACTGTCCTCAGCAGATGATTTTGATGGAGAATCATGTAATTTCATGTAACACCTACAGTTTGTGACAGTAGCTTTACTAAATTTTCTGAAGGGAAGTGCAAAATAATCAACAGAAAAGAACAATAGTAACCATTACCTGATAGCTCCTGCAGCAGCCTTGTGAAAGTATTCATGAGCATGCAAGCGATCTTGAAACTTCAGCATAGAGACATACGCCCTAAGTGTCATTTTGCGTAAGCAATATGAATGGAAGTCAAATTGATCTTCAGTCATATCAGTGTAGTGCTTCTCGACAGACAGGAAATTTTTCAGAGCCCTGCCAAGGTCACCTTGCCGAAAATAACTCTCACCAGAAGCAAGCTCATACCTTAAAAGAGATCACCGAGTTAGAGTGAAGAATCACTGAGAGTGAAGAAAAAATAGAAACAAGGTGATTTAGACACGGGCGGGGGGAGGGGTGGCACGTACCACATGCACTGCATGTCATGTAGATTATTGTGCTGGTCTCCGTCTTTTGTAAACAAAACAGCAGTCTTCTCAGCTAGCCCGACCTTCACAAGCCACAAAATAAGCAGTTAAATCTGTACTGTTCACAACCATGGGAGGTTCACCGGCAAACACAATGTAATATCAACACACTTAGTTTATATTTAGAACAAACGTCAGCGGAACTGCAGAAATAGTTGTGTTTTAACTGAATACTACCTGATCAGCTTGAAGCATCTGCATTACACACTCGCTGTTTAAATAACGATCAGCAAGGTCCATGGACCTAGCTTCATCTGCTAATGCTGCAGCTGCAGAGAAATTGCCAGCATGTTGCAATATATTTCCCTGAAATAAAAGAATGTGCAATAGCAGGGTTATTAACAAACAAATATGTCATCTAAGTTAGTAAAACATGGTCATATCAACACAATGTACAGCGAAACGAGTAAATTTAGTTACTGTTATGTAGAGGAGGAATAGATGGAGTAAGGCAACAAATATGAGAGAAAGATTATAACTGAAGCGAGAAAAATTACAGATCAGAAAGGCAAGACAAAAGATGTAAGCAAAGGTAAATAACTCTCTTTATCAGGAAGTGCAGTAGAACTCTGCTGGTTATTTACAGCAATTATGCAAAAACTATGCTAGTCTACTCTATCAGCATTGTTGTACTAGCATTTTGTTACAAGCAGCACTACACTGAAAAACCATTAACTAAGAGTAAAGTTAACTTTCAGATAATTGTAAAATTTATAGGCAACCATATATTAGCATTTGGTACAAGTAGCCACACTAAAAGACACCATTAATTAAGAGTAAAGATCACTTCCAGATGATTATGAGATTCAGAGAATTACATATTGGAGAGATGTGATAAAGCTTAATTTCATACTACATAAAATATGTGCTCGCACGGGGGGGTACCTTTATGGAGTACAAATCAATTACAGTTGGGGTGTGTAAAATGGCCTCGTCGATTTTATCTAGAGCAATATCATACTGGCTCCTTCTGTCATAGTGCTGCATCAAGACAAGTGACAAACATAACGATGCAATTTCAAAAGGTTTGCTAACAGTAACTCGGTGGTTCATAAGAAGATATATAAGTGTTTACACCAAATACTAACCTGGGAAACCAACAACAGAGTCCACATGAGTGTGGATGGGGGTTCCATCTGCGGGCTGCAAGAAAAAACATTGCTAGATTAGCAGATTAAGCCAAATTACAGTCACTAAGAGCATACAGCAACAGTTAGAGATAACACACAACAGCATCTCAAGGAGTGTGATAAGTAGCAATCTTTTAAGGAGGAGCACGTTTGGAAAGAACGACGCAATGGTAAAGCACTTCCAAATTATGCAGTAATCAGAGAACTGTGTAGGATTTTCGACAGCAGCAACGTTTTGCACACTGTGGGATATTTTCATAATGCAAGTTTGGAGTCTCATTTTTCTGTCAGCTGAAGTGTGCATCACTGTTCCATGTGTAGTAAAAACTGACAAGATGCACTGCATTCATGAAGCAATGCCTGTAATCAAATCTCTCGTTATCTCCTCCAGGCAGATTCTACCTCATTATTTTTGTGCATCTTAAGGATGCCAAATGAAGGAAGAACAGAAGATAGGAAAACCGATATTGCAGTACAAGCACATAAATATCTTGATGTGCTACCAAATAAGAGTTCAATCAGTTCCCGTGATGAGAAAAGGTTTCGGTTGGGTGAAAAGAAATTACAACCTGACAGGAAGCTTTGGCCGATAAAGGTGTCAACAAATATATATATATATATATATACTGTTTTAGATTGATTGGGATACAAGAATACATGATAAATCTGAGCATAATGGCCAGGCCCAAATGATTACCTTCCAGGAAAGCATCCAGAAGTCCTAATTGAATCTTCTAGCTTAAGAAACAATTGCTCCAATATGTTTGCCTGTTAATGAGATTCAGAGTTGTCCCATAAATGTCCTTGTAACACAAACAGTAAAAGTTAATGATGTTGACTCGTACAACTTGTGTTACCTTGCCAGGTTGCTCATAAAGCGGGCTTAAATCAGAAAAAAGTGACGGTACTCCCTACAAGATATACGTCATGTTACGAACAATTATAACAATGAGTAACAACATGCTGCCCAGTAAGCCCAAAAAACACAACGTGAAATGTCACACACACCTTTCAGGCACTAACACATTACTACTTCAAAATTTCTATAATTACCTTGGTTAAAAGAGGTCGGACATAATTATCTGCTGCCTCCTGGAATTTCTCACCTTCCAGGAAATCAAGAGGTATGCGCTGTTGCAAAGTCGGCATGAGAAATATTTAGATTCACAGCTTATCGAGTATATCACCTGCCTACAGTCAGTATATATAATAAAAAATAAATTTTGACTTTGCGTATTGAACAAGCTAATTCTCAGCAAATAAAAAGGAAATAAAATATGCCTACATCTTGGATATTTCAGCTGCGTCCCCAAAGGTCTCAACCATGGATACACCAAAAAAATTATAAGGCAAATGAAATACGAGTTATGATGGTTTACCTTTACAGCTGATGACCAACTATATTCTTCCTTAAGTGATTTATATAATGCACTTAGCCGTTCAACATCATCAGCCGAGTATTGACCATTCTCAGAATAAAGCCCAAGGCACTTCTGCAAGGCTATTAAGTACCTGAGACGAACAGGTGATAATTAATTTCAGAGTATCGGAAGTAGGTTTACCATACAGCTAGGGCTATCTACAAGATTTAAGTACGTACAGTATTTCTCCTAGCATGCAAATGAGTTCAAGAATCAAGTTAACATCATATTTTTTTAGCTCAAGTTTCAACAGCTCCCTTTTTAATCCCAAACATGTGGCTGTTTATTACTGCCGAAAGTAGGTTTACCATACCAGCTCGGACTGTCTACAAGATGTAAGGAAGTGCAGTTCCATTATTTATCCCAAACGTGTGGCTGTTTATTAATGCATGCTGTTAGAGGGATATTGAAACATTACATGGTGCATTGACAACGCCACCACTCAAGCCTAAAAGGGCATGAGCCAAGCATGCAAAGTTTTGACACACAGAATTTTGCATGTGGAGGCAGATAATCGTAATCAACTTAGAATACAAGTAGCCTAGATGGTTAAATTGCTCAACTGGATAAAGTTACATACTTCCATCTAGTTACAATAATGCTAGCCAGGTCACATATATCAAAAGAATGCATTCACCAGAGCTTTTAAAGCTTGTATCTTTATTGATAAAATTCCTAAGTAGGTTGATGAATAATCGTGCGTATACATAGTTCTCCTAAGAAGGACTACAGTACATAAAATATAGGTATATATGTAAGTTGATGAAAAGCAAACATATTATGCAAAGAAAGAAGCAGCAAAAGTACATAGACAAAATTACCAAAGAAGGCAAGCATAAGAATGAGTACAAGCATCTTACTTGTAGTTATCAGGATTCATAAAAAGGAGGGACCTATATATTTTCTCAGCCTCCTCAAAACGGCCAAGTTTCAATAAAATGCAGGCCATTTGTTCTCTGAATGATAGCTTGTCAACCTGGTAGACGAAATTCAAAAGGAAAACATATTATACGATAGTTCTATTTTTTCCTTCACATGTGGAAATGTAAGACTTACAATTTTACTCTCCATCTTGTGCATCTCCTCAAGGGCCCTGTCCAGCATCCCACATTCCTCAAGCAACGATAGCTGTGAAACCATAATAGCACGATAATAAATAGCAAGAAACAACGTGAGTCAATTCTATAGTTTGAGCATGAAGTAACTTTGAAATTAAAAGTGGAGCAGAGCAAGGTTGAAGACAGATAATTATACAGCACACTAAAACCACTTCCTCTAGCCATGATAAGTGAAATCTGAGAAATTAACAAGGAGCCCACAGCACAACTTTGACCAGCAATTTCATTCTATGTATTCATGAAGGATGGTATATAACATGAAGGATGGTTTTTAGACTATAGAAATTAGCTTCATATGTCCAATCTAAAATGCTCATAAAGATATTAACAACTGAAGTTTGACAATCGACAGCAGCATGTATTGGCGTAAGAAAATATAACAAATATGACAAGAACGATTTAGAAACCACAAACTTTATCCAGAATGAAGAAAGTGCAGCTATAGTAACAGAAATAATATACTACACACAGAACAGAAAGTCACACGAAAACAATAATAAGTATAAGTAAATCGACGTAAAACCATAATTCAAATGGCATAAAATGTAAGAACATAGCAAAAACAGCAGCGACGTTCAAAGAGGAGATGGAAAGCAAGCTAGCTTCAGGATTACGGAATGCTTATAACCAGTTTCCAAAGATTTTGCTAACAGCATTATGTCAGCTATTACTTGTATCTGATATCTGACATAAAAACTTATTGATCCCTAGAGATATCTGATCTGTTGTGAATTACTATTAGAGTTCACTGGGTTCATGTAAGTGCAAGCCAGAAATAAACTGATACTGACAACACTGTTACTCGTACTGCAATCCCAACCAGAAAAATGAGAGGTGTAGGCACCTTATACAAAAGCATTTCACCATGTTCATATCGCTCGTTTTCTGGAGGATAGTCATCTTCCATTGTCCCCTCATAGGCCTCCAGTACTTCTATTGCCTTGGAAGAACTACAAGTGTGCAACAGAAACGACCGTATTAGTGGTGAAACTTTGATAGCATAGAGGTTACATCTTTCCATGCATGCTAAAGCAAGCAGCTTCTGAATAGTGAGACGAGAAAACCCTCACAACTGACATAGCAAGGAGATAAGACAAGACACAAATACTAGCCTGCCAATAAATACTAAGTGCCATTTTGTTCATTAGTTATGCCATGTTGCCAAGAAAACAATCCAATAACTGATGTGATATTGGCAGCCATGAGCTTATAGTCAGTCATACTTATTTACTGCTGAAATGTGGCATATCGGACAAGGTCTTACTAGGAATTTGACTGAGATTCTGAATAGTAGAGCTGGTACATAAATTTTATCATCCAATGTTTAGCATATTGCATGAGCGGAGTTCAAGACTTCATTATCTTTGCTCAAATGCTCACAGAAGTATTTTATTGATTTAAAAGTGACCACTACCAAGAAAGTGGCATACTTTGAACTCAAATGATGGGCTACAGCAAAGCCAATCCAGTTCATGCGGTGATTTGGCTTTAATGTCAAAAGCTGTTGCCTGGTCTCAACAAAGCCAGACAAGTCCCTCATTTGTGCCTGTGAAAAGGATAAAATCCGTTCATTAGAAAGCATAAAACTTTTTATACCACTCGGATCACTTTCACAAATGACTTTGAATAACAGACAAGTATAAACATTTTAAAAGCATGGTATTGGTAAAATCAAACATGATTTCTTAGGAGTGATATGTAATGTGAGCAACACTAGTAACAAAAATATATCCGGCCTAGGAAGTTAGTTACACTAATTTCCTCCAGTTCACTTGTCCAGTACTAAGACCTCGACAAAATCAAATTCTTGAATCCAAACATCTATTACACAAATATTCGGCAGCCAAATCTATGATGAACAATAGACGAAACATTACATGAGAAAGAAGTAAAAATGAATGCAGCCATATACTAGGCAGCAAAGTTTAGTGAGGCAAACTAAGCAAAAAATGGTTTACGAAGAAATAGGGGGAAAATACAATAGTGTATAGTACCAACCTGGAGAAGTGACAAGTCACGTAAAATTTCAATGTTATCTGGATCGATCCTCAAAGCATTTCTGTAACATTTTATAGCTTCTCTGTATTCTCTGTCTGATCTGTAAAGCAAACCGTAGACATGCCAGCACACATGACTCTTCAGATCATTCTGCACAAGTTTGGCGCAAATTGATACATTAGTTGTACTGTTCTGATCGTCACGAAACAAAATTTGGGCCAAATCTCTTGTACTAATTAAGAACCTTCAAGCCACGGCGAACAAGATCGTATGCTTCGGACTTCCGGTCCATGCAATTTAGTGTCAGTCCTTTCATCGATAGAGTTTCTACAAGGAACCAGACAGAACACTTACACGGTCAGAGGAGGCTTCAGGGACAAAGAGAAGAAAAGTAGAAATTAAACAGAATCAAATGCTATAATTCTGACCTCCATGATCAGGAAACTTCTTTAATATGGAATCCGCGGCCTTCAACCCTTTCTTATACTGCTTAGTTTCATATGATTTCTGTATACGCAAACACAAAAACATCAGAAAACTTAGGAGGTGGAATGTTCGAGGGGGAAAGCCATCACGATCATGTCACAGTCAAACACATGCATTCATGCAATCAAGCAGACAGTCATGCAATACTCAAAAGTAGAACACTCTTTCCATGCCTATCGGGCAGTTCTAGTCGAGCATTATCCCTGCTCAAATCATCAAAATGATATGTTAAACAAGAAAACCAGGCTCCTGGAAAATAATCAAAAGCTGTATAGTTCTATATTGTAAAACTCCAACCGAGAACCACTCCCGACCTCTGAACTACCACACAATGCTAATGGACAATGTTAAGCTCCAAGTCCATGTGACAAAGAGGGCACTTGTTAACATGACACTCATAAAAAGGAGCTGATGCCAGATTAAATATAACACGGCACACAATTCGTTTACAATGATGATACTTTTAGCTTTTAGCACCAGCAATTTCAACAGACTCAGCCTCGTGATGAATGAAGGCTCCACCCCGACCGTAGAGCCACTACTGGGGAAACCGCCGTCTTCCAAGCTACAGCTTCTCTGATAGTACCACCAACTACTGATCCAACCCTCGCAAATCGAAGCTTCACCTCTGCCGGCCACCAGCCTGGCGACCCGAGCAATCACCTAGACAACCAAGCCCCAGCACACGTCCACTCCCCTAGAGCATCACCGGGCATCCAGACCGCCGAATCGAGCGGGACGCGGCTCCGGAGAAGAAGCCGATTCGGAGGCCCAGCAGATCGATTCGAGTAGCGACGGGGGAGGGGAGGGGAGGGGAGGAGGCGGGGTGCTTACGACGATGACTTTGAAGAGGTTGGCCTCCTTGGCCGGGAGGGAGGACCCCATGGCTGCGGCGGCGCGGCGAGGCGGCGCGAACCCTAGGTGGCGGGGTGGGGGTGAGGAGAGGGTTTTGGCGGCGGGTGGACTGTCCGAGTTGTGGTGTGGTGTGGTGTGGTGCTGTGTAATGGTAGGCGTGGCCGCTTCGAACCCTACCCGTCTCTCTCTTGTGTCTTTGGTCGCTGGAAGCAGAGAAGGGAGGTGCTACCTGGCGCACGACTACACGAGGCTTCCTCGACAGCTCTCTCAAGCACGTACGTACGAGTACGTTTCTTTTTTAATTCAAATTTTTAAAAACCCTTAACCCTGAAACCATTATCACGGTTGTTTCGACATTTACGAATCTAAATCTCACGTTAGTATGTTTCGACAATCTTTTTTTATAGTTAACTAGTAAAAGTGTCCGTGCGTTGCAACGGGGTAGAAAAAATATCTGCCGAAGAGGCGTATTTCTTTTCGTTTTGTTCTTCAATTAGTTTCTTTACATGATTTAGTAAAATGCGGTCACTCGGTGCAATTAATAGTGCATAAACCAAAGATGTATATGTAGAAAGTGAGAAAGAACTGAAACAACTTAGTAACACGGAGATGCCCACCCTTTTTGTCACCTCTAGCCAAGTTCCATCTTCCATGATTTAGTTTCAGGTTCATCGGTAAAGAACAAAATAACACACTAGGGAATTGACTCACCCACGCAATAGTGAGGAGAGCAGGGTCGCTCTCCTGATTTGAGCAAGCAATATTACAATATATGCATTCATTTTCACCCTATATTCATTCATGTCTTGTTCATAAAAAATAGACCTTAATCTATAGAGTTTGATTTGTATGCAAAATAGATACCGATTCCTAATTTCTTTAAACAAAATTATGAGCATCAGTAGTATACATCTTTCAGGACCAAAGGAAAATTAGTGGATGAAATTCGAGTGTCACATAGTAGTACACGGGCAGTTTGCTCGGGCGTCAAGGTGTAGGTTCCTAGCATAGAGGTGCCCAGATTGCACGCCATTGCCGCCGCCTGCATCTACAATGCCCAACTACTTGATTAGATATGTGTGCTCCACCAAGAACTTCTTGGGCACCTGTCAGACAGATTGTAGGGGAGATGGATGAGTCCGGAGAGCGGCGGATGCAGTGTCCGGGCTCCTCGTCTCGCCCGACCTGCAGACAGGGAACATGGTTGGCTGCCATCTCGCCCGACCTGCCGATTGGGGCCATGGCGGCCTCGTACAACGAGCGAACCGCTCCAGGCAAAGCGCGGGCATGGCCGACGGTGGGGGAACTGGATATGCGTGGGCATCTTCCGGCGGCGGGGAACTTGATGCGCGGAGAACAACGGCCAGCGGCATGACGGGCCAAGGGACTGCCGGTTTTTTTCGCGCCGTCTACTGCTGTGTGCGGCGTGGCTGGCCCTCCGGCCCGCTCCACGGGCGCTTAAAGTTGATCTTCACGGGCGGAGTCGCCGACGTACGTTCTCCCAGGTCTCGCTGCCGCTTACCGACTCCCGTCGAGTCAAACCGTGGTCCGTGGCCATGCTAAGGAAACATGTCTCGCTGCTGCGTCGCCGAGGTGCCGATGCCGCTTCTCACCAGTTGGGCCATGGCCAAGTTCAGGGACAGACAAAAAGAAATGAACCGAAACGTTATTGTTCACTTATCGGTGGCATACTATGTAATTATGTACAAATCCGAGGGCCATTCCAATGACGTACCACAAGAAACCTTAATCTCTACTATATGAGTGATGGTATGTTTTTTAATTTCCAATTTTGCCCTCCCACCAAAACTCATATAACGGACTTATGCCATCGTACCGGTTCGCTTATCCTTTTACCTCACGTCCTCACCCCACCCCTGGTATACTGGGCGCAGGCCCAACGCTATGCAGGTCCCCCAATGCTACCTCCGCCAGCCACGAGACGAGCTCACACGGTGGGGGAGCTGCCACAAACGTGGCACCGGAATTCTTGGTGCCATGTCGTCCTCGTTCCTCCAACGCCACACGGGCGGGACTGGTGGCCATGCTCGCTCCACTCCTCTGGTGCCTGCCTTGGCTGGAGTAGCCCCTGCATAGCCACAACGCGATGGAGGGAGGAAGGCGAGCAAGTTGAGGAGCGCCACATCGGCGACCTTCACATGGACTCTGGACAACACGACTTTGAGAGACTCTGCGAGATGGCCGGAGCAGTAGCCGGCGGCGGTGCTTGGGGATTTTTGGAGGCGCGTGACGAGGGATACATGATGCGGCGTGGTGCGGCGCACTAAAGCAGTAGAGGGAGGTGCGAGTGGCTGCTGGATGCTCGCCGGCGCGGACAGAGTCTTGGACCGACGTGGTGCTTTGAGTCCGTGAATGAGCCAGGAGGAGCAGTGACCACGTGAGATTTTTACATTACGTGAGATTAAATACTACTATACTACTCCTACACATGTTACCGTTCAATGGGCTACCAGAGTAGGGAAATATGAACAGCGTCGTGGGGTTTCAGTAGTTCGAGAATTGATATTGGCCTGGACGAATCGTAGTTCATGTACACGGGTTGATGTTTTCTCATCTTGAATTGTCTATGTTTGTGTCTAAACATGTACTCCCTCCGTTCTATGAACTAAATCTGAGTCAATTAATTCAGAACGGAGGGAATAGATACATGGAATTTCAAATTATGACTTACAAATTGATTTCAATCGAATTTGAATTATGTGGTTCTTATTTACATAAACTTGTTCAAACGTGAAGCGCAATAGATTATAATAGGCCATGGAAACAAACGAGTAGTCTATTTCAAAGTATAAGAATTTTACTACACCAAAAAACAAACAAACTGAGATTCATAATAGATTAACTAAAATAAAACTACGTTCTTCTGATATTTATACACTTTTTGAACTATCGGTTGTTTTTTAATATATGTACATAGACTAATTATACGATATGTTTTTACGTCTTATGCCCTAACCCCACATCAACGACAACACAATCTGATGGGAAATTGTTGGCGATGGCCTAGGTGCCACCAATGTTGGAGGGGATGCTTATACGCCTTTTAACAACATGTTTTCTCCGGCCCATAGCAACGCCCGGACATTTTTTTCCTATTATTATAATCTGAAATTTCTTCAGGGTTTGTTGGGCGAAAGTAAACTTTGCAGGGTAGCATGTCGTGCGCTGAATGGGCTGGAAATGTGTAACAATTGTTGTTGGAAAATGTTTGCTTGTTCATAACATGAGTATATTTTTCGCGGGCACTTTGCTATGCTTTTATTATTAGATATAGATTGTCATATGCATCATGTACTTAGCCATGCACTAGTCACTGGATTAAAAATACTCATTCCAATTCACTCAAAGTGTCGGGGAACATCAATGTACCATATACAAATGTGTAGGTATAGCAACGACACTTTAAATTAGTAACTAGATTGTTGACACATACTTTTAACATTATGTGTTGCTCAAGTCATATTCTATATCGATATGATGTTGCATTATACCAGGGACGGAGCAAAGAATCAATTATAGAGGGGGCGGAGAGACATGAGGGTACGAAATGGACCGAGTTGTGCTTAGTACGAACATATATGTGAACAAATTCTTAGCTAAATGAGCATTGTTAGGGGGCTTAGCCCCTGCTCATCCCCCTTCCCTTTGTCCCTGCATTATACTATTTTTTGTTGAATAATAACATATTTTTGTTGCTAGAAACGCTTAAAAGTCGATTTCTAGGAGGAATGTTGATGCGTGTAAACCACACGTTCGTTGGGAGACCCCAAGAGTAAGGTTTGATGAGTGTAGCGGCAAGTCTTCCCTCAGTAAGAAACCAAGGTTTAATCGGACCAGTAGGAAGTCGACGATGTTCTGAAGGTTGTTGGTGAAGGAGTGTAGTGCGGCGCAACACCAGGGATTCCGGTGCCAACGTGGAACCAGCACAACACAATCAAACTACTTTGCCCCAACGAAACAGTGAGGTTGTCAATCTCACCGGCTTGCTGAAAACAAAGGATTAAGCGTATAGTGTGAAAATGATGTTTGCTTGCAGAGAATGAAAAAAAACAATGATTGCAGTAGGCTGTATTTCAGATGTAAAAGAATGGACCGGGGTCCACAGTTCACTAGTGTTGTCTCTCCATAATAAAATACTAACATGCTGGGTAAACGAATTACAGCTGGGCAATTGACAAAATAGAGAGGTGCATAACAATGCATATACAAGTCATGATGATCACTATGAGATTTACTTGAGCATTACGACAAAGTACACAGACTGTTATCCAGCATGCATCTGTGCCTAAATAGTCCACATTCAGGTTAGCATCCGCACCCCTTCCAGTATTAAGTTGCAAGCAACAAACAATTGCATTAAGTATGGTGCATAATGTAAACAATACAAATATCCTTAGACAAAGCATTGTTGTTTTACCCCTAGTAGCAACAGCACATCCACAACCTTAGAACTTTCTGTCACTGTCCCATATTAAATGGAGGTATGAACCTACTATCTAGCATAAATACTCTCTCTTGGAGTTACAAGCATAAACTTGGCCAAAGCCTACACTAATAACGGAGAGCATGCAAGATCATAAACAACATATATATGATAGATCAATAATCAACTTGACATAATATTCAATACTCATTGGATCCCAACAAACACAACATGTAGCATTACAATAAGATGATCTTGATCATGATAGGCAGCTCACAAGATCTAAACATGATGGCACAAAAGGAGAAGACAACCATCTAGCTACTGCTATGGACCCATAGTCCAAAGATGAACTACTCACACATCACTCCGGAGGCAGGCATGGCGATGTAGAGCCCTCCGGTGATGATTCCCCTCTCCGGCAGGGTGCCGGGAAGAGCTTCAGAAACCCCTCGAGTTAGGGTTGACGGCGGCGGCAGCGGATGTTTTCTGGAAATATGGCTCGGTGTTTTAGGGTTTTCGCCTCAGGGAGAATAAATAGGCGAAGGGGCGATGTCGGTGGAGGCACGAGGCCCGCTCCCCACCCCTTCGTCTCTCCTTCGGACTTCGTAAACGTGTCGGGAAAAATAGGAACGTGGCAATTTGTTTCGTCCAATTCCGAGGATATTTGCAGAACAGCTTTTCTGAAACAAAAAACAGCAGAAAACAGGAACTGGCACTGTGGCATCTTGTTAATAGGTTAGTCCCAGAAAATGCATAAAAATGTCATGAAGTGTGAATAAAACATGTAGCAATTGGTATAATACAAGCATGAAACATAAGAAATTATAGATACGTTGGAGACGTATCAAATGTCACTGCCCGGCCACCCTTTGAGCTTATCTAGAAGGGAAGCGGGAGCGGCTCCGCGCCCTTTATCTGGTTTTATCCTCGAGAGGACGACCAGTGATGACGTGAAACATACGTTCGTTGGGAGACCCAAGAGGAGGGTATGATGTAGTGTACCAACTAGTTTTCTCTCAGTAAGAAACCAAGGTTATCGAATCCAGGAGGAGTAATAGCACTTCAGAAGGTTGTCAACAGCGCCAGAAAAATAGTTGTTGCAGAAGATCTAGATTGTTGACGTGAAACTTGCACACAACACAATCAAACTATTTTGCCCCAACGAAACAGTGAGGTTGTGAAAGGACAATGATGTCGCCTAGAGGGGGGGTGAATAGGCGATTAAAACTTTTCCGGTTTAGTCTTGCTAATTGGGGAATAAAACTAGGTGTTTAAATTAACAAGCCAACAACTTAAATAAACTAGGCTCACCTATGTGCACCAACAACTTATGCTAAGCAAGACAAGCAACGGGGTGATAGCAATATAGAATACTTCAAGCACGAAGGCTATCACAAAGTAAATTGCATAAGTAAAAGGCTCGGGTATAGAAATAACCGAGGCACGCGGAGACGAGGATGTATTCCCGAGTTCCTCCATGTTAAGGGAGTACGTCTCGTTGGAGAGGTGTGAACCAACACAATGGTTCAACAACCACAAAGGTTTCACCTTCTTCTCCGATGAACCGCACCACAAAGGTTTGGTTCACCTTCCACTATCAGAATCCTTCGAGGCAGAATCCGGAGCCTTTCAACAACAATCCGGGGCACAATCCACAATGGGATTGGAGGCTCCCAAACGGCTTTCAACAACAATCCAGGGCACAACCCACAACGGGATTGGGGGCTGATACGTCCAAAACGTATCTATAATTTTTGATTGTTTCATGTCATTTTTATGCTTTTAGCACTTGTTTTTATATTAAATTTATTATTTATTTGGACTAACCTACTAATAGTTGCAAAAGTGCACAATGTTCTTGTTTTACTCTTTGATGTGTAGAAATTATCAAGAATACAAGAGGAAACCTTGTTGGAGTCAAATTGGGACTTTCCTGAAATCTGTCTGAGAACTTTTTACGAAGATTGTCAGTTTGACCCTCGAAGATGACGTCAAATGGAGACCTGGCTCTTACGAAAGTTGTCACAATTTTCCATACGAAGATTTTAAGCCCGAGATCAGCCCAATCGGAGTTCGTACGCGGCCTGTAGGCCCGTTTTGGTGGAACCCTAAAAGGGGATGACGGAAATCCGAGAAGATATATAAAGGGAGGAAACCTAATTCGTGGAGGACTCCTCCACCCACGAATTCCAGCCACCAAAAGCCACGTTTTTGCCTCCCCATGGATCCCATCTCCATGGGGGAGGGCTCCCAAGAAGCCATGAAGGAGGGAGGCTAAGGGGCGGCGCTCCCCAAGCTTGCCGGCGGCGGGGAAAGGAGTTCCCCGCACCGCCGGCACCGCCGCGCTGCCCCTCTCCGCCATCTTCACCGCCATCTCCATCACCATCTCCTCCTTGTATTCAGTGGTTCATCCTCCCACAAACCTCTGTACCGTCCTATGTAAACATGGTGTTTGATGCTATAATATTTATCCTATGATCTACGTCATGTTTCCGTAGTTTATTTGTCCTTAGATTGAATGGTTGAATGTATTTGGTTCATTAGAGTTGTATGTTGATATGGTATTGTCCTTTGATGTCCATTATACTTGTGCGCGCATGGATCAAACATCACGGGGTTAGTAGTATTTGTAAACAAAGCGGGGGAAGTTCTGCCGGAGTGACAGAAACCTGAGAACGCGAACCGTTTAGTTGCACGTATGGGAGTAAGAGGACCTTGAACTTAAGGCTATGGTTGGGGAAACCTTAATGCA